>OX246739.1:1870000-2182771 GCA_945910005.1 Isoperla grammatica
ATGAACACATAATTAATAATGTTTTTTTTTCTTCTCACAGGTGAGTAAATTGTGGTTCTACGCACTGATACATCAGACTTCTTCCTCCACACTTCTATAGTTGAAAACATGCGGTGAGTAACTATGTACAATTAAGATCTGAGTATATATAAGACCCGCTTTGCAATGCAGCCGCAAGCACAAGAAATAACAGTCCTCGTAGAGTTGGTCATTTCAATCCAATACCACGAACCGTTGCATTTGACGTCTTGACAGTTTTCGTAGTTTTGTGTCCGTCCAACTACTCAGCCTTCAGGAATTATAACTTTCCAAATGCCAGAAACATTTACTGTCTGGGGTTCTAGCCTGATAGTTGTTGAATGGGGAATAACAATAATTAATTGATGTGGTTTTATGCCTTAAATGGTTTCTCTCAGAAGATTGGAGCCTTGCAATCGCACTGCCATCCAGATCATTAGACATATCGATTATTTGAAACATAAAAAGCCGATAATTTCAGTAATTAGCTGAAGCAAACTTTTAAAAAAATAGATCAAGTTAAGTTATTAGCCCAACATTTCAAATGTCAGAACCATAAACGGCCAAGCTAGAATGATTAATATATCCAATATCAAAACACAGTTGAATAATAGTTATAATTAATCTGAACATTTCAACCGTTCAAACAAAATCAGGAAACACTAACTCTTCACTAGCTTTGTCGAGGTATCTCAATCTTATACTAACTTGACATACATTGTAAATCGATTCTTAATTCAAAACTCATCACATTCGTAGCGACCTTATACGAACTGTTGAAGGTTAATTAAACAAGTGATCGACGCTGAACAGACTAGAGCACAAACCCATACAACCCATAAAAAGGTTGGTACGACAATATCTTATTTTTCAGTATGGTGACAAATGATGGATTTAGATAAAGGCGAAAAATCTTGTTCTGTACACAAATTTGATTCTATGTCTCCTAAAACTCACAATTTCAATGTATTTTAACGAACGATAATCCTGTACCTGGGGAAGCTAAAGAACGTGTGCATATCAGGTCATTTTTTTCTCCTAATATTTTATTACAGTCGGAGATGAAACACACGGAAATTAAATAAAATACAGCACTGATATGTCCTTCGTTTATAGAATACAGGAAACTGAAAGATAAATCAGTGCTTACGTCATCGCTTGATAAAATAATTTAATATTTTAAATAAGCTGACAACTAAATGCTATACGGGAATATGCGTGAACATAAAATATATTTTCAGACCTTGATAAAACACGCATATATGTGGGATTAAATGTTCAAAGCTTATCTGTATTATCAAATCTGTTTGTATAAACAACTCAGTAAATATATTGCGTCATTGTTTGTGAATGTTCGGCATAAAATTAATTACTTTATCTGGTGATATTATTGTATCGCATTGGTGCACGATTGCACGATTGCACGATCGCCTGACGTAAACACATTTTACTGGAGAGAGGTTTGATTCGTTAATCTGGTATTAAAACGGTTTGAATACAGCGATTGCGTTTGCACTCGAATATAAGCCGCGCCGACAAACTGATCCGACAATTTACGCCCTCTTGAATCTGCAATGTGTGTAAAGCTTAACCTTAGGCCGGTTATAATTAGTATTTGTAGTACAATTAATCGCATTAATTGGGATTTGCTCCCTGGGTTCTTTTATGCTGCTTTTAGTAGGAATTTGCTTGTTTAATTACGTCATGAGAAGCAAAAACAACACTCGTATTTCAATTTATGTTTGTATTTTTGCTTCCAACGTTGGCGGAGAACCAGGTCAAGTGCCAACAAAATAACCAAGAATGTTAAATATTTCTCTTAAAAAGATCACGAACAAATTTCAGTTAACATACGAATGTTAGAAGGTGGAGAGTTTAATGAAATATGAAAGTAAATGTATTAATAATCACTGAATGAGAACGTAAAGCAAGGAAATAATACCAGTTTAATTTAACGTCAAATCCTGCCCTGACCTCCATAATCCACACAGCATTTATAGTTTTGTTTCGTCTTTTACACTAAACATGCAATACACATCAAGACTGAAGTACTAAAACATAACCAAATTATTAAATGTGATAATACAGACTCCCACAACACTAATTTGTGCACTGGCTTATAGAAGAAATTAGAGTGTCGGAATATTATTAAAACAAAATTGTTTGCTATCAATAAAAATATACTTGTTTATGTGCCTTTTTTTGTACATGCACAGTTTCAGACAATGGTGAGTTGTTCATAAGACCAGGAGTATTTCTCCCCCGATGCCAGAAGATTCAGCATTATAAAAGGTGTGCGAAGAAACATTTATTACAGGACAAACTGCAAATCAAAGGCAGGGCTAAGATTTCGTCTTTAACACACACTTTCATTTAGGGCCGGTCTTACAATATCCTAATAAGAAAGTTATTTGTAGCAATTAAGCTATTTGGAGGATTTCAAGGGTTTTGATTGGTGGTTGCCATGGAGAAAACAAGCTATTCGACAAATAAGTAGTTATTGGGACATTGTAAGACTGGACCTTAGTCTCAGCCGTGCTACGACCATGGCCTAAAAGGTTCAAAGCGGGGTTTCATTTATCGCCGTCCATTTACGATGCACATATATTGAAAACTGAAGGAAGCTCATTACAACCCCGTCCACGTCCTCCGTATTTACGGCTTTCGGTAACGCTGCACTCAAACTATGCAAACTAATAAACGCTCTTCATATAAAAACAAAACAAAACAAATCAACACGACAGTTTAATTTCAAGAGACAATCCATCATTTTTAGAAATGCCAACAGCAATATTGGTGTCGTACATCTTACAGCCTACGCACAGCATTTCATCTTATGTAAGCAATTCCGCATGGAAACTGTGTAGGCATCTCAAGGCCTCCGGCTCAGGATTCGAACCGACGTCCTCAGGTTGAAACCAGGAATATTCCTCCTATGGATCGACCGCATGAAATCTTTACTTTACACCTATGTTGCACAGATCCTGTTTACCATATTTGCCTGACATTTGCATAATTTAGACGATAATAATTGTGTGAATCTTTGACGTGACAAGTAAAGTAAATAATTTATTACTTACATATCGAGTTGGTGTCGGTTTGTTATCTGTTTCTGGTTGTCTGAACTCTGCCGATGTTGGCTACTCTTCTCTTATAGTTTCATCCTCATAGCTCCGAATACGACAGTTTCCCTTTGATGCATGATACTGCAATTCCGATTTGTGTATGTTATAAAAGATACACATACCGTCCCATATTGACCTTTCGCACTGCTTAGTATTATAGAGAATAGTTTTTGGGCCTACAAGGGCTGTGTGGAATAGACTAAAATATAGTGTGAAGTACTAAGCCAGTCTGGGCTCATAACACAGCTAAGTAAGGGTCCGAGTGAGCTGCAAATACAGGCCTGGGTTGTACTACCAACCCCTGGGCTGCAGTCTGCACCGCGTATGGGGCTGGGCCAGGGGATTATACCATGTTGTTGACGTAACTAGCCAGCAAGCCGGGAGTTAGCGGCCATGCGTTTGTACAGTGCATACATCACACACAGGTATTATTGGTGAATAAACACAATAGTCAGGATAGTTCACACAAATATTTAACGTAATGTAATTGATTGTGAGCGTTCTTCTAAATATTTGCCCATAAGCTATAGCTTCTTCTTATGGACTGAAATGTAATTAAAAAACAGTGCAGACAAAATTTATTCTTATAGTTATTGTTCACACGCTCGTTATTTATTGTTTATTCACATAAAACTCACTACGAGCGATGTCGGATGAGCTTTATAAGAGGAAAGTAGTGAGTATCTGTTGTCACTGCCTTGTGATGGTTGACACTCGTTGCTGGAATATAACGTATCAGTTTTACATTAATCGTGAACATGTAAATACAATTCATTTGAAAACGAATATTAAAAACCATGTAAATCACTTCAACACATAATGGCAGACACACAGATTGAGTAGGATAGTTTTAAATTAAATAAATATAAAAGATGGACTTATACGTTGAATATTAACTACAGTGAAACCGTATTCAATTTTATCCCAGTAGAATAACGTAAAAGGTAGCCTTAGCTTACCTTAACCTATTTCCAGCTGTGAGAACAAATTGAGAAAGGTAACAAACAAAAATAGTGGACAATATGTATTCACAAAGTAAAAAGTGCACCAATTACGAATGTTTACTTTAATACTTTGTCTACAACCGCTGGGGAATTACTTGTGAAGTCAGTGTGCAACGCTTTGTAGGTGACTCGGAGCGGGAAGTGACCTGTTATCGTATTCTCTCTCTCTCTCTCTCTCTCTCTCTCTCTCTCTCTCTCTCTCTCTCTCTCTCTCTCTCTCTCTTTGTTTTACGTTCGCTCGGCTGCACTATCTTCCTCGCGAGCTTTTTAGGTTACGTTCCCTGTTTTACTCTCGCTTGGGTGTTCTATCTTTCTCGGGACCTCTTTGGTCTACGTTCGCTCGGTGTTCTATCTTCCTCTCGAGCTCTCTGACTCACATAACGAGCTCTCCGCTCTCATAGTGAGGTTAGCAGGGTGTCACGGCCATGCTCTGACCTGGACTAGGTGAATACGTCATAGATTGCAGCGTCGTACGGCTTTTCATAACGGAGTCAGTGTCAGATGACAAGGAAACTGCAAGGGTAGTAATAAAATGCTTAGCAGGCGGAAATGTTGTTATAGAGTTATTTCATTGCGTGTAGCTACTACCTTTTTTTTTTTATTTATTTGATTAATATCCTATCCAGTTCAACTTTCAAGTTTATATAGAACTTTTAATCAACAAAATGTCCATTGAAATTTTTTTTTAAATATATTTTATACCGAGAAATATCAGGTACCCATTAGTTGATCAGTTAGGAAGTTTCACACTACCGGACAGGAATTGATCGATAGAGCGATTTAAAATGCAAACGAAACTCCAAAAGAGCCGACTTTATAAACTCACTTCAAACACCGACAGTTGTTCTGAGGATTGGTTGTGGATTTAAAATGATGGTGTGACTGTTCATAGGTTCATAGGAGCTAACGAAGAAATACTGTTTTAGAACTAGGGGGATAAATGCCTCCCATCCAATTTAGAACCCGACATTAGATAATAACAGTTCACATGTTGCACTACGTAGCCTGATACCCCATCAGGTAACTGGAGTCAGTTGTGGTTAGATCCACTCAGTTTGGGCCTCGTTTCCTGCGGCCATTTGCGGGTCCATCCATATCTAGTCTAATGGCTGCACTGGACCCCACTCAGTGCGCCTCTTACAACTAGAACAACAATACACAACAATACAATAGACGCACCAGTGCCCAGTGAGTGCAGCCCATTGGAAATTGCCATTAATTTAACGAGACACAAACATGCATTACTAAAAACTGAAGAAATAAATACGTTCTTAATGGTCTTCATAAAATGTGTATCTCTTTTGATTTATCGTAGACTTGAGCAAAATTAATTGACATCTTTTGTCACTCAATGTTTCCTCTCAAATAATTCCAATTGATCCAGATTCATCTCCAGTCTTCTCTCATTTGCAACAACTCAGTCACCGTAGACAAGGTCGCTGTATTTCTCATTGACTTCCCATTAAACGGGGACATCCTTTAGGTATAACGACTCAGTAATGATTGCCAGACGGCGCAATGATGCTGATGTTGTGTTTTGACTGCTTCACTAGTTGTTGCTTTGACACATCAGTAGAGTTCTGCACTAGCGCTTGACTGTGTCACTGTGTCGCTGTGTCAAAGGCAGCGCCGCTCTTTAGAGAACGCTGTTGAGTGTCCTTATTACCCTGGAAGTATGAATATTCAATCTGTATCGCAAAAAAGTATATTTAAAAAACTGCAAAAAATGAGGTCACCTTGTAACATGTTAATCTAGTAAATATTCATGGTCCTAGATAACTACGGTTTCAAAGCTACATGAAAACAGCTCAGTCATCTGCTAGGTTTGCTGTGCATTACAATCTTTGAATTATGTTTTTACAGTTATCATATTGTTTGCACATGTTACGCTGACTATCAAATCTAACTGTTATATTTGTGGAAGCTGTACACCGGTTTTACGACTACATGTGTAACTGTTTATAGATAATTTTTCATCTGAATTGAGCACCTGTACTGCAGCATCAGCGGCTGTATATGTTACCCTACAAGATCACAATTAATTTTTTTTAAATAAGAAAGAGGAAAGCAAGTGGTAAGCTTTTTAATTTGCTTTTGTATGAGTTACTCAACAGTAAATATCACAACAAATCAATTAAAGTAAAAATTTTGTTGTAATGATTTACATCCTAATTGTTGTATTTGTTTAAATAATCCCTCCTTTTACAAAGCACTGTTTCATTGTTATTTTAAACCGCAATGTTCCATAGAATTTTTATGCTGGGGTGAGGATACAAATGAACAGTAGATCCCTCACGGTTCCAGTGTGTATATTTTTTAAACGAAATTGTACCAAGATAAGGTTAATGTTAAAACACCAATTCCTCACATTTTTAATTAACCCCCCCCCCCCCCCCATTCAGGTAGCAACACGCGTGATAGCGCAAGGTCGTAAGACCAAGGGGGGTGAGGGATATTGTTCCAGGTAGAGATACGAACAATGAAGATTATCTCCGCCTTCATCGGCGGATACAGCCGAACAACGTTGTGACGTCACACTTAGTGTTATGAGGTTGAGCCGAACATAGAGTGCAGGAGCGTTGTAGTGTGAAGACACCTTCTGTCCGACCACGTTGGTTTACTATGCAACACACCAGGCATCAGACGCCTTCACTGGGTCTCAGAGTTTCGAGTCATTTCGAACATGTAATGTTGAAATATACAAGAATTTGCTTCCGCTCTGTATTGAGTCTAAAATCATTCTTTTTGTTGTAATTTTGTGGTTGAATTTCGATAACTTTTAGAATTTTGAAATTGAAGACAAATTTGAAATATGCAAACACGGATTCTATAGTTAAATGAAAAAAAAAAATCTTTTTTAATAACACCACAAAAATACATGGTGTTTTTTAAATTTGTTTTTACGATTCTTTCTGTTCTCCGATGCGTATTATTGTAAACAGCCTTCTATTCATGGAGTAGATATTCACCGCTCGCTACTTACCAGGCTTCAATGTACTTCTGCGGCTTCCTATTCAGTTCGTCTCATTCCGTCTAGTGGAAACACGACTCCCCGTTGTTGTTGTTCATATTTCCGTTAAGTTTCCATCGTCAGAGGAAATTCAGATACGTTATGAAAACGAGGAAATTTTTATGTAAGAAAATACGTGATGGTTTTTCAATGAAGCCAAGAAAGAAATGCAAAAATGTAAGGAACCTGAGATGTTTGAAAATTGAGCGTTTCGTGTATATTTGTTTGAAATGCTTGCGAAACACGTACAAACCGATGCAAAATATGATTATTTAATGTACTAAAACAAAATGGCTACGATGAGGTCGTTATCGTTAATATAAAGCGTTTCTAATTAATTAACATTTGGTCTGTAGCTTTGGGTGTTTTATAGGAAACATCAAAGCTATAGAACTCTCTATTTTGACTATAGGCGTCTCTTCAATATTATACTTCGTTTTAAGAGTAATTACACTTATTAATAGTTTTTACACTTTTCACGGAAACCTAATCATTAGTAATCATAATCTACTATCTTCATATAAGATACAACAACGAAAGTTTTGGAAATCAAGTTCTTCCATTTTCGGATAACTCCTATACGCTTCTCACTTTAATCATGGTAATCAATTATCCTCTATTCGTCTGTGTCCAATCGGTTTCGTCTTTCTTTTTGTTTCCGATCAAGTTAGAAATCAATGTCCTGATATCCTTGAGGAAACAACGACCGCGAGAAGAGCGAGGTTCCTGTTTCCTCGCTAGACCCTCTCTCTCTCTCTCTCTCTCTCTCTCTCTCTCTCTCTCTCTCTCTCTCTCTCTCTCTCTCTCTCTCTCTCTCTCTCTCTCTCTCTCTCTCTCTCTCTCTCTCTCTCTCTCTCTCTCTCTCTCTCTCTCTCTCTCTCTCTCTCTCTCTCGTGTATTGACAGTTGACCGGAGCTTTACCGCTCAAACCTCGGCGAAAAAAGAACTCCGCCTCTCCTCTGTCTTCCCGTTTTGCAACCCAAAGCCTTTTCAATCCGAACATTGTCTCTGAGAAAAGTTTTACACATTTTTACTTCACGATAAACTACCGTTGGCTCTTTTTACATTCAGATGATTTCCAGTTGATTTCATAAAACCAACAGTGGTTTGAGGACTAATGCCCTTTCTTTAGCTAACATCTACAACGTCATTGTTTGTCCCTTTTTCGCTGGCAGAGCAACTTGGGACTGAAAGTGATTAGAGATGCTTTGACTGGCATCACTGTTGTCCGCAGTGTAATATTATAATGGTTGCAAACCAACCATGTTTGAATCTAGCGCCATCAGCGCCCCCTGAACTAGTGTGAACCAGGCAGTGTGTTTTTGGCGGCCTATGGCCCGACGGACGCTATCTTGGAGACGACCAATAAACGTAACAACTAAGCACTCCTGTGTTGTAATTATATCCACCTGAAGATCCCACAACATCACACACGCAGTAACATTGTTCCCGGAGATCCCAGTAAAGAGATGAGCTTGAGTGTTTGATTTTGTGTATTAATTATCAACACTTAAATAATATTAACCATCATCATCAGCATCATCACACATTCATTCATAACTCTTCGATATTCTTGCGTAGTTTTACCACAAAAGGTCGGATTTCAATAAAGTAGTTGTTGTAGTAGTTGTAGTTTCCTTTCATAAAGACTAGACACTTTGTGTAATGTATTTTGAACACTCTCTGACGTTATAAATTTGCGACTTCATAATCTACCCACCGCATTACGGGAACCATGTTCAATGTTATTGTTCAGTGAGGGATATGGTACCATTATGTTCTCCTTTCCACGACGCCTCCAAGATTAGGTGGAAGACAATATGTTTTATTAATGTGTACAAACCTATAATTTTTCATTTTAACATGTAAATAGAGGATAAAGATATTTTGATACGTCTTACTCGTAGATATTGCAAACAGACACACGGTTGAGTAGATCACATTGCCACAGTAGGGATTCCACTTCCTGTGAACCAAAACCAAAACGCGGTAGTGAATCTAATATGGTATAATATTGAGAGGTAAGAAGCACATATCAATCATATGGTGAGCGAGTGGGTAGTTGAAGGACCGAGGGGGGGGGGGGAGGGGGGTGGATGTTTGTCTCGTAGTCTCGTCAGCAGATCCCCGAACATCTCAAGAGTCTTCGAGAACTGTTTGAGTAGGAAGAAGAGATCAGCGGGCGAGCTTCACAAAAACATCAGAACCGCTCAAAACCTCAAAGAGCCGAGCCAAGCTTCCCTGTAAATCCAGTACTTTCAAAATACATTCAGAAATCTTACAGTGGAGTTTAATGGGATATGGTTGTGTATACACTGAGTAAACATGAGTCATGAAATATAATATTCTGCCGCTTCGCAACAATATTATTATTTCGTGTACATAGCCGGAGTAAAATTGATGTTGGTCGACTTGCGTTTACATGTACTATAGTTTAATACTTGACGTCCGTACTAGCAGCCTATGGGCTTTACTTTAGTGAACTCGTGATTTTCAATTCCAATACCTGTCAATGATCAATTATAGTTTAATGGCAAGATTAAGTTTCGACTCCAATCCGCATTTTATAAGAGTAGATAAAGCTAATCCGATATTTATTCTGGAATCGTTCACTTGGTGGGAAAATGGGATTGCATTTAAACGGGGCAAATAAATAACGTTCTGGAAATTGATACATTGAATTAGAGATAGAGTGAATAACGTTATAACAGTAGTTTATAAGGTGTTAAAATAGTAGGGTTTAAAAATGAGGTAGCGTTACATATCGAGTGCAATTTATTATTTATTAATGTTTTAAATAAATAATGAACGCGTTTATAAGTATTTAACAATATCATAAGTAAAAAGTGTGTGTAACGCATTGTATACATTATTTAAATGGTTTACCGTTATGAGCGTACACAATGAATGATTGTCAACAATATGTATAGATATATGGTCATCCCTAGTATGGCGTGTTGTGTCATGGCTAGAGATGTTGGCGCAATAGACAGATAGACTTATTTATCTCTGCATATTAAACATAAGGTAAACAAACTCGTTCAAAGCATTGAAAAGTATCCGACCAAAAGTAAACGTAAAATCTCAAGAGGTAAAATTATATTTTCTGACTACATTCATGTCTCATTGAAGTCAAAGAGAAAACTCCCAAGTTAAGGTAACTATTTAATTGTTTAGCAAATACGGCTTTAATTATGCTGTGTATTTAAACTTCTCCGAACCGCTTGAATAAACATGCTAGAAAATATTGCATCTCTTTGAATCAGTAAACACACGTTTTATATGTTGCGTATCTAGCAGACCTGATTATTATAACATTAGACGTGGTCTTTAGCGCCAGTGCATGTTAACATTACTAGAACTAGCCACGCAGTCACTTCTAGTATGTTAAAGGTCACAATATCGCCTAACGTTGTATTTAAATGTTTTGAGGAGAATTAGGGAAAATCACAGCCAATATTATAAAGTTAAACGATCAAGTAAAAGTGTTGTGGGAAACCTCATGAACGCTGAGCAATATTGAAGCGTGTAAATAAAAGGAAATGTGGCTTTGTTAAGAACTAGAATCTGTGTGACAAACAAACGTTTGTATAAGAGTTATTATTTTGTCTTACTTTAGAAAGTGCTCATATTATGTAAAGCATAATAGACATTTTACTGACAAACAATAATCCCACCCGGTTTTAATAGTGAATGTAGTATTTTCTCGGCTTTAATATCAGCCAAATTTTCAACGATGGTAGATTACCTTATTATTCACCGCGGAAAAGTTTCCAAGACATCTAAGGCAGCCATGCTCTTAATATTACTCGCTTACGGAAGCTATGGTGTACGACGTTGTGCATATTATACAACATTAAAGTTTGCGTGGTGTGGTATTATGTCTTGTAAAACACCTTTATTTATGATATTTGTGTTGTGGAATACGATTATAAGTGATAATATTTTATGCACGTTTTCTTTTTAGTACTAAACGCGTAAAAATGCTACTTTATACCGGTTGGTGAAATGTTTTCAAATAAAATATTACAAAAATAATTGAATCATAAACGAATGAACAATATTAAACTTCACCCTTTCCCGTTACTTGACTAACTAAATGCAGTGTAATGATTTAAAATGTGACGAATATGAAACGGCTTCTACGATAAGGAGAGAAAGTGGAAGATACAAACAAAATTCTATCGAGCATTATTGGAATATGCGAATTGGAATTAGAATTTGCCTCATGTGTTACACACGCGACTGTCTGGTTTAAATGTTGACGTCCTCAGATCAACGCAGCCTAGCAAAACATGTTTTGATAACACAAGCAGACTAATTATTTTTCCGGGTATGTCATTTACATTTCCAATTTAATCAAAATTCTCAGTCGGGTGCGTTGGAAGTTATACTCTAAGGATTCGTCATTTCCATCTGTTTCGCAAACCCAATTAACGCCAATTAGCGTGTATTATATACTTGAATGTACAAAGACTAATCTAAATGAGACGCGGTGACGCGAACTGTCGACGCCGAAATTACTGGCGTGTGCGTCGCCTCCTATAGAATGCTGCGTGATGTTGTCGGTGACGCTGTTGGCTGTGTGCGGGAACATAACCGTGGTGGGCGCGTTCGGAAACCTCATCCCTGAATAACAAACTACAGTGAGAGAAATGATGTAAAGTATCTCAGTTGTAAACTTGTACAGGAATACTAATAAAGTAGTCATGGACCAGCCTCAACGTAACTAGTCGCATATCAGCCTCAGACCCTCATCTATAAAGAGGTTTTCATGTACGATCGTTGTTTTGTATGGAAAGATGTTGTTCTGTAGTTGTATGCAAGTGTTGTTATTAAAACATTGTAAGATTACTTGATTTTGACAAACACGAGCATTACAAAGATACATAGTAACATCATTCAACATTCTTTACTTCCCATTGTTGTTTTATTGTTACTGTTATTGTATTGAAATTTTCAGGAAAAGCATTTTGTGTACAATTATGTTCGTGTGACAATAATATGCGCTTATTTTGTGTCGACACAAATTACAATACATGACAAAATACAAAAAGACAACCCCTACACTTCGCATCATTGTACATTCTACTGTTGTGTTGCTGCTATTGTTATCGTGTGCTTCTCGTGCCAAGTACTTTGCATGGCTGAAGTTCTTGGTAGTTTTCGCCAAAGAATTCAGTATTATGAAGCACTCAGTGAAAGACATCTCACTTTGCCAAGTGATGCGGCCAATAACACTCAAACTTGAGACAATAACACTGCTCGTTGTATAAAAACAGTCTACGCTTGTGTGTATGTCTGCTTATGAGGTACTTACGTCGTCGCGTTGCCCAAAACTAGGAAACTTACCATATTACGTTTGGAAATAATTATACGCAAGAAAACACTGTGCGCAAAATGGCGCTCAAAGGGTCTGAGATCAAACACTGAGGCCGGAATAGACACAAACACTAAGAGTGTTTCGGTGTGTTTGTGTCTGGGATGGCGGGAGTTAATTAGGTACCATAGTTGATAACTGATTCAAAGCAAAGGTTGGAGGAGCACCTGATTGAGAAACTTTGATAGTTTCTCTCTATTGCGAGCACAGCCCCCCCCCCCCCCCCCGCTGTGTGTTCCTGTTGAGCGAGGTGTAACACACGTGTTGAGGTCATGCGCTTAGGGTGTTTAATTTAAGAGTGGGAGTTCTACGCACAAAAATAATAAACATGTGACTGGTTGTATGATAACGATTTCCGAATACTTTCAAATATTATGCAAATGGAGTTTTGCATGAGATGTGTGAATATTGATTGTACGTGTTAGATTTTTTAAAATTTTATTTCTGTATTGTTCCTACTAACTATGTTAGCTACCTACAACGTTTTTTTTTATACTTAGTAATCTGGAATTTGTTCAAGATTGGACGTGTGCAATAATTAAATAAATACAACAGCAAATTATTTCTGCACTGTACGTAATGAAATCCATGTAATTACAAACATATTTTATTATTAATAAAATTTATTATTAAAATTGTAGGCTTTCCTCTTTTAGTAAGAGGTACGGGATCACAGCTTTTGTCAGGGACTATCTTAAAAAGTCCTATACATTAAAGAATCCTCTGCCGGTCTTTCAAAATTAACATTCTTAACTCTCAAAAAGGAGCTCACGATTAATTTCTCAAGATTGTCGGCAGGGAATGCCGCGGCCTTCTATTAGCTACACACCCAACAATCTCTTTCAGCATCTGCCTTATTGAAAACCTTACTCGGCTTTTCCGACACCCAAGATCGCGTCCTTAATTTCATCACCAGAACTTCCGAGGACGGAAGGACGTGGGATACGACTGCGCGAACACTTTCAAAGGAATATATCGATACTTGGCCGGGAATAGAAGAGAAGGAGAAATTTCGCAGCGTCATCAACAAGTTTATGAAACGAGAAAAGTCAATTTTCAGCACATGTGTGTTCGTTGGCTTGCCCAGACTCAGAATCTCGCAACCTCTCGTGTTTCCCGTTGTTTTATTGTGTTTTACATCTCAAAGGCCTTCCAGCTTTTTAACACCCTACCATATGTCAATTCTCTTTATCTTAAAAGGACCAACATATGTAGGAGCTCAAAAGAAAAGGAAGTTTCTTACATAGGATTAAATCTCAATACAAACATTGACTTTAGATGTCAATAAAAAACATGTTCAGCGTCTTTGACGCTTCCTACTTCAAAACCGGCTTTGATTTCGTCTTTTGTCAAGAGAAACACTCTTTGGTAACAGCTTTTCGTAGAATGATCAGAGAAACTCGCGGTTGCATTCGCAGGTGGGCCGCGTGCTGTGTACGTTACCTTTGCACACTTACCAAATATATTGAACTGAATTCCGTATTTACGTTTATTTATACTCATTAAATGACAAAATAATATGATACATAACATCAAAGTTTAAAGTCTGATCGTTATCATTAATTAGTATGAACAGTGATGAATATTATGCTTCTATTATGAACTGCATTATAATATATTCTACTGTGATGTTTACAATTAATTCACTTTGAAACAGTTATCAAGTCGACATGTATATATTCCACCCACGTGACATGTTAACTACGTTCGTCACAGATGAGTGGTTCGTGGCCAATCAGCGATCTTCACTCGAAATTAGTGCTCGCCGGTTGGTCACGAATCATTCATCGACGACGACGAAAGCATCTGTAAGATAGTTTCGGTACAAGTATAACATAGCAACACACGTGCTTTTGTACTCTAGGGAAGATCGAGTAGAGTTTACAATAAAATAAGAAAAAAAAGGATTCAGAAAAATGCACACAAAGGAATTTTCCGTATGTTGAAGCGCCCACCTGCTTCGCTGCCGCACCCCTTAGAGACGGGTGGGACACCATAAGACCCCCCAGGCCCCGATATGTAATCTCAGTGAAGCCCGACCAGGGTAGCCGGCCCGTGCAAGTATTCCCACGCTGCATTCTGCGCACGCGCCCTCGTTTCCATACGAATGCCGAATTTATTGGCGTTGGAAAGATAACCGGAAACAAATCACAGTTTTTGAACCTAATTTCAAATTCTTCGTTTTAGCATAGTAAGTGCGTATTTGTCAGAGCAGATAAGGAACGTTTTCCGGGCGAAGATGGAATTACGAAATTCTTTAGGTCGGCGATAACCGAGAACAGGCTGGATAACTCTTCACGCTAGAACCGTGAGTGATAAACTTTTCATAGAACCACTCTTTATTCTCAATTCTCACCGCGCTATAGTGTGTTTATCATATACGTTACTTCTACTCTCCCGGCCTGTGACGTCAATGTTTTGTAAATAATGCTGCCACGAACAATAACAATAGGTACCCTTCTGTTTCGACATCCTGCGAAAATCAGTTAAAAAGTATTGTTTACTGATATTCTATTACAATAAAGTAAATGTTCTCATTTAGATGAAGTAGATAATATGATTTTCAAAAATCTTACATGATTATTAACAACGTAAAATCATACTTTGTGTAAATAAATATTTATTAGCCGTTGTTACGTGTCTGTTAATTATTTATGCAGTTATAAAGCAACGCCTACAAGACTTATTTAAAGTAGTTTTGGTATTGAGCAAGACAAGCCAGTGTTAGTAAGAGAATACATTCAAATATGACAAAAATAAAACCGAATTACAGATGAATTAATTAGAGTTACACTTCTCAACGTCCATATGTGGATGGGCGTTTGGGGGGGAGGTCAAGGGGGACAAACGCAAGTAAATGTGAGTGGCTTTATCAATTCAGTTGTGTTTATACGAGATTCTGCATGTGATAAGGTTTTGGTCATGGTTCATAGTAAGATAATCATTTAGACCACCACACGTAATTGCTTGCTAACTATAATGTAGTGATAGAATAAGCGGCAGCTTTCTCTTGAAGCAACAACCACAAGCCATGATACATTTTAATAACGTTCCCAACGACCTGAACACCATTAAAAGTTTAAACTCTCGTCGCATATATGGTTTTTGTTTGCGAGGTTGTAAATAAAAACATAATTGTCCTCAAGTCTAGAAAACTCATACGCGAAATTTATTTTGCCCCTATGGAGTATATTATTTGAATTACTCAAAATATAGAGTAATCATTCTTCAGTATTTTGAGCTTATCAATACCAACCCGTTCACTTCTAGTCATTTACCGTATATATTAAATTATTTTTATTATTCAACAAACTACTTTCTACATTATTGATTTTATGTTTGAATGTTTAACAATAAAATCTGTTCACGTGTTTAATCTGTAGTTGTGTTCATATTTGTTTCCTCCTTAGTAATTCACTGCTCTAGCTGAATGGGATGTACAATGTACATTACTTAAGTAAATAAAAGTGTTATTTTAGTAATAATAAGCGCAATATTTTCTGTATACCATATACTTATTTCTATGCCATTTAGACATGGTTGGAACTTGCTTATAGATAACAAGAGGTGCTGTAAAGAAAAGTGTAATTTCAAATATTACATAAGTCAGAAGATAAAATTAATCTCTGGAACGGGTGTCCATTCATACTGTTTGCTCTGATCTTGTATTACAATTGTGCCTTTGTCTGTGCGTGAGCTCCATAGAATGAGTGCAGAGTTTGTTATTCAAAAACTCTTTTTTACAGTTAAATGGTTTTACCTTGTATTGTTTTTGTGTTTTCCGGGTATATACGTGTGTTCGGTTTTGTATGCAACTTGAATGTGTGTGTTTTCATATAGCTTTGTGTTTCTATATTATTACTGTCTGCGGATATACCTATGTCGCTTTGTTTGTTTTTTCATGTATTTGTTTGATATATTTCGTATACTGAGGATGTTTGAATCGTATATGATGGTCCGGGTCATATTTCTGCCTCTGGATATATAAATATCAACGTAACCAATTAATTTATCATTTAACACACGAACATGTGTATCAACAGTTATTTTTACAAGAATGCATGTTTTATCGCGTTACTGATAAGCTTTTAATTATTGTGTTCTTATTTACTAAATTATAATAATTCTTAAATCAACAATTCATTATTTTTTATGTATATACTCTGAACCTTTACACGCAACTAGCTTTAGTCCTAACTATAAAGACAACACTAATACGCTAATTCCAGTTATGTGTGCAACATATTACATTCACACTCCTGCTGTGGCCGGAGTATTCTTCGTAGAGGCGATTGATTAGATGCGACGTCTTGTCTTATCTATTGGCAGTTGAGTTCACTTATTTCTTTAACTAAACATCGCTACAACATTCAGAGCAAACCTCCTCCAACACACACAAGGCAGTCACCACAGTGGCTCTCACAAGTAGATGCGCAGCGCACATACATGCTTTATGTGGCTCACATATACCATAGGATTTTATTAATATCATCTCTATCTAATGAATCTTAGGTATAAAACTACCCGCTCAATTTACCGGAAGTTGTTTCTGCCAACCGGAAGCCGTGCAGATCATGCAGACTTCCGTTCTATAAAGTGGAGAGCAAACACGAGCACAAGAATGAAGGAAGAAAATGTTTATTGGCGAATTTTAACTCCAACTCGGTTGGTTGGGTCTTGTAAACATCCCTTCCCCACTTACATTCCACCCCATAGATATTAAACTGTTTTCGTCTCGCAATTTTAGTTACACAATTGATTTTCGTGGAGGATAGCAAATATTTTTCTCTTTTAATGAGAAGGAAAATAACTGAAAAAAAAAACATTTTATGATTCATTTGAAATATTCTGTAAGATATGAGCGTCAACACTTTGAAGACGTGAAGAGTTTAAATCCAACATGTCTGAATGAGAAAAATCGGTGTCAAGACAGAAGTGTTTCAGGCAACCCGTGTGTTATTCGACGGGAACGTCTGAGATAGAATTAAGCTGTTCACTTTGAAAACGTTTAATATTTTTCAATAATCAAGAAAATATTGAGAACGATGACTAAATAAGCCACATGAACGTTTATTTGTATGATTTATTTCACTTATTGTTTTTAAATGTTCAGTGCAGCAAGTTTCAATATTGTGGGTACGGAATCCTGTTTGCTGTCTATGACGTCATCAGATTGAACGGGCCGCCCCCCCCCCCCCCCCCCCGTTGTCTTGAAGCCGGAGATTGCATAACCACATCTTAATAGCGGATGTGGGTCAATGAATTGGACTGAATGCGGCTTGGAGGCGGAGTAACACCATCCCCACTCGGAGTAGAACTACCCCCGCTCCGTTCGATTGTGCGTTATTCCTCCACCCCGATGTGGTTAGATTTAATTTCCGGAATGACGAAAGCTTTTAGGCCTGCTTGGGTGTCAAATTTCGTTCCGTGTAGCTGGAAGCTTTCAACCGTATCATTCCTCAGCGGGAAGCGATCCTAAACGTTCCAGTTTATTACAGGGCGATATCAATTTCCGTGTCGATAGCAATATCAATATACCGCCCACTCAATATACCATCAGCTTGTCAGAAGTATTTGCCTGAATATCTGTGTGGTGATCTCCACCAATTTTACATCTATTTTTTGTTACAGAATGCTTTAAATTTGAAGACTTTCACTCACATAACTTAAATAAATGTGCCGATGCGTCCGTCACAGCCAAGGGCAATCGTAACTTTAATTGGGGCTCACTGATTGGCCGTGAACTACTCGCACATATCGCATGAATCTGTCATGTTCTTCCAGGGCAAATATATAAGAGCTTCATAACCCACACAAGTAGACTGACAACTGTTGTGTTGACTGTTTGTCTTGTCCCGTGTTGTTGTCCGTGTCTCACGTGACGCGTGTTTCCGGCCCGAGGGAGGAGACTGAATGAAATAGCGCCGACGGGAATAACGCCGACGTCTCAGAGTGAGGAGCCTTGAAATGATTTATGAATGCTCGCGAAGAATTGTGGGTGAGCCCAGAGCGCTCATGCGGCGGCAAACAGAAGCTAGACCACGTTCTTTTTCTAAAGCATCCGTCTGAATTAAGAACGATGCTTATGGGGGTTGTTTTTTACGGAAGCGTCAACTGCGTTAGAACTCAACGTGGTTTCTTTGCAATATCTAACATACATTTAGAAAATGTGTAGGTTGATCAAATTAAAGTTTAGATTATAGTGTAAACATGGATGCCAGGTGTAATGTGTGGTGAATGAACAAACTGGCTGTTGAGCTCACATCTGTGCGTTGTGATTAATGCATACTTACTTGGGTAGGATAATTCCATCATTCCTCATCACCCACATAGTCTCGATTAACATTAACCCATAAGTCATGTCCAAAAACCAATCATAGTATATAAAAGATTTTTTTATTTTTTTATCCGTATATAGCTTCCTCTCACGTGATTTAAATATTTTACTTTTAACTGTGTGTTGATTGAGACTCGAATGAATAACCTACCCCATACTTGACACGAATCTAGTTCCTTGTGATAACACTGTTAACAGCAAAGTGAAAAAACACGCCGGTGTTTGCTCCAGCTAATTAAGTGCTCACAAAGCTAATTACTCTAAACTCTACAGATGGGTTAGTTCAGTAGCAAACATGCAGATAGCGTTGATGGGTAGAAACAGGAAAACATAGGCTTTGCAATTATCGCCGGTGATCATCAGGGGGAATCAGTTCCATGATCGCAGCTGTCAGCTGTCAACTAATCAACACCAGTTTCGATGATATTGGTACACTTAACCTAATACCTTTGTATAATTAACAGAATAAGTGGAATTATAGCTGCTACAAGAGGGTCTGATTGGTCAAACCTTCGCCCATTATATTTGGTTGTATGTTTACAAGCTATGTAGGTAGATAAATCTATCCTTACTTATGATCTATTCTAATCTATCCTAGTCCAGCTTAATTATGATTAGTACTTGGCCACTTGTATAAGCTCCTATTTTATATTTCACCATGGTTATGTTCCAAAATATCTCAGGTTTAAGTTCTTAGATATCACTCATGTGATGTAATGAAGGATTTATACAATTCCATGTAATTGTCACACAATGTACTTACCCACTATGTACTATTATGTATCCTGAATAAAATTACAAATTACAAATAGGGTTTCTATTCTACTTGCATGGCTCTCTTTTTGTAAGTCTCACGATAGTGGTCGACAGGAGAGTTCGATCATGTTCAATTTGGAATATTTACAAGCTTCGATATGGATTGAATATCATTAGTCTGTAGAGAAATTGGTCTAAAACACAAACCTGTAACATATTTTCAATAAACTTGAGTATTGGTGGAGGTGCCGGGTTGACATTTTAGTTTAGCAACCCACAGTTCAGAAAGAGATAACCTGATTTGCCAACATCTTCACGCATTATATTTCGGTTTGATGATTTCACTGCAGCCAACCAGAGCTCTAGCTGCTACAGGAGATAATCTGATTGGCCAGCATTTATTGTGTTAACGTCTGCACTAGTCTTAACGTGTACGACTCAGTAGAATGGAAATAATTGTCCCCGTCGACCACTAGACAGAATAGGTTCGCTTAATCAGCGATGGTTTAGCCCCTCGGGCCTTGTTATTATGTCACCACGCTCGCATATTGGGTCTTCACTCAATTACGCTTTGAGCGAAGCTGAGCACCAACCTGAGCGTCAAGCACTCTAATGGAGGCGTTTAGGGGTTATATAATTGTTGTTGTGCACAGTTGTTGCAAAGGTATTCTGGAAGAATAGTGTCAGAAATCACAAAATAAATAAGAACTAAAAGTTTGAAACACTACAAATAAATAAAACAAATGTCGGTGATAGAAGAGAAAAAATAAAAAATGATTAAGCCGTAACGTTTTTAAGGAGACAAAATAAAAACAAGATATGATGCAGTAGAAATCACAGAATGAAGAAAATGTGATAAAATAGTATGTCAACAGATATGACACAGAATCTCAGTACACGCGTACATTATTGTTATATTGGAATACTCAATAGAAGAAACTCAGATATAAAAATATTAAACCTGTCTCGAACACAAGGAATGATTTAGCACATGAAATTTAAAACATTAAAATAAAACGCAACGCAACATAAAAATGTAAAGTTTTCATCCGTTCGGCGTGAGCTACATCTATTTCTGGCGAATGAGGATAGATGGGGCTCTGAACGATCAATCTCAGGCTGTGAGAAGTGACGTGTTCTGTAGGGTCAAGTGATTGATTTTATTGTGGGGCTTTACTTCTCATGTTTATGCGTCCAGGCTTAGCTTGATTGATATGGGATGACGGACGGGGGAAGCTGGGTAATGTATGCCGCAGCATCCGTCAGGTTTAAGTCATGCAGTCCCCGGGCCGAACCCTCTAACAAACAGACTACTTAGCCTACTTACAGGGTAGTTGCTCTTTGATAGATGGTGCTGTGGATAGTGGTATAAAAGATGCAAGATTGCCAAGTTTTTTTTAATTATTTGTATTTATTAACTTCGTATTATGGATTCAAAATATGTCATTTTGTAAAAAAAAAAAAAACACCCTACCTTAACATGACATGTCACAACGAAACATGATTTAATGAGCACATTCAAACACATTTCTGTGTATCTTGATAACCATAGTTTTCTATTTCCAAGTACTTTTTTATTAAAACATACCATTCTTTCACATGTCATCAACATATAAATACGACATAGCTCGGATAAAATGCATGGATGCAGACAAGAATTATGCTTTGTGTTATACAATACTCTGTGACAGTTTAACTAGACTCCTCTCTCCTTTCCCTCCAACAAGATTCAAAATGAACGACTTCGTTTGAAACATCTATCTACGCAACTTATACTTCAAATTACTATTTCTCCAAAAACAATGGTAATTGTCGGAAATTCTCAAGGTAAACTGTTTGACGTGAACTTCTGAAACTAGAAAAATATTAGCTGAGCCATCAGCCAGGCTCGTTCGAGACATATGAAAACTAATATTGTTTAAGGAAAACTGTGAGGAAATTCTGTTTGACAAGCCTGGAGGATAGACATAGTAACAAAATAACTTTATGAGAACTTTCAACAATAATAATAACGGGAGTGTGTACGAGTGTGTTCGTATGTCTAACAAGGGACTCAATAAAAGCCCGTCAAGGTGACACTACGGACTAAGCGAGCATCCAACAGTAATAGCAAAATTAATACTGTAATAGGTAATAGTTCTAATGCCCTGACATTCAAGTCTTATTGCAAGTCTGTCAACCACACTAGACTTAATCGTCAGTGGAATATATGCTAAACTTTAATGTGAAGCTCGTTGTTATCAATGTTGTGACATGATCACTATTTACACTTATTCCATTCACAGACAATGACGCCAAACACCACATGCTAAACATTAACAATGGCGAGTGTCATATGCAGTCTAAATTTTCTGGCCGGGTCTTGATGCAGTAGATGAAATGTGTATTATTGATGTCTATCGTACCTCCTATGTGAGATCTATACAACCTTGCCCTCCAGCGAACATCGAATATTAAAAAGTTATCTAATATTTGAGCATTGATATGTTTCAACTATAACTGTAAGTTGTCTTGGGCGGAGATTCTTTAATAAGTATCTGATGTTCGCAGGAACGGATATTAAAACGGAGCCGGAATCCTCTGCAATATTTGCCGTTCAATTGCTATGACTTGCTGTTGCTGCTACCTAGATAGTCATGCCGATCATAAAAACAAGTATAACAATAAGTATGAGACTAACCTTGATCACCATACTAACGGTATGAATGTAGATATGCGAGTTCGAGTCTCTTAAAGTGTCTTGGTAAGAACTTAAGAAGCATTCATGTTTGATCTTTTCGAGTATATACTGTGCTTTAAATGGAAGACATACTTTATTCCCCACAGTTCCAAGGAAAGAATCACAAACGAGCTTAAATAAGATAGTCCGGAAACGTTGGTGTTATAAGGTTAATTGTTTAGAAGTTTTCCATTTAACACCTTCGGTCAACTCGAAGAAATGAAACGTGAAAACAGTATTTTTATTTCACTACTTACGCCGCTCTTGAATGGGAGGTGTTTTGTGTTTAAAGGGGGGAAGGGGGGCACATTTGATAATTCACCCAGTGATGAAAGAGTCAAGTGAATGCAAAATGCTTTCGATTCCAGACTTACCGAGTGATTGCGTACAATAATTAACAGCCATGTACACAAGTTTACATCGGATTGTGATGAATGATGTGTTGGACATTTTTAATTAAAACTCTCGTCGATCGAAGCGTGAGCGAAGAGTAACAATAGAAAAAAACAGTTTGTTCGCGTAGACATTTAAAATGAAGTTTTCAATATAAAAACTATGCGTAACCAACGCTGCTTTCTATAGTTTTTTGGAGTACACGTTAACATAGCTGTTTTATTATTTCACCATAAAATCTAGAGACAAAAACTAAAGTAAATTTTAGGCAATTTAAATTTTGTAATAACGGCAGGGAAATTGGTAATGTGGAAAAAGACATTTCCACATGAACGAACATTATGCCACATTGGTTGTTATTTTGGTAAAACTCATTTATAAACCTTACATTAAAAATACATTTAATATATTCATATATTCAAGTAGTATTGATCTTATTCCAAATATTGTTTTGTTCAAACCGTGTAAAGTACTAATATGATAAATTACAAAATAAATATTACAGTCTTATTTATTGAAATAAATTAAAAATGTTTCACTGCCTTCATTTTCCCCAAAAAGTGAACACAAAATAACGTTTTATTAACTTGTTGTACAGTGCATAAACTTGAGGTGTGGTGGTTTTTTCTTTCAGGTAACCTGGCTGTGAGGGAGTGGTATGCAATAGAAGTATATGTGTGTATATTGCCGTTAGGGGTAAGTGGCAAACTCTTCATTTAATTATTTTCCAATTGAAACCTACCCTTAAAAATAGTGTATGCAATATACACATAAACTGTTCGACCCGGAATCTAGTGATGAAATTTTCACTTAAATATAAAACTGTAACCACTGAACTTTCTGACTTTTTTATCTTAGTTACAGATTGATATACGTGTAGCTGATTCATCATATATATCATAACTGCTAATATCAATTTAATTGAAGTTTATTCTCGCTACTCTAGTAGCTTACTTGGCAAGATAGTATAGAGTCAAATGATCTGGGTTCGACAAACGTGTATTACAGTTGGTGTATCTCCATACTTACATGTGGGCCCAACGACCCTGGGCATCAAAGAGCAGCGGCCAATAAAACCAACCATCACCACAGCCTATCATTTAACTCCCGCAATCGATACCAGGGTCGCATCGGATCGAGTCGAGTGTCACATCTCGAGATATATCGCGGTGGTCGACCCCCAACTCACTCCATCCCCGCCAATTAACAGACACATTTATAGTGATTTGTTTACGAACGGGACCGACTCCCACATTTCGATTTGGGACCCCGTAAATTCACTCCACTACTCTGTTCACAGTACACACGCTGTAATTGCGCAGTATACACACGCATTAATCACAATATTGTTTAGATTACTCGCGCACAGTTGAAGGGTTACATAACGTTAACGTAGGATGACACATGGCGATGACGTGGTACGTGTGGGGGGGCCGAAATGCAAATTAAAATATTTTGTTGGTGGTTATGATTGGATCAGTTGGACAGTCCTTCACAGCGGAATATTTACTCGAGAAATACGTTGGATTACATTCAGAATGTGCTCGGCTTATAATTGTCTGGACATTTTGCTTTCGTGGTCTTGATAACTCTAATAAAACAGAGGACACAGAAAGTGTAGAGGTGTTGAGGTGTGGAAGCCTTGTACAGCTGATATTCACTAGTATTCGCAACACGTCTAGATTTCCGCCCGATAAATCAATGGTAGTAGAGTCTTAATCTCTTCGAATATTTTAGAGAGTTCCTGGTTCTTGCCGAGGCTGCACAGAGTATTATCCACAAGGTTTGGGTGGAGGGGAGGGCGTCTGTAGACTGCTGTACAAACCCGTGTTGTTTTAAACAAGCATCACTCAATTAACTGAACCTCATTGAAATAACAAAAGTGGAATACAGGAGAAATGAATAGATATTGTTTCAATAATACTGTCCTCTATAAGCCTTTATTGCACTTACAGTTCTCAAACCTAAGGAGTTGTACTCGAGCAATTCTCTACTTGATATAACGAAGTCTTCCTCCAATACAATAACACGGAGTTACGCAGCCGTACTTGTGAAGAGGCCAAATTAAATTCCTCTTCTCATAACTTAATTAACTTTCTACTGACCCAGTCATATATGGGGCATTATATTTATATCATGATCGTAATTTTGGTCTAGGTTGTTATATTCTTGCCTTCATTTAAGGACACTCATTGTTGCGTTCTCTGTTATGGCATTGGGCTTAGCTTATACAGATGATTTGAATTTAACCTGATAGTAGAATATTGTATCACTGGTCAATCAGTTAACTGGTGAGTTTTCACTCATTAGAAAATGTAAACATGTATTCTATCTTGAGTGGTAAAAGCTAAATGAACAATTTGTTTTCCTATTCAAATGATCCTGTTCAGTTCTCGTTGAATTGAGGAGTTAGATAACCTCGCACTAGAACTTTGAAGGTGTATTTATAGTAATAGTCAAACAGTTGATAGTGTCAAAACAAAATTACCAGGTTTTGTTCACAGCTGTGCCATTTTTTGTTTTTATCACAGTTGGCAGGGCATAAGAATTAATGACATAAGTAATAAGCTTGATCATCTTGTACCTTCTAATATATTGCTTAATAATGGTCGACATACAGATCATAATCTCCGAAGACTGAAGTTTGGAGTGTTTACCGTCTTTTGGGATGATTGGCAATTCTAAAGACAAACATTGGCCAGTCCAATGACGTAGACAGGCCCACATAGTGTAGACAGCTTAGCGGCTTAAATATGGGCTTTGCGGCGCTGCCACAGTTGTTAGCATAAGATGGGGGTGGCAGACATGATATTAGTGTTTTATGTGAAAGAATGATAATATGATGATATCCACAGTTTAGTTCACGGTGAAAATATTAGGTTGAACGTGTCTGAAGAGCATACAACGTGTTGTAGAGAAACCGATGAATGGTTGTGTCCCCTTAAATACCGATAAAACATTGCGTGGTATTGATATGTGAAAAGCACAGACTGACCTGCAGGGGTCAAATCCATGAACTGTGATTTTGGCAACACCCGAATCAGCCAGCAAGATCAACAGTGTTCGGTAGATTCGAGCCGGCCAGACGTAACTCAGAACCAACCCCCACAGGAGGGTTGTTTCTGTTTATTCTGGCCTCGTACGTGTTGCGTGGATTTAAATTAAAAGCTTTTCACGTTCCATAAAAATAACATGTCAGCTTTAACTTGGCTTTATAAAACCAATGCGTCCCACACAAACATCCTGTGCAAGTTCAAAATTCGTGACTAGAGATTTCTGCGAGAGAGAGAGAGAGAGAGAGAGAGAGAGAGAGAGAGAGAGAGAGACGCTTCCGAACTGAATTTCCACTACAGCAAACACGCGTTGTCCGTGCGTACAAGAATATCTTGTACAGCCCATGATACAAGAATGTCTCGTACAAACCATGGGAGACGCAGAAATACCTGACTTTCCAGACTGAACCACTGCACAGTGTGTTGGTACATTACGCATTACGTAAGCCAGTATTATTTATTCTGTAAGCAAGTATAATTAGGTCCACTGTAAAACTAAACACACATTCGTCAATCAATTGACGATTGTTTCCAACAGTGTCACCAAAAGTTCTTAATTCACTCTTTGCTTCTTAAAGGTAGTCTTACTAGGTGCATCAGACTCCAGTGCACCTAATATGCTTATCTACATAATGCCAGAACGCTGAGCAGTATGGAGTGTAGATGTAGACGATATAAATCACCATTATCTGCTCGGCCGTGTAATAGTAGACGCATTGAGGCAGGGACAAGACAATATTAGCTCTGACGTGTTTAATAGTGAGCGATGCGACACGTTGACGTGCGGCCTCCATGGAGCTCTGGGGACTTAACACGAGATGAAGGCTGTGCCGTCAAGTGCGGCCAGATGAATTATGTTAGGAGACTTGGTTTGGCATTAAGAAACCGCACAAAACTAGCTGAATCGCGTATATTTGTCCCTACAATACCTGACTGATGCTTTCGTCTTAGACAAGTGAGTGGTGGGCCACAGCGATGACTGATTGATCACAAATCATTCAATTGTGACCAAAAATTACAGACAACAGTGTAATCTTTGCTGTGACTAGAGCATCAGTATAAGGTGTTTTGGGACAAATGTCATCTGTAAAGGGACATATCAGACCGTATTGAGTTCTAGTGGACTTCATTTATACGATGCACTACTTTAGGAGCATACTTATAGATGGAAGTAGCTACATGCAGATGATATTGAATCTCGCCAGCCTTCTACAACTTTCTAGACCACAAAGCTCGCGAACTGAAAGTTCAGACTAGGTCGTGCGGAATATGATCTCCTTCATGAACAATTGATCCATGAGTCGTGAACGAGAATCAAGTTCATCGAGATTTATTCTTCTCTCAACCATATTAAGTTGACCTAGTTTACCCCGTCTGCTTCCCTCGTGTGCGGTGATCGCATATCCGATATTAAATTGAACTTGAGCTGCGTTGAACTCTTGTCTGAGCAACGAACAATGCAGGTAAATTGTTCGTGCATGGAATATTTAATGTTTTCAAAGAGAGTCTTCGAGTACGATGCTGAGATTGTCTCAATGGAGCGTATCTGAGTATTATGCAGGGATTCAAGGTAGCTCTGGTGAGTCGTATGAACTCTAGGGGAGTATATTGTGAGCGATCTGGCGGGGGCTAGAAGAACCACGCCGATAAAATGCGAACCCGCAGACTTCTGCTTTTGTCCGATATCCTGAATGATGCTTTTGTATATTTCCGTACGAATGAAGATGCTAGTTCCATTGGATTCTATGAGGTTTGCAACCCACGACTGTCTATGCGGTATTCACCAAATGATGCGGGGGAGTCAAGCGAACTCTTCATGAAGAAGTTGCGGTTTTTACACTTATACTGAAAATAAATATAGCAAGTTGCGATTCCGAATCTAAAATAAGCAAACAAGTAATGGTTCAATCTATAAACGATGCGATTCTTCAGATGGTTTAGTATTTTAATCTCTGTGATGTGATGTGTGGATGCTTTCACAGATTGTTCAGTTCGCCCCCAGTCTGGCTCGGAATGGATCCCACGAGCTGTGGAACCAAGTGTGAAATTAAACCTACCTTGGTAATTACACCGGAGTAATGCAATTTAAATATGATGATTGCCTCGGTTTTTAAATGGTGCCCTATTTAGGCTAGTTTAAATCGACTGGGTTAACTGTTAATTACTACAATTACTTCTGGAAGACAATTGGATTTACTTGTCACTGCTTGATTCATTACTTGCTTGCGGATACAAATATTTTCCTTGTTTTTATGTTCTAAGTTTTCTTCGTTTTGATTTAGACTACGTATACAAAATATTGGGAAATTGTTTTGTGTTGTTAATTGTACATGACATTGTATAGGTGTGACATCATCCATAGCAACGTGTAACAGGTGTTGGGCCAACTTACCGTGTCATGTCACGTCCACGGCAGAAGTGGTCGAGGCAGAGCTTTGTACTTTAGTCCATTGATCGAACAACTTGTGATTTAGAAACAGTTTCTCATTCATGCTAACGTGAGCTTGATTAAAACACGCTGTGAGGGACATTGTTCACGAGATTATACTAAATAATAACACTGAAATAATGCATGAAGAAGAAGACTGAAGGCTTGGTGAATAACTATAGTTAAGTCATTACAAGTTTAAGCGATATTTATCTCCATTCTTTTTGGGAGGGATGCGACGAATATAACATTTCTAAATACTAAAGTTATAAATTTACAAATAAAGTTGATGTTAGTGGCAGTTGATAAGGATCTGAGGTTGATATGATACTAGAAGGTTGGATCTAGTATAATTGTGTGGTACAATACATTGTGTTAGAATAATGTATGTAAGTTGTTGCTTGTGGAACGCCAATGGTTGTATTGTTGTATTGTGGTACATATGACGAGTCGGGTAAAAGAGAAACAAATGTATCGTTACTTGTTTTCACTGAAGGCGGTTTCCGCTGGTTGAGCACCGGGTGTGTTCTGGTTCGCTGAGCAACATAACAGTGACGTCACGACTATGACGCAACCCGATGCTGCACTCGGAGCGAGAACTACGGTCTAATGGAACAAGTATTTCATACCCGTTCAATCTTACTATAATCTTCTTCAGTGTGCAGAAGCGCTTCTGCTAAAAAACGTCGGCTGTCAAAAAACTGCTGTCAAACTCTCAATATAGCTGTCCTACCCATGGCAGCTCAAACATTGAAAACATGTTCATTTCCATAGAATAAAATGTGATGTAAAATGCAGAGCAGATATTGGGATATAGTATATTACCCAACCTAGTGCCAGATGTTTGTAGATAATGTATTTTCATGTTATTAAATAAATATTTATCATATTTATATTATTGTACATATGCAAAATATTAGTTCTGACCCGGTATCATAAACGTTTGTTATGTGAGAAATTTGTAATCAAACCATGTGTGGCTTGAAGCCTCCATGTGTGCCGTAATGTAAGTTAGCCAGAAGCCCTCTTAATTACGTGACTCGCATTAATTACTGTGAATGTCCATATAAACATGCTTTTTGTGTGGTCCGAGCAGAAAGTTCGTGCAAATAGTTCGGTCCGAGTGAACATAGAGTGCTCGTCGGACGTCGATGCCCAGGGGACGCTTGTTATTGGAGGACGAGGGACAATGTACACAACTCTCCATTCAGCCCGTGTTAGAGTCAGCACCCTTCCAACGGCGGCGCTGACAACCTGAATGGGCTGCGCGTTCGAACGAACACATTGTGAAGGTTTTATTCAAACTCTCCGTGTTTCGAATAGGTTTGAAAGTGAAACAAAGAACGCTGATTTCAAGGTAACACAAAACAGTTTGCAACAACCATACATTTACATACTTTGATTTATATTGTAAATGTTACGATTGGCGTTGCTTTCATGTTGAAACTGAGTTCTAATGGAGAAAAAAACAGGTAAATTAATCACTGTTGGGTAAATAGTATATCGGGAAAAAGGATTACAAGCTATAAGTTGTTGTGAAATTGCAACAAAATGACCACGACTGGACTTGAACACAGTTTTCTACCTCCGTTTGGGCGTCTTATCAACTTTACCACTTTTACTGGGATTAAGAGTTTGACCCTTGGAATTTGCACAATGCACTAAGACTTGCTGAAATCCATAATAGTGTTGACTACATCTAACCGTGTTTCTTCTATAATCACGCAAGTTAGTTGTGTTTGAAACTGTAATGGCCGCCCGGGAATCCTCAACAAGTGTCTCGTGACCTCGTGACCCCATTGTCAAGGTCACGTCCGTCTTCGCGAGCGATCTCGCGTCCCGTGACTGCTGACCATTCATCCCTCTAGACTCTGACCTTGTGTGGCGCCCCGGTTGCAGCGTGCATGTCTAGCAGAGCTCGCATGTCTTCGGGGTTGATCTTATTCATACCTCTAGACTCTGACCTTGGGAGCTGCCGGCCCCGGTTGCAGCGTGCATGTCTAGCAGAGCTCGCATATCTTCGGGGTTGATCTTATTCATCCCTCTAGACTCTGACCTTGGGAGCTGCCGGCCCCGGTTGCAGCGCGCATGTCTAGCAGAGCTCGCATGTCCTCGGGGTTGATCTTATTCATCCCTCTAGACTCTGACCTTGGGAGCTGCCGGCCCCGGTTGCAGCGCGCATGTCTAGCAGAGCTCGCATGTCCTCGGGGTTGATCTTATTCATCCCTCTAGACTCTGACCTTGGGAGATGCCGGCCCCGGTTGCAGCGCGCATGTCTAGCAGAGCTCGCATGTCCTCGGGGTTGATCTTATTCATCCCTCTAGACTCTGACCTTGGGAGCTGCCGGCCCTGGTTGCAGCGTGCATGTCTAGCAGAGCTCGCATGTCCTCGGGGTTGATCTTATTCATCCCTCTAGACTCTGACCTTGGGAGATGCCGGCCCTGGTTGCAGCGCGCATGTCTAGCAGAGCTCGCATGTCTTCGGGGTTGATCTTATTCATCCCTCTAGACTCTGACCTTGGGAGCTGCCGGCCCTGGTTGCAGCGCGCATGTCTAGCAGAGCTCGCATATCTTCGGGGTTGATCTTATTCATCCCTCTAGACTCTGACCTTGGGAGCTGCCGGCCCCGGCTGCAGCGCGCATGTCTAGCAGAGCTCGCATATCTTCGGGGTTGATCTTATTCATCCCTCTAGACTCTGACCTTGGGAGCTGCCGGCCCTGGTTGCAGCGCGCATGTCTAGCAGAGCTCGCATGTCTTCGGGGTTGATCTTATTCATCCCTCTAGACTCTGACCTTGGGAGCTGCCGGCCCTGGTTGCAGCGCGCATGTCTAGCAGAGCTCGCATATCTTCGGGGTTGATCTTATTCATCCCTCTAGACTCTGACCTTGGGAGCTGCCGGCCCTGGTTGCAGCGCGCATGTCTAGCAGAGCACGCATATCTTCGGGGTTGATCTTATTCATCCCTCTAGACTCTGACCTTGGGAGATGCTGGCCCTGGTTGCAGCGCGCATGTCTAGCAGAGCTCGCATGTCTTCGGGGTTGATCTTATTCATCCCTCTAGACTCTGACCTTGGGAGCTGCCGGCCCTGGTTGCAGCGCGCATGTCTAGCAGAGCACGCATATCTTCGGGGTTGATCTTATTCATCCCTCTAGACTCTGACCTTGGGAGATGCTGGCCCTGGTTGCAGCGCGCATGTCTAGCAGAGCTCGCATGTCTTCGGGGTTGATCTTATTCATCCCTCTAGACTCTGACCTTGGGAGCTGCCGGCTCCGGTTGCAGCGCGCATGTCTAGCAGAGCTCGCATGTCTTCGGGGTTGATCTTATTCATCCCTCTAGACTCTGACCTTGGGAGCTGCCGGCCCTGGTTGCAGCGCGCATGTCTAGCAGAGCTCGCATGTCCTCGGGGTTGATCTTATTCATCCCTCTAGACTCTGACCTTGGGAGATGCCGGCCCTGGTTGCAGCGCGCATGTCTAGCAGAGCTCGCATGTCTTCGGGGTTGATCTTATTCATCCCTCTAGACTCTGACCTTGGGAGCTGCCGGCCCCGGTTGCAGCGTGCATGTCTAGCAGAGCTCGCATATCTTCGGGGTTGATCTTATTCATCCCTCTAGACTCTGACCTTGGGAGATGCCGGCCCTGGTTGCAGCGCGCATGTCTAGCAGAGCTCGCATGTCTTCGGGGTTGATCTTATTCATCCCTCTAGACTCTGACCTTGGGAGCTGCCGGCCCCGGTTGCAGCGCGCATGTCTAGCAGAGCTCGCATGTCTTCGGGGTTGATCTTCTTCATCCCTCTAGACTCTGACCTTGGGAGATGCCGGCCCTGGTTGCAGCGCGCATGTCTAGCAGAGCTCGCATGTCCTCGGGGTTGATCTTATTCATCCCTCTAGACTCTGACCTTGGGAGCTGCCGGCCCTGGTTGCAGCGCGCATGTCTAGCAGAGCTCGCATGTCATCGGGGTTGATCTTATTCATCCCTCTAGACTCTGACCTTGGGAGCTGCCGGCCCTGGTTGCAGCGCGCATGTCTAGCAGAGCTCGCATATCTTCGGGGTTGATCTTATTCATCCCTCTAGACTCTGACCTTGGGAGCTGCCGGCCCCGGCTGCAGCGCGCATGTCTAGCAGAGCTCGCATGTCTTCGGGGTTGATCTTATTCATCCCTCTAGACTCTGACCTTGGGAGCTGCCGGCTCTGGTTGCAGCGCGCATGTCTAGCAGAGCTCGCATGTCTTCGGGGTTGATCTTATTCATCCCTCTAGACTCTGACCTTGGGAGCTGCCGGCCCTGGTTGCAGCGTGCATGTCTAGCAGAGCTCGCATGTCTTCGGGGTTGATCTTATTCATCCCTCTAGACTCTGACCTTGGGAGCTGCCGGCCCTGGTTGCAGCGCGCATGTCTAGCAGAGCTCGCATGTCTTCGGGGTTGATCTTATTCATCCCTCTAGACTCTGACCTTGGGAGCTGCCGGCCCTGGTTGCAGCGTGCATGTCTAGCAGAGCTCGCATATCTTCGGGGTTGATCTTATTCATCCCTCTAGACTCTGACCTTGGGAGCTGCCGGCCCTGGTTGCAGCGCGCATGTCTAGCAGAGCTCGCATGTCTTCGGGGTTGATCTTATTCATCCCTCTAGACTCTGACCTTGGGAGCTGCCGGCCCTGGTTGCAGCGCGCATGTCTAGCAGAGCTCGCATGTCTTCGGGGTTGATCTTATTCATCCCTCTAGACTCTGACCTTGGGAGCTGCCGGCCCTGGTTGCAGCGTGCATGTCTAGCAGAGCTCGCATGTCTTCGGGGTTGATCTTATTCATCCCTCTAGACTCTGACCTTGGGAGCTGCCGGCCCTGGTTGCAGCGCGCATGTCTAGCAGAGCTCGCATGTCTTCGGGGTTGATCTTATTCATCCCTCTAGACTCTGACCTTGGGAGCTGCCGGCCCCGGTTGCAGCGCGCATGTCTAGCAGAGCTCGCATGTCTTCGGGGTTGATCTTATTCATCCCTCTAGACTCTGACCTTGGGAGCTGCCGGCCCTGGTTGCAGCGCGCATGTCTAGCAGAGCACGCATGTCTTCGGGGTTGATCTTATTCATCCCTCTAGACTCTGACCTTGGGAGCTGCCGGCCCCGGTTGCAGCGCGCATGTCTAGCAGAGCTCGCATGTCTTCGGGGTTGATCTTATTCATCCCTCTAGACTCTGACCTTGGGAGCTGCCGGCCCTGGTTGCAGCGCGCATGTCTAGCAGAGCACGCATGTCTTCGGGGTTGATCTTATTCATCCCTCTAGACTCTGACCTTGGGAGCTGCCGGCCCCGGTTGCAGCGCGCATGTCTAGCAGAGCTCGCATGTCTTCGGGGTTGATCTTATTCATCCCTCTAGACTCTGACCTTGGGAGCTGCCGGCCCTGGTTGCAGCGCGCATGTCTAGCAGAGCTCGCATGTCATCGGGGTTGATCTTATTCATACCTCTAGACTCTGACCTTGGGAGCTGCCGGCCCTGGTTGCAGCGTGCATGTCTAGCAGAGCTCGCATGTCTTCGGGGTTGATCTTATTCATCCCTCTAGACTCTGACCTTGGGAGCTGCCGGCCCTGGTTGCAGCGCGCATGTCTAGCAGAGCTCGCATGTCTTCGGGGTTGATCTTATTCATCCCTCTAGACTCTGACCTTGGGAGATGCCGGCCCTGGTTGCAGCGTGCATGTCTAGCAGAGCTCGCATGTCTTCGGGGTTGATCTTATTCATCCCTCTAGACTCTGACCTTGGGAGCTTCCCTGTCTTCGGGGTTGATCCTTCTGTGTAGGTTTGCTTCAACTTGGATAAGAGGGGTTATTAAAAACTTTGAACTTCATTAGCGATTTCTGGACATGCCTGGAAGGGGGGGGGGGGGGGGGGGGGGGGGTTAATTATTCAGCTCTATTCATTCATGTTTTAGATGTGGTTGTCTTCCGTTATTGTGGCGTGGCCTGAAGGTTGTTGGGTCCCAGTGGAGTAGGTGAATTATTGCCCTGCACTAAACGTACTTTAACTATAGAGATAGGTATATTATATCTCTGTAAGGCCATTGCGATACGTGGGTTATACCTCAGTTGTATTTACTTAAGCGTGAGCATAATCTTGTCTTGGGGATGTTTTTAGTATGTTTCGTGTGTCAACATGTATAAGCTAGTGTATAATGTAACTTTGCTGTTTACATTAACTATTCACATAACATGGTGCTTGCGTACATTTCACAAGTTACTGCTGATGTCTTAGTAGGGAATTATGCTTTGCACGTTGAACCGCCCAAACCATTTTAATACAGTTCACGTGTTTCACAGCTTCACCGTCAACCATATCCACACATCATTAACTACCGGTATTACTTATAATAATACATGTTACGTTTAACATTGTTCATTTGTTATACATGGCAAACGTACACGATACAACAGACAACTTGTAATCGATCATTTATAATAAATAATATTTTCTAACAGGAGTTATTTGTACTCAAATATTTCAGAATGGTGTAAAAAAATGGTACAACGCCTATTACAAAATCAAATTCCGAAATTCACATAAGATTTTGCATGGATAATTGAACTGATGTACTTGAGCTGAGCTTTAAGGACCTTGTGTTATGTCTGCAACATTGCTATTGCGTTGCTATTATTATAGTATTATATTCAAGTAGTATTGGCTGCATCAGGAAACAGATTAATTGGACCAATTAGACTCATTCTCTGAGCATGGACTAAACAAGCAGTCCGCGCAATCATTGTGTTTCCGGACCAGCAACACATATTATTGACTTGGTCCGCAAATACCTCCAAGTGTGTGTTACTGTTTTGGAACCTGATTGGTCAAACAGAGGACTTGAGGGGAGGAGTGGAGGGTGTGAGGGGAGACAATGATTGACTATAGCGTGAAATTGTTACGGCATTGTTTAATTACGCCACAAAATGGCTGCAACAGTCTAGTCTGGCGTTGGATTGATCATGTCCTACACTGTTCACAATCACATAGAAACACACACTAATCTAATATCAGTCGGCCCTCTAGTCTCGGTAGATCGATTGAGAATAGCTGGGCTACGACGAAAATGTGTTTTACCTTACAACCACAGCAGCACTAGTATCTAATATCTACACCTACAACCTTCTATGTAAATCACAGTCAGAATTTAATAGTATTGAGATTAATACAAAATGTGTATAACGTAACAATTTGTGATTTCGTTCTATGAATTATATAACATATACGGAGTTCAAAAGAAGACACAAAGACGAAAGAAGAATACAAACATTCAGCAGTTTGCAGAGTAAGAGGAATTGACATACCAATAGTAATGGAGATAATGACGATAACTAAATAATACAAAAAATGATCGACCAATAGCGAGAGTCTATCTTCGAGTGATATCGATACGCTAGGTCGACCAATAGCGAGTCTCGAGAAGATAATTACTGTCCCGTCAGCCGGAAGATTAAGCTGGCCAAGCACACATAGTTCATAGTTGTTGCATCTCCTCGATACCTGACCACCCATTATATCCACCTCACTGACTCTTTAATAACACTTACCACCCCCCCACCCACCCCTCAATGTGCAGACCCCATATTACCGGGCCTCGCATAAATGCTTTTAGTAAATTAAACCAGTATGGCTGTAATTTGGTTCGAAATATCTTGAATGCATATTATCATACATATCTCTCTATATATGAGGTAGTGCACAAGATGGTCATGCAAGCAATAAGCGGTCTGCGCCATAACGTCTGCAAACCTAGATATTATGTAAAATGGGGTATCTAAGTGAAGCTATCTGAATATTGAATTACTGCAAAGGCATATATAGCACACGAGTACACAAAACAAAAATAATAAAAGTGCATACGTTTTATGGGCAAAACGTGTATGGCACAAAAATCGAAATAACGTTTGATTCCAGATAATAAAGTACGAATTTCTTTTTTTTTTATTTAGCTCCAATTGTTTAACTTTTTTTTGAAACTTCTTAATGTTTAAGACATGAAGAATATTTCATGAGAAAGAAAGTCCTTCTGAGGCAAAAAAAGTCTTACTCAATGGTATATAGAAGTATTTTTATAGTTTAGATGAATAATTATTGTTATGAAGAAGTTAATTCAGATAAGACAGGGAAGATAAACGTGTTTTAACAAAATTAAAATGTGTCAGAACTATATTTAACAGGTTATCGGACTTTTGACACTTTGAATGAGAGTTGTTCATACTGGCACCGAACCCTTGTCAGTACTTTGAGTAATATCATTTTACTTCGCTTTCAGAGGTTTGATTAATGTTTTGTTTAGAGTAACTTACTCAATGGCCTGTGCTCATCATTGCTGACTTTTAGAACTGTTGTCTATTGTTTTGTACTTTTACTGTTGGAATCACTAGGCAATGCGGCGCCTGCATATTGATGAGATTCGTTGTTATTAACGTCGTTTATATCTGTCTGTCAGTTGGCCTTTATTCGATGTTGATATATTTAGTAAAATTACCGATATCGTATTGATATGATTGTTAGAGAAGCGCCCAATTGCCAAATAACACGTAGATCATGTTGTAGCAACCTCGGCTCATTGTTACTCTATTCTATTGATGATATAAGATCGAAATACCTTTCATATTAAATAGTGTTGTTACATATACGCATAGAGAAAACCAAACAAATATGTACTCTAGATTACTCATTGTAATTTTCATAAATGCATAATGCATATAAAGCAGTAGAAGTCGTTTAAAAAGTTTTAAACAATTTAACCCTCCGTCAATCCGTTGACTAGACAATCGTAAACAAATGCAGCGAGCTACTCGGGGTGTGTAGCGAGTAGAGACCCGTCAGTCACGTGACCGGTGACGGATGGTTCTACCCGGCTCGCAAGACTTCACAAGGGGATGAAACTGCGTCCACATGGGTTGTGCGTCAAGGATAACGGAGGCCCCGACCGAGCATGAGTGAATGTTAACATCCGTCTTAGTACCACATGTGAACGTAAATGTATTGTTCTTAGGTTTGAGTCGGTAATTTTTAACTTGGAACGTGCATCACATTACAATATGTTTTTACATTGTTTAAATGTGGCTCAAATCCTGGTCGAAAATGGGAAGGATCAAGCTCAAATCCTGGTCGAAAATGGGAAGGATCAAGCAAATAATCCCCACTGAGAAAACCAATATTGCACGGTGATAAAAATACGTCCACCATATCTGATGGTAACCATATTTCAAAAGTGCAGACCAAGTCTGTACATATTACGAGCTCATCACATTTAATACGCAATTCAGTAGTCACACGGATGATGAGCTTCAATATGACAAAGCTCTGCCTCTGTATCTGTGTCAATCGTACCCATGAAGCTGCAACTGTAAGTCTGCAGGGTTAATCATTTCACCCGTATTCAATCGACTGAATCTTCCGGCCGAACTAACTCACATCTGATAACTTTGAAATCAAGAAAACAATATGTCACAATCAACCCCGCAGTGGATTGGTTCGGTCCAGTGGACGGGACATATTGCGCCATTTGTTACATATCGATGTGGGGTCCACCAACTAATGATAATCGAAGCCATGAACTAGTTGTTCAAGTTGTTCTAGTAGAGATTAGTGGTAGGGACAGTAGTAATAGTGGAGGTACGTCAGGTACTTCAGGTACTTCAAGAAGTAAAAGTGTTTGGTAGTAAAATTAATTTCGGTGAATTGGGGGTGACAGTAGTAGCTGAAGTAATACAAATACGTTGCAATATTACCAGTAGTATAAGTAATAATATAATACTAATGGTAGATCTTACAGAGCGATCAAAAAATAACTTCATTGAAATTTATACCAGCAACTACAGGGTACAGTGAATTATAATCATGTAACCATTACAGACATATTTAATTGTTTGCTGTATAAGTTTCCGCAATGTTCATTACTACGCGATCGAATTCTGTTTCTTCCTTCATTGTAACGTCCTAGTTTCAAAACAAAAGTCGAGTTTGTCAACTAAAAATAAAGATAAACTCAGAAAGCCCTACTGAATAGTTGATCGGCTCAGTATGTAAATGACAACATTCATGAAGTTTACATAGCCCCGCTCAACGATGCGTGGTTAGGAAAGTACGTGTCTGCATTAAATAAATATAAAACTAACAGAGCCACTATTGGATCGCACTTAGAATAAAAATTAATGTACTGAAAGTAATGCCACAACTGTCAAATAAAGTTGGGTTTACTTGTTGAGAAATAGCGCAGTCAAGAATTAGGGCTAATGAAATGTTCATGCTGGGTTTCTTTCTTTGAAGTTTTAAAGTTCCTGTCACGACTGAATGTAGTAATCTCGTTAATAAATACTGATGGAGATATCATGGTAAATAAAGTGCAACGTTTGGTTCACTACATACATCACCCACCAAAGTGTTCGTGGTCAATTACCAACGTTGCCCTAGTAAACTATGGTTCATGCAGTACAGGTTGCCAACGTAATAACGTAAAGCCCTAGTATTGGCGTCATCGAATATACGAATACAGTGAACGTATTTACATCACATCACATGACTTGCGTAGTATGTGCTGCACTCTAGGGGACAATGGTGAGGTCAGTACTTATATTAGCAGGTTACCCATCATTATCAACACCGCATTGTGTGTCCCGACCGTACATTGTCCGATACAGGCATCTACACAATGGCTTTGACGTTGAAATATAATTATTATTTATTAGAAAAATGCTCTCTGTGGTGAATGTATTTAAGTGGGCAACACCAACTTCAAAATGAACCCTGCATGGGGGGAGGGGGGGGGGGGCTCAACCATGACTTCTTGTTTATTGCTGTCTTGTTTGTTACCTGGATCAGTTTGGAACGTCTCTCTATTCCTTCCTCTCTTCTGCCAGACCTCTCGTTTTCAGATCATTTCGACGCATATCCAGAACTGTCTGTTGCCTGTATTCGAATGTTAGTGTTTTGCATGAGTGTTATGACAGTACAATACCGTACATAACCTTGTATACCTATGAATTAGCGGACCACATATTTTAAAATCATAACCTATAGCAGGTTTCATCAAATACGTAAAAAAAGGAATGACCAAAATTACTAATTTTTTGAGAACCACACTCATATGCATTTAATTGTTGAATACCGGACATTTTAGGAATAATCTTAGATGCAGTGTTTGAAAACACAATATTATCATCACAGTCAACGCTTATTGCTTATACAAGCTTTCAGCATACCTCGTAGCTCACAGCTATCTTCTTTCATCAAATCACAGCAACATAAACCCAATACAATGCAGTCATTTATACCATGAATGATGCTCTAAGTTCCTTAATGGATATTTTGATTAAATCCATTGAGATGTGAGCAACTATCAATTATTAACAATACTGACATATAACACTGCAACGTGCATCTCATACGTAGAACTCCCGTCGCAACAAGTTAGCTGCATGAATGAGCTAACCCAGTGTTTATTAACTGAATGCCGCATGAACTCGATCAAGTCACTTGTGAAATGAAAGCCAATGCCGATAGCTAACTGACACTTCATATACTCTCTGTACTCGTTACATCCCTTGTCACCTACAATAACTCATTTACATGATAGTGTGTTTGTGTGTAGAATATTCAACTCGTCGTCGAAACCGTTCATGACGTCATAAGAGAATATTGGACGTTATTTTGTATTCATTGAACTAGTGCGTTTATTCCTAGCGCGTTTCAGGTGTTGCTATTTTGTGCCGGGTTCTGTAGACGCTACTTCGTGTGGCAGTGATTACAATAGGTCAACTCAACCTCAGTCGTTTTATTATCAATATACTCTACGCGAGTAGTTGTCATTAACTGATCCGAGGAATATTAATGTTATTATAAGAATAACACAAAGAGATGTTTGGACTGATCTTAATGTTATACACTAATTAACTGAGTCTGCTGGAGGTTGGTTAAATATTCCCCTGATTAAGCTCAGTATAGAGTTAGCTTAGCGAAAAAAGAGCTCAACTCTTCTTATCTTTGTTTTGAATACAGCGTTAAACAAGTAATCGCATTCATCATGGCTTTAATAAAATGATAGTCTCGCTGTAATTCCAAACTATTTATGTAAGCTATGTTTCTCTGAGTTTCACAATTAGTTCTTTGACTCTAGTTATATTATATGTTACATACTTTCTAACAATGACACAGTTTTTATCTCCAGAAGATTTTTATTCAAGAAACATTCTAGTGGTTTCCATTACCTGTCGTTTTTTCTATGACGTCAGAGTATGGTTTTTATTCATTTAAATCTTATGAAGGTTTATTTTCATTTGCGAGTTTGCTGTCTATTCTACTACGGTTTTCCATGTGTCAGTATAATGAATTCCGTTGCAGATAAAGCTAAATGGTGATGTTATTATTATCTTCCGGTCTAGATGTGCAGAGCGTGGGCCTCCCCCCTCTCAACCCCCCCTCTCAATGCGTCTTCGCCATATCCGTTGTGACGCGTAAGGAATATAATATATTCCTAGACGACGGCCATCAAGTCCACACACTGCAGGGTTGTTACTTGGTAACATGGACACCTAAGAAAGGAAAGAGAAGAAATGTGTATTCACAGTTTGACGCACATATTAAGCTAATCCTTCTTGACAATATTATTATGTTTTCAGTGGATATATTTGAGCCCTATAAGTTGGTGGTTAGTTGAAGTAGTTTTAATATGTAAAATGAGGGAGACATAATTCGTTGTTAATGACCAATAATTTATTGTGTCCCTTCTGCACTTGGTACTGATTTGTGTTAGAATACATCTTCTCAGTATCATCACATGTAGAGTGTAGACCACCACCTTTACAGTAATCCATTACAATAATCCATTACAATAATAATCATCTACAATATTTCTGCCGGCCCATTCACAGCTAAGTCAGGCATTAACATCATCTACGTGATATCGAAAAAAAAAACATTCCAGTTGCCACAATATGTTGCTCCTTTGACAATTTCCACGTATTTATTTGAGACATTACTTTTTGTGTTGATATAAAATGAGTAGCTGAGATTTGAAAGGAAGTACATAATGCTGTAAACTGCCCATGTTTATTCAAGTCACTATAGGCCCGTTATTAATAAGCCGTGCTTATAAACCAAACATTTTCCTAAGAGTGAGAACGCGGCTTACAAAGAATGAAAACTCTTCTCATAAGTCTATTGAAGTTCCACAGACACATACATTTTTAAAACTTTCTTACGTTTTCAAAACTTCCCAAACCGATTGACACAAGCCTCTTAGGTTCAGTTCCTTTATGGCGTCACATCGCTGCGAGGGTATATCAACGTCGTGAATGAGTCGCGTACCACAAAGACCATCTTCACTCATAAACATCTATTTATGAATGTGCTCTGCGATTCATACTTTTAGATCGTCTGCTTTTTGTAATAATTCCAATCTCACTTCGGTCTTGCGAACCAATATCGCTATCCTTCACGCCCTATCTATAGACACTTGGTTCAAAACACCGTGGTTGCTGGTTCATTGGTTACAGATGTGGTGTATTATATCATTCCCCCTGTAACTTGTCATAAACGTCCATTTTATTAATTTTATTTTTACATTTCCCGTCATATTTATAGTGAAAATTAGCCCCCAGTGAATCTTTATAACCTGATCATGTTACTTCACATATCCAGCATTGACTCCCTTGCTTCTGTCAAGAGCAATGTGTTCTATTACGTCTGTTTCAATTGTAAACCGGCCGGGAGTCAAGTAGAACGATCTAAGGAACAAACAATTCCAGTCGGCTTGGGAATGAGAATGAAACGTTTGGTTGTCACGCAAAGTTACGAAATCAATAATCAATTCACTAAGAAACCAAAATGAATAATATATTACTGTCACAATCAACAAAAGCTCATGTATACACTATATGGTTAAATAAAATCATCGAATTCAAATTAAAACTAATCTGGTTGCTCGTATTGTTTCCGTGTAACTAAAAAGAAAAACCCCAACAATAGACACACCGTGTGAACATGTAAACACGAGTCTGCTGTTGAATAATGGGAAGGGGGTCTGGGGGCCACCACCAATGCTGTTGAATAATGGGGACGGCGTCTGGGGACCCCCATCAGTCAGTGTTTGGGATCCACACTGTTTATATTATTACCTCATTTTACGCTGCCATTCCTCAAAGTTTCTTTTCGTAATAAAAATTACTCTCGTCACTTTTTACCTCGTTTTCCTCCGTTTCCACACACAATTCGCAGTGAAAAGACCTCTCTCTCTCCCTCTCTCTCTCTCTCTCTCCCTCGCCTCATAGTGACGTAGCTGTATTCTCAGGCAGGTTTCATTTCATTGCGTCCATTGCAAGATATTTCTTTGAAAACACCGTGTTATATTAAATTCTAAAATTAGAAACTTGAATAAGAAACCTTTGATAAAGCGACATTCTATAGAAAATTAAGGTTACGTCGTAATATGTCGCGTGGACTTCCTTAATATTTCCTGTTAACTAAACGTTGTAAGGTACAATTTTAGAAATCCTCTCAGGATGTCTGGCTAAACGAGATACGTTCATATTTCCGGGATGTGTTTCCTACGCTGAACTAGGTCGGTGAGCCCCACGCATTCTAAGCGTTCGTTTATGCAAGTGATGCATCGGAAGCGGTCTTCTTCTTCTTCTTCTTCTTCTTCTTCTTCTTCTTCTTCTTCTTCTTCTTCTTCTTCTTCTTCTTCTTCTTCTTCTTCTTCTTCTTCTTCTTCTTTTTTTCTTCCGCATTCTTCTAGAAACCGTTTGATAGAGGGCCGACCTTAATAACTAATGCGAATATGAGACCGTTTGGTTGTCTGTTACGGCGAAGGGGGAGAAATTCACAAAACTGTGATTAAACTTGAGGAAGCCTAAATGTAAAATAGGGTAACCCCAAAATTGTCGGTTTTTACGGGTCGCTTTCGTTTTATCGACGCTTCCATTCCGTTCCCTGAACCAACATTCGTCCTCCAACTTCTTTGAGTTGATCCTCAATCACATCACTATTGCTGGAGATTTATTGAATCCTCGTTCATACTGATTCCCGACACCGTGGCTGTGGGGCGCATATAATACTGTCTGTGAATACTCTCCAAACGGCCACAAGAAGATATTTGAACGTATTCTATCAACATTACCGGTGTCAGGAACTGAACCCATATCCTATCCAGTCTGAATCCTCCAGCGACAATAACATATTCCAGAGATATCGGGGAAATATCGTATTGAGAAGAGTTATGCTAATGTATATTATAAAGCATACATACATGAACGTTGATGATGTATTGGGGGTTTAGAGACTGCAAGTCGACACGATGAGCAGAGAGGGATGACAGACGAACTGTGGGGACAACATTGAAATATGGGCCAAACCAACCCTATACACACACACGTCCAGGGCAGAATATACCCATGTAAAAGTGACAGAAAAATTATAGATTATAGTCGCTACGAAATGTATTATCGCTCTAAATGGATCTTTCAGTCGCACCTGATTGATAGTGAATTATATGTGGAATTTGTACTCACAAGTAGTGAAATACAACATAAAAATTATGTTAAAGGATTTGCCACCCTATAATGTGTGATGAAGCTATTCGGGAATTTTATTAGTGTAATAATGCACCACATTTACCCCATTTTCAACGTTGAAAGTGTTCTTAACTTATAACACTTAAAAGTTTATAATTAAATAATATAAAGCATAAATGACTAATCCACTGTTAATGTTTTAGCTTTTAACACAGCTGATGTTGAGGCTGGACACCCAGCAGTACATAATGTGTATGGTTGCTGCGCCCCTCACAACGCACAGTAGTATCATATATCATATTGGTGACTGAAACCACCAGCACGATCCTGGAATAACCCCATAGAATCAACGATAACTGGTGTCTCTCTCTCTCTGTCTTCTAACAACACTTTTGTGACATATTATTTCTTTTCCTTAACAATCGCATCCATCAACTCCTTTCTGCAAGGATATTATTTCATTTGGTCTGAAATTTAACTTCGTTTCATTAAAAAGCACAATAGATATTGGAATTCTTTATTCGAATGATATCAATTACAATGAATTAATATTTCCAGTGAGTCGTTTCAATTAAGCAAAACAAATGCATCAGAATATCATACCAGTCGGTGATACTATGACAGTATATACCGAGCATTCTAAAACAAATTCAATTATGTTTCCAATTTCAATTTCAATTAAATGTTAGCGTCGAATATATTGTTTCATGTTTCTCATTGGATAACAAAGTTTAGGCATGGGCGACGTCGCGCATTATGACGTAATTGACTCAGTCGAAAGCTGTGATAGTTCAGTTTCTATTGGCCAGGCCGAAGGTGCACCAATATCCTAGCGAACGCTCACCCAACTTATGTCAGGTTAACATTGGGGAAATGAATGCAACGACAACTTAAGTTCGAGGAAAATCCACAGGAGGTGAGCATATCTTCAGTGCTAGTTTAACACTATAACGCACGAGGATAGTTTACATGCTAAATATTATACCTACTGACTAGGGTTCCCAACCGTCCCGGTTTCGCCGGGACAGACCAGGAATTAAAGGTCTTGTCCTGGTTTAAATTAAACTGATTCCGAGACGCCAAATGTCCCGGAATTACATGAAAGTGTCTTGCTTCTGCCGCGACCCCGCGCCGCCCGAATCGTGAGCTCGAAACGAGCAGTGAGAATGGATAATAGATTAATGTGAGCATTGTTTCCAAAGTTGACTTTTCAAATGCACTATGTTTCAATAAAAATAGGTATATATACTAAATAGTATATACCCTATTAATATTGTTATAGCAACACAATACTTTAATAAAGTAACAATCTCAGGCAGGCACGTGAGCTCCTAATTTCTAATTAACTGCGAAAGATTTTTGTTTAAAAGGAGAATTCTTGTTTTCTCGTCAAGCAGTAAAAACATGTTTTTATAACGTCAATCATGAAAAAAAGGTCCAAAAAATTTCGCCTTCGGCGATAGGCCTCCGGCGGGCCTTCAGCAGTATCACGTGGGCCATTCCCTTTGCATGTGCTATTTGTCCCGGAATGTTATTTTGCAGAGTTGGGAACCCTACTACTGACTCTCAAGACTATCTTCTGTCAGTATGTATAATTGATCAACGTAAAAACAAATGTATTTTAATTCATATTGATTTGTAATATGTGGTAATTGAATAAAATTGAATTGAATTAAATGTACGTATTGGTCTCTACATAATCGATTTCGGAGGCTTTCACGGCCGGAGTCAACTATACTATCGTGGTTTTCCGGGTACAACCGTGTCAAAAGGTGGAACCTATCCAAACCATTTAATCCTGTGGCTGAGCGGCTTTGCGATAGCGGCCGGTGTTATTCTGTTAGCATCACTGTCCAGAGTTCCCCCTCGTGACAGTTGTTGGTGTCAGTGTCAACACTCCACGAAGGTCCCTGGAGAAGCCCATTGCAATATGGGCGAAACGTTGGATTGGTTCCACCTTTTGACACGGTTGTACCCGGAAAACCACAATAGTATGGTTTCTACATAGTTCGTCTGCTTTGGTTTATTCGTCGCGCAATCGTACTCAATATGCATTAGGCCTACAGGCGACCTTTGTGTCAAAGAATAAATTAATCTCTATTTCTCTATCGTGAAAGCAATTTAAAAATGCTCATGTTTGAAAACCTTTGTGAGACGAAATTAATACTGAGCGCGGATTGCGATTAAAAGTGGATTATTACCACGTGATAGCTTTTGTGTGACAGGACACCCACACGTCACGAGCTGGAAGTGGGCCACGTGATAGGTTTTGTGTGATAGGACACCCACACATTACGAACTGACTTTCATGACGTATGATCAGAACTCACTCTATAAGGTGTTATTTATTTTATTGTAAAATGGATGGCTCTAGATCCTTGATGCCTTTAGAGACAATGTGGGGTGATAATAAAGATACGCAATCACAAAACTCTGTGTATTATCCCTAGGACCGCGGGCGGCTCATATTATATTGAGATAGGTAGTTTGTGTTCCTTGGGTCCAGAGTAGGACTGTATGTTATAGCGGTATGTGGATAGATGATAATGCTATCTGGGATTTACGCATCATATTTTGACGATAATGTTTATTTATTCGATATTCTTCTATAAAGCGTCTTGAATACAGCTCAATGTACGTAAGTCGGTGTGAAACGCGTCAGGGGGCTACGTGGATCTGTGGTCGTTGTTGAGGCGATAGAGAGCGCCACGCATCATGCAGCGACGCGCGCGCTCTCTCTGATCTCGCTCGGAACGATAAATCTCCAGCCGAGCTCTCGTGAATTACGACGCCGGGATCTTAAGTGCGCGACATCAACACTTCATTTCGGCCTCCTAACCGTCGTAGGGGATGTTACTGAAGCCTGACCAGTCAGCAGGTAGACCTTATGTTCACATCAGTGCAGTCAGCAGGTAGACCTTATGTTCACATCAGTGCAGTCAGCAGGTAGACCTTATGTTCACATCGGTCTGTGACGTCACAGTCGCAAACACATTCGGCGGTTCTCTTTAGCAAGGAGTACACGATGGGATTTACTTTTACATTGTTTAAAGAATAACATCGTCTTGTTTTGAAATCTCCATCAAATATTTGATATTGGGCTAAATCTAAGCTAATAAAATGTGGCGAGAAATCATTAAATTTAAACTAGAGAAAATGTTTAAATCTACTATCCCATGTTTTGTATTCTTGAATAATTCAACGCCAAATAAGTAGGTCAGTGCAGAAACACGGTTCGATTTTGTGCCATACATTTTAAATCAGTTTTGTATAAATAAAATTGTGTATGGATTTTCACACTTGCGATTTAGATTCTCTCATCCATATTTACCTAAATGTAACGTGGTAAGAATATGCCGGAGAAGTAGTTTTCTATTTTCTCTTCCATCCCACTATATATACATTATAAGTTAAAGTCTGTCAAGATTGTACGGGTCACGTCTTGAGAGCCAAGCAGTTATTTGGACCTCTTCTTTAAGAGGAAACTTTAAAAACTATAGATCCAGTCATGTTGTGTAATGTGTATTGGAGCTCAGCCAGAATTAGGTTCGGAATCAGACACTTTCTCGTTGTAGATTGAAGAACTAAACTAAACCAGACTAAACTTAAAACTACTGCGAAGTCAATGGACTGAAGTTTGTCCAGCTCGGTACAGTCGCAGCTCTCGACCTCATAAGGACAGGGATCAATCTTTCTCACACAAACACATGTTATACTTAAATACATTTGAGACAATATCTCATAAACTTTGTCGACGTACATCAAAAACACCGTTTCTAATTAGTAATTACTTTTGTCGTCCTTATCAAATTACACGTCTGGTAAAAATATGGTACTACTTTAAATAAATACATTGAAATACGATCAGTGACAAGAAACGATTTCCAACGAGGATTTTGTTTCATTGTTGCCAATCCGTGGATTGGTTTGGAAAATCTCTCCGTTCTTTCTATATTTCTGCCAGTCAGTTCTTTTCTTCATATCATCCTGGATTATCTGTTAAACGTATTCCTATCTTGGACTGTCTCTTCTATTTCCCAGTCTAGAAGCTGCAGTCAACACTTTGTTATACGCTTCACTGATGCGACGCTTCCACAAGCACTGTCACATATTATGTATATATGATAATATTATATCGATAGACATCAGTCAATTCCAGAAGACAAAATGCCTGCCGTGAACCTTGGACCTAGCACTGAATCTAATATAAATAAAAGTGGGTAGACTCTAAATGTGAATTTATTTATTTATTTTACTCATGCTGGCAATCGAGCTTAAGCATTTATAATGTTAATTAATTGTCATAAAACTAGTTCTTTAATAAATACTAACAAACTTTTAACTAGGCTCTCATTTTAAATCTGAGAGAATGTTATGAAGAAAGGCTCGACAAAAGCTAAAAGCTACGCAGATGTATCGCTGGGCCGAGAGATCGTTCTCGTCTGTCTCGCGAAACACGAGACTATGGTCGGCGGGCGGCGAGACCCCGGGGGAGGTTGTGCGTATAACTTAATTCAATCGGATCCGGGCAGCAAGGAGAGGAAATAAAAAAGTTATCGCGGGCAAAGCAGTGTTTGTCGGTCATATGAAGCGCGTTGAGACGCTGACGTACGTCATAACACGCGCTCGCTACCTCGTTGTGACGTCATAGTACAGGACTTCGGGTAAATTTGTTGTGTACTTCAAGGAATGTAACCATAAAGTGGAAACGCCTTAAAGATTCGCATATATATTAACAAAGACTTTAATAGTTAGGATAAGAAACACGCGTTTTTGTTGGCGACACATTTGTTTGTGGCGATCCTAGCGGTGAGGCTCTAAGCTCCGTCCTCCTCATGCAGCCTACAACGGTGACAATGGCCGCTATACATTGTGAAACTGACCCCCTGACATCCTTGAATGATTCGTATCCACAGGCTGACCAAGTGGGATGTATCAGGATATAAGAATCTGAAGGAGACTTGTTTGCGATCATAACGGATTACACACATATGTTTGACATTATCACCACTCCTATACGTCGTTGCTGTTTTTATTTGTATTTATGGATAGGAATTATTTGAGAAATAATCTAGGATTAGATGATATGTTACCTAGCTCTCACTCAACACTGACAGAATGTGTAATAATATTTAAAACCTGTAGCTACTCCCGCGTGAAAATACCGACATTACCTTCGGCACTAGAGCGAACAAATAACAGGTTTCATTTTATATACATGAATGCATGAAAATATGTTTTTAAAAAGTTAAACAACAAAGTCCATTTGTTTAGAGCTCTTACTATAATAATACCGTATTGTGTCATTTGTGAATAACAAATAATAATACAGATCCTTGAGGGTGTGCATACTGCACATGGATGTGTGTACATTGGATTGTTCATAATGTCAGTGTTTTAACGAGATGACTGCAAATATATATTGTGTATTGTAGATATGTAGATGCAGATTGTGCGTGGGTTCGAGCACGGGTTTAAGTATGAGCAGTATAACAGATTGTGCGTGGGCTTGGAGTGGTTAACCTGGGTCTGAAGAGCCGCGCCGGATCGCACCGCTTTCATTCTGAGGAACAAAAAATATTTGGTTTTAATTAGTTTTGCTTGGAAGTTTCATAGCAAGAGCACTTCTATTTTATTTAATAAAAGACAAACAAAATCACACTCTAGCATGAAAGGAAAGTCTTCACACAGAACTCTTTGCAAAGAGAAACTGGAATCTTTGTTTCTTCTTTGAAAACTGAGGTAAATTCTAATTTTCTCCTCGAGAATAAATTACTATTGTAAAGTCTACTTACAATTAATGTTAACTAGTAAATTCGCTAAATATGCGTCTCTGTTTCAGAAAGTCTCTCCTACGCACTTTGTACAAAGGTGTCAGCTTTAAAATAACAAACAAAGCCTTGTTTAATGTTTTACTTAATCAATGATGACATATGAAATCCAAATTCTGAGCGTTTAAAGCGCCGACATTGCGTTCAACAATATCGCCCCGTTGTTTCGTTCCCAGCCCCCGCACGCACAACTTCCCTTTGTTCGCGTCGGAGCACTTTGCAAGAGTTCCCGTAGCGCAGCGCTAGCGTCACAATAGCCTGACTGCGGAGCGGCGGACAGGAAACCGTATTTACATTTATTTGGGTTACAAATGATTTTGTTAGCGGTGAAAAATGATATTCGTACATTGTAAGGTTCGGGTACGCTGTGGGTGTGGGTGTTGTTACGGGTGGGGGGTGGGGTGGGGGGGGGGGAGGGGGGGGATGCAGTGATGAAGTGAGAAGCTTCTTTGAGGTCGGGACTTGAGAATATTTCAATTTACTAGAAAACAATAGGCGAACCGAGGTGTGAGTGAGAATTAAATAATTCGTAGTCTAGCTAGACTAAAGAAATAATACATAGCTAGTATCATATGGCGGTTTTTTGAACACTCGTATTCATCAATCATAAAAAAGATTAAATGTTTTTAGAGAGTTCGCTTTTTAAAAAATGATGCAATATGGACAGGCAAATATTCAATCTGAAAACACATCAAAGTTTGTTTCTTTGACGTGACAGCTTCAGTGACTCAGTGAGTAATCAGAAAACCGTTTTTGGGTGCTCATATTCTTTTGTAACCTAAGAAAGAAGTTGCGTTGGTGTTACGAGGTTTTTACATATAATATTACGTCATCCTGGAAGACAAGAATTATCTTACGTGCTACCTAGAAATTGGCGGTAATGTATATAAAATAACTCTAGTGGAAGTGTTACTCTATAAAACTGAAATGTGTTCATTAAAAAGATAACGAATTTTACATTGGTCGTCAGTATTAGTGTATTACATCACAAGCAAAGATCAAAGGTGGAACTAATAAAATATGAGCTTAACTCTGACATTCCATTAAAATATAATAAAATTTATAAGGAACATCAAGTTTTTAAACGAATATATGTCAAAACATACATATACACAGTTGTGCTCAGAACAAACAGACCAGAGGTTGTGGGAAAGGGTTAACAGTTAGAGAACATGTGCAATACAAAGCATGACAGTATAACTAGGGTACCAACTAAACTTAAGGTTAATACTCACGGATTCTCTTTAGGAATACTAGAATAGTGAACAAGAAGGGTATTTTAACACAACCATGATTAGCGAGCTAAAGGAAGTGTTACATGTGCTTTGTTATAATCATTGGGATTACTCCACACAACAATGTCCATTAACCAAGGTACAGGTTCCAAGTATAGATGCTGACAACATGAACAATATTCTTACAGCCTTATTTTACTAATACATTTTATGTAGATTAGCTATTATGTTATGTATTCTAGTGTATTAGTTTATTTCAGCCAAGATGATGTCAATCATTCAGAGTCCATGTGTAATAACGATGTATGTACCTAGAAGGTTGCAGACATTTTCTTTTAACTGATAAGGTGATAGGAGTGTCGACTCAATACACACCTGTCATTTTGTGTCTGTTGATATTGCCTTTCCTTGACACACTTGCCGTAAATAGAGGTAAATAAATAAACTGGACACCCTGTGTTAATATTAACAACACTTAACAACGGCATCACACTTGTAGAAGTGCAAAGCGATTACTGAAGTCTTCAATGTTGATCAGCTGGGAGTCTGGGGGTCTGGGGCCCATCAACCAATAAGTGGCAGACAGGAGAGTTCTGGAAGTGAATAGGAACTCATCAATACCCCGCTTCTCTCGAAACACGAGGAGGGAAACAGACAACTAATAAGCAATTTGGAGAAAGGTAACGACAAGATTTAAACAAGATTGGATAATAATGAATATTCATTTATAGTAGTTCACTTTTTGTTTTATTCCGAAATTTGTCGATTGAAATGTCTAAAAGGGAGTTCATTAATTTAAGACGAACGTTTTCCTGATGGGAAAGTATTTAAATTCTGCTTGTTTAATGGAACGTGGGTGTATGGATTAGTGCAGTCTATGAGGTGCCAAAACATGTTTTCAGAACGTACGATTGACCGCGTCCAAACAGTTAACTAAGTATGATTAGCTCTCATAAAGGTTATCGACTTGCAAGGAAGATAGAGCGGAAGTCTAGAGGAAGCAGGAAAGGTTGTCTAAGGTAAAGTGTCCGGAGTCTATGTACACAACATGAATGTAATTACATATTAATATCCCAGGGTTGTGTATACGCCGTCATTACTTTAGCCAAGAAACCGCTCACGTGGCATTGTGGTAAGGAGCCAAGACTCAGAGGATCAGGCACGTAGGACATGAGCAGAGATCAGGCATTTATATCGTCACACATTAGATTTTGTATTAACTTATTACACTTAAATAAATGTTCTTGTATTGTGATAAACAAATTTGTATTTGACCTAAATAAATGCTATAACAGGAAATAATTCAAAGAACGTGATACCAGAAAAACGTGTTAATAGATACAAGTTACCAAATACAGAGCATAAAATAATAATGTTAAACTGAAAGCACTTTAAAATTATGTTTTTTGTTTACCCAGCTCACAATTACATAGCCTACATTAATTCAAAAGTGAAATGAGATACGGAATTTTATTTCAACAGCTATATAATTCACATCCAAAACCATGCACCAAACAAAAGCAGCAAAACTCTCCCTCCCCCCATTTCAACAACCAACCCATTTAACACTTAACGCTGTGTTACTCCTCAAATACGCTTTTTAGCGACAAACGACACTCAAATTTTAAACCCACACATCAAAGCCTTGCCAAAAGTTCCATATAATGCAATGCAAATAATTTCCTTGTGTACATATTATTACATTTTGCTTCTGGCCGTGATTTATAAAAATAACGCAGCTACAGCTTTGACCCAGTGGTTTGAGTGCTGCGGTTGTCGGTTCGTTGCTTCGTTAGGCAGGTTTCCAGACGGCTGTTGTTAACTCAGCCATCATGTTTGTTTACATTTCTCTCTCCGCAGCCCAAGTATTACTGTCCTTGTAAACTCTCTCGCATACATCTATGTGTTGTTCCAAACCATGTTTCCATGCTTTGCCATAGACGAGTGATTCGTGGCCAATCAGCGGTCCCTAACTTCAAGTACTGATCGCTGATTGGCCGGTTACTCTTATATGTAGGACGCCAGAAGCAACAAGTTCGATTCGGATCTACTTTCCATGTCTTAACCAGTGTAAGCCATATCGCTCGGGTAGATATATTGTTAGATGAGAAATTCTTAGAAATATAAATGTGTACATGATCTCAGATAAATACTAAGAAGGATTTTATGTCTAGCATTAATCTTAATAACAACGAGATTTATGGTATCGCATTTAACAAGTGAAATGTGGTGGAAAGTAGCTGTCAGTTCAATGTTAGTAGGCGATCTGTTTACAGCCCATATTATAGCGTGATTCAGTTAGCAATTGTTCTTTGCGTATTTCAAAACATCTAAAGAAACTTAATATTGTGTAAAGTAATGGTTTATTGTGATATCATCACGACGAGAATTTTTTCAAAGACAAACTGAAAGTAAGGATGTTTTCTTTCGGATTTTCTGTAAATGGTGGAGGCGCCGGGTATATTAGAATGACTTTCACTTGGTCTGCATCCTTAGTTGTCAGACCTTTTTACTCCATGTAACAATTGTTTATCATTGCCTAAAAAGTTTTCTTATTTTATGACTACCAAACCAAGTGCTTACGCGACTAGGATGTGTGATTTTGATTGCAGAAGTTTGCCTCAGGTAACTTATTTAAATTCCTAAGCTTATAATAATGTTTATTGTAGATTGTAGATCGAAACGTTGTCTTAGCTTACGAATATAAACACGGCCACATGTGTGGTTACCAAGACGTGTTTATAAAGCATCCGTGCTTGCATTGGTTTACCACAATAGTTTCTTATGTTGTTGAACTTCTTGATACGAGAATAGTTTATTAATGATATCCATTCTGAACATCAAATCTTCGTTTTTCAAAAAAGTTGATTTTGTTGGTATTTTAATAAATAAGCTTGAAGATCCAGCCAACATTAAGGGTGAGTGGTGTAGGTGCTAGATGTCTAATGTCTGTCTAAGTTATGAGTGACTTCTAATTATTTCCGTTAACGCTTTCAGTTCTCTTCGCGCTGAGATGGTTTCAGTGAACCCATCTAAACCGTTGAGAACCTTAACAACAGTGTATTCGCTTTTCATGCTGAAGGTTTGCCGGAAACAATTGTAACGCTTGTAAATTATTTCAAATGGTTGGAATATCTTGATATTTACACTGGACGAATGGAACACAACACAAAATACAGCAAGCATATCTCCAGTAATGTTTTAAATTTCGTGTACATTATTGTATATGATATATTAGGTCCCATGTTTTGCTTCATGTAAATAAATGGATTAGAATGGTAAGATGAATGGTATAAATGACTGTTTGAATTATTGTGTAGTAAATAAACATTTACAATAAAGCGAGACAAATCTTTTAAAATCTTTGCATGTTGTCACACAGTATGACCAGCTCAAAAACAAAGCTTTTAATGTAATCGTCCTCGTTCACAAGCATATTAGGTTCGTGTATTTCGATATAACCTCAATAATGGTTTCTCAACAGAGATTTATATACCACATTTTATACAATAGATTGATTATAAACTTCCAGTGTTCGTACCAATAGCGATATCTATGAAACTAGTACAGATATAACAGCCGCAGTGACCCAAGGCTATGGGTAATACCGCTCCGTACATTTAACAGGAGAATAACAATTCCACGTACGCGTTCAAACCGATGATGCAAATTAGTATAATCCAACCATCACGGATCTATAATCCTGTGGTTTGATGCGATTTAAAATAGTTTCAATATAATCTTCCTTGTATGAATTTTAAACCAACATTATAATGTTGAGCTGATCGTATTACTAATATTACTTCGCCCTGAATGGTTTTTAACCTATAGAATGGCGGCATTAACGTCTCTTCGTTCATTAACGTAGATATTCAATTTGAATCAATTAGTGTTGCTAACGAACCGCGTTGGTCGTGATGGAAACTTTAATCTCGACCTCTTTCTATAGAGCTGGGCTGCCTTGATACGGGTCACTGTATACGTCACTCTCTTCGCATAGACTCGCATAAACTAGCATAGACTCGCATAGACTCGCATAGACTCGCATAGACTCGCGTAGACTCGCATAGACTCGCATAGACTCGCATAGACTAGCATAGACTCGCGTAGACTCGCGTAGACTCGCGTAGCAGCAGGGGCGAGTTTGAATTAACTATAATCCAAAGGATTTTCACTGAAAATCGTAACGACCAATAAACGATGAGGTTATGAGATTGATGGTCACAAACATGACGTAAAACAATCTTCTTTAATGTGTTTATCTTTAACAACCCCATTTACGACAGATATTGACGTTGTGTTTCAAGCCGTGGGTAGGCGAGTAGGCTTGTCACTTTTCATTAAATCTTATTTAATGATCAGCTTATCCATATATCCAGCTATATCCATTTATCCATGCAATATAACACTAGTACACATTGAGAAAGGGAAAGATAACTAACCGTCTATTATGAGAATGCTTTCTTGTCTTTATAATATAGAGCTTTGGGCGATGATAAGTTCCGTTACTTACAGCAATCTCTTAAGTTGTGCGTTAAGATGGAAACGATCCACTGAGTACTTTGCTTGTGATCGTTTAAAGACAACACCAACATCTTTACGTGTTAATCTAGTGGAATATGTATTAAACCTTGTAAATGAGTTGCGTAAGATGTTTGTATGCTGTGAGATATTCCCAACTTTCTACGCACTCGTTCATCGTTCATACTTCATCCCTGTCATGATCGTTGAAGACTGTGAGGACTAAAACTCAACTATTTTCTGAATGAGTTGTTGCATCGTGAGACCTAAAGGAACGCTTTATAAATTACCTTGAATGAATGCTAATAGATACAGCGACAATCTTGTACAACTATTCACCAAGAACTGCTCTTTATACTGTAACTAGAGTGATGTCGTTAGTATTGTGTGGAAGATTACATTATTCTATTCAATGTGTAGCGTCGCTTACTGCAAACATCTATTAGTCGTCTTTCTCAAGTGATTTAAACCGTCGTCTAGACCATCTCAGTCTTTCAGTTGAAGCGTCGTCTTTAACTTTCACTCATTCAACTTCATCAACCAGACGCTTGAAATATTTACTTAGAGCTTTAGGAAACTTTAATGCCTAACTAAACGCGTGAAACATGATTATTGTTACATAAAATGGAGAAACATTACTTTGGGAAAGTTGTCAGGAAAGTGAAACTAGTTCAACAACAAAAGTTTTGTTTCATTTTAAACTGTTTCAAATTAATAATTTAAACGGGCATAAGGTGCCTGTAAGTGACTGTTGTTAGCGTTTATAATATTCAGGATATGACCTCTAGCTAGACCTCTTGACAGAACAACGAGCCACACAGAATCAGATATTTATTCTTTCCTGAGTATTATTCATTATTGTCGTAACTTTACTGTCTGTAATGTCAGATTATCTATTGCCACGAGCAGATCCACGTTGGGTAGATATAAGACTGGCAAATAACCCACGCATTGATCATTGCGGTCATTGCGTCCTCAGAAAGTGAATCAAGATACAAATAACTAATAAGTATTAACAATTCGTGATCATAAAGTGTTGTAATATTTCCATCCTTACGGTTTTATATCGGAGACTTATAAATTACAAATGGTTTCGTTCACAAAATGGCAACGGTAACGTTTTCTTTAATTGAAACTTCTTGAATCCAGTCTTAATTTCCTACTAAATTATAGCTGGATTATAAATTACTTTTCCATTATTAAATAGCGATCTCGTGATCTTATTGATATAACTTAAATAGGTTTATTTCGCGCATCTTTATTGGGAATATCCCTCCAGCCCGAATGATCTGTATACGCCATTCTTTCCTCCATCGAGAACAAATGAGCCAGTTAATTGGCCTAGTTTCATCTCTTGCTGCGCTGTTGCCATTGTTTTGAGTCTTCCGTCTTCACAATACGTGAAACTCATATAACTTGATGCAATATAACGACTACAACATCGAGTCGTGCTATTATATTCCATTACAATGAACTGATTATCAACAGCGCACATAATGCATGTAATTAATTCGTTTGACTCTGCCAAGTGTTAACTTAACACAACAAACCGAGGACTTAGAGGGCAGACTGTTTTCTGAGACATATAAAAGTCTTGTAGCTGGAAGTGGAGAAAGACTTGACAAAACAGGAAGTAGGCCTATGCGCACGGGAACAAAGAAGGAAATATGTTTCAGATTTGTTTTCGCAGCAGGGAGCCTCAAAAATAACGTTTCACAATACTCCAGCTTCGAGAAGTCCTTGTTATTTTCCAGTAAATAAACCGTTTATTTTCCCAAAACTCAAACAACTCAATTTATGTCCTTCACACGGTCTTAAATATCCGTAATATTTGTTCCTTGAGGCTTAATGGGCACCGGGATAAGTGCCGGGGCGTGCTTTAGGCCTGATCAAAACACTTATCTTAGCCCCTCTCACACCAATAACTGTGTTAGCCCCATCCATAGTCCTCTCGTAGCTAAACCAACAAGATTTAAGTAAAAGATAACAAAAACGTGTGTGAACAACTAACTTATCTAACCTACATCGATTGGAAAACCGTTCACAATTTCATTACGTTAATGGTTCCAATGATAATATTTGGTTTCCACTCTCGAACGGTAAAATATGTCGATTGATTTAGAACAGTGGTTCTCAATCTTTTAGGTTATAAAACTCACTTTATGTCCTGAAATAATAACACGGTGACCAAACTAGGTCTACTTAAATCCAATGTCAATTTAAATTCTCGCATGGAACGAAAAAGGTAATACATATTAACATGATTGTATATTATAGCCTTAGTACAACAAATATCATTAATTAAGGCAGTGGAATTGAAACTAATAAAGGGATTGATAATTATTAAATCCTGTATTATTCTGTTTGTATAATCACTATACTTGAAACCTGGTTTACAATTAAAACTTATAAGAGTGAAAAATTGTGTCTAAAAACATCATGTATATTTGTAGATAGATTTTACTTTTACTCTGAATTATCGAAAATCATTACATTGACACCACCCAGCTATTATAGAAGTAGACAGTATGAAGGTGGTATTATCAACAATGTACAATTTAAATAATTAGGTGTCTAGATAGACAACTACACCCAACATATTAAATAACATATGGGCCAAGGAATTTCGAGTGATATTAATTTATGTGTTTGAAAGAATCTCTTATTCAAGTCTAGAGTCTAGTTAAACGTTTACCTAACCACACATGAGCTACTGTACTAAAGTTGGGAAAATAACAATATTCCACGAATATTCTGTGCAGGGTGTGTGATTATAACTAATATGTGGTGAGTTATCTCAAACGCTGGCGCTGTGGTTAATGTAAAACATGTTATTGAATGCGCCGATCTGTATTGCACGGAAAACGAGATTGATTTTAGTAAATTTAATCAAATATTGTCTTTGGAGATGCGATCATTAAAGCTAGTAAAACACATTTTTGAAGGGTTCTGGATAAATTATGAAATTTGGAATTAAAGCCTTCCAGTTTCAACAACAAGAATATTTTCAACGCTCTACTAAATTTTGTAGGACGTTTGGGAATATTCACTCTTCTTCCTGTAAATTGAAGAGAGCTTGAATAATTGATTGTTTTTCCCTCAAGAACCAAATGAGTTAACGAACGCTACTTGCCGTCAAAATCAAAATGAATTTTTTATGATGTATTTTAATGCTCGGAAATATAATTAAGTTGCGGATGTTTACAAAATCGTTCGATCTAATGAAGTAAAAAATACATCATCATCGGCATCAGCGATGGAGAACCCAGGTCATCTATGAATGTCTTGATCGTTAGCGGAGAGAATCATGTTTGTCATCCATGTCCGACAGTCAATAGGCAAACTATGGTTACACTTATCATGGTGTATTGTTGTAGTACCTAAGTATTCCGTAAAATGTGAGAAAGAAAACAGTGAAATCAGTACCCATAACACGGGAGCCGAAGTTTTAGTAAGAAACTGTGAGATGAAGTGAATGGGCCCCATGAAACAGACACACGTTGTACTTTCAAAATCGCATAGTTTAATTGCATTTTGATATTATAACATCAAAGTTTGAGTACAATCTTCAGTTAAATGATTGATATTTGTTGTCTGTTGGTTTTCAGGCTACTCCGCGGCTGCCCTGATGGCGATCCTCTTCGCGATACCCTTCGGTCTGCGAGTACTGATTCACCGGGAGACTGGAAGCTGGACCAACATGCCACAAGCATTCTATCACGCACACCTAGAGCTTTTCCTGGGCAACGGCTGCTTGGGTAGGTACACCCACACACACGCACACGCACACGCACACCTAGAGCTATTCCTGGGCAACGGCTGCTTGGGTAGGTACACCCACACACAAGCATTCTACCACGCACACCTAGAGCTTTTCCTGGGCAACGGCTGCTTGGGTAGGTACACCCACACACACGCACACGCACACGCACACCTAGAGCTATTCCTGGGCAACGGCTGCTTGGGTAGGTACACCCACACACACGCACACGCACACGCACACCTAGAGCTATTCCTGGGCAACGGCTGCTTGGGTAGGTACACCCACGCATACGAACACCCAAACGTTTTTACTAATTTTTTTTTCATGTACATAAAGACTATGCGCGAACTTCCAAAACGCTAAATAAAATGCTAATGGACGTTTCCTGGTGGCTTTTTAAATTTAAACATAAAAACTGGTCCCAACTTGCATTATTCTCCGTACAGTGTAATAACAGTGTAATAACAGTGTAATATACCGTTACATTTTAATTGATAAATGTATGTGTTGACCATTTTGCTCGGTAAATGTTGGATATTAGCGTGCTGTGCTGTGGCTGGGTAAATCTCCATTGTTTCTCCAAACAATGGAACCGCTGACATGTACGTTTTACTCGTGTATGTCCTAATGGCAGTGGTGAGTCCCATAAGTGACGGACATTTGTACTTATGAAGCCTAACTTGTTCTTATTACTTTTTAACTTGATGTGTTTTACTTCAGAGTATGCGTTTCACTTAAGGAACGTTTCCTATTCTGACGAACTCACTGTGAAACTAATAGACGTTCTGAACGCTCTGTAGGCTGTAGGCTGTAGGCTGTAGGCTGTAGGCTGTAGGCTGTAGGCTGTAGGCTATAGGCTGTAGGCTCTTGGCTGTAGGCTGTAGGCTGTAGGCTGCTGTAGGCTGTAGGCTGTAGGCTGTAGGCTGGGGGTGTCTGGGATGTCGAAATTAAGCTCTTGTAAATGCCTCGTCTGTCCCGACCCAGCCGACATGTTTCTCTTCCAGCTCGGGGTAAATCAATTATTTACTAGTATCATTTGCCGTTCGGTTGGTTTTACGATGTGTCCACAGAAACACGGTATTAACAGTTTAGCCTGTTATTCTGACCACCCGCTTAATATTTAGCCTTGACGATGTAACTTCGAGTAACTATATGACTGTGGTGTGTAACTATATGCGTGTGATGGATCTCATTTGACCGTCTACTCTATATGATCTTATTTTGAAGTGCGTCGTTCAACAAAAAATACTGAATACTTTATTGCTTGGAATATTGCTTGGAATTGTTTTATTGCATGATAGTTTCCATAAGAAAAACAAACTCCATTGCAACCATGAATAAATAAAGCTATACTTAACTTGACTGTGCATCTGGGAGTCCGTTGTTTCAACGTATGTAAATGGCAACACTGTTCTTCACCTTATGAGCGCGAAGTAAGCACCGTAGAGTTTAAAACATGTTCTATCAGAGCCTGTTATCGCCGCCTGCCCGTGGGCCGGTATATTCCATACAGAGCGAAGCACCTCATTAGCTGACCCGGCTGCAGCGTCGACGAACTGAGGGCCGGACGTTACCACCGCACTTTGCTAAATTAGCCCCCGCGGCATTCTTTGTCGCACTATGCTGGTCTGAATAACAGGGACCTATATTACCATCCAATCAGAGCTATCTTCTCGATTAACATCGTTGCTAACGTGTCAGTTTGACAGCCAAGAACCATGGATCATACTTAGTTCAGTGTCATATGTTTTAATTAATTAGGGTTAGTATGAACCGTGTAAACCCACAGGAACAATATGAAGAGTTAACTTGGGAAATACGTCATAATTTTACTTCCACGAAAAACCCGCCTTCTAGAAATTCTGAAAAATAGTAATTATTTCTAATGAATATACATTTTTAATCTGTATACGTTTAGAAAGTAAAGATATAAAATAGGATATAATAGTAGACAAAGATATTTGAAATTATTATTATTTGTAAGAAAAGCATAGTTTTTTCGCTTGGTGCCCATGGTGGTCGTAGACCCCATTACTCTTATTAAGTGCTTTACAGGGTCAAAGATTGTAAACACATAAGTTCACACAGTAAACAGGTAGGCTCAAACGTCACATGCTGACGTTTCAAATAGGAAACTATTTATTGTTGGGGATCGCGAAATTGTTCATATACATAAGAATGTCCTAAACCACCCCTAAGATAGCTCGTTACTATGTTTATTGTATATATGATAAATATATTTGCAGTGTTGAGGTTTTAAGTGAAGTGTGAACATATTATGTTCACGTCACAGGGAATAAATAAAACCATACATTATTCACGTTTTATTCGTTCAAACATCCACGCGAATGATGTTATAACTGTCGGCCTCAGGGTAGTAACCCTCGTATCGCCCGTAAAACAATGTGAACAGATTCCAGCAACCTATATATCGCACGACGCACGACGCACGACGCACGACGCACGACGAGGCGTGACCGGCACGTTGATGAGATACTTCAATTACGTAATTCAAGTCGAGTTGATTCTGTTCGAGGAAACCCGGTGTGGATTGGACATGTCTGTTGTCTAAACAAAGACAAGTACGGACAACTTTCGCCAGGCTCGGTGTTGCGCACAGTTGCCGCTAGGTAGCAGCACTAGCGCCAACCTCCTTGTTTTTACCTTTCATTTTACCTTTGTGACGCGTTGATAAGCGAGCTTGTCACATCTACGAACATTCTCACCTAAAGTTCTCAATGTTGACGAATTAGACATTTAATTAAAAATAACAATTAAGACCAATTTAAAACAAGAACGTGCATACTGCATAACACATTTTTGTTTTCGTAGTTATACTTTAATTGGACCCGACGTTTCGAGCTGCTAATAAGAAAGTTAGTAGCTAATAACTTGCTTTCACAATGGCATTCATCATTCATAAAATCCAATTAATTGCTTTATAAGCTCCTATTAATTTCCTTGTAAGCTCTTCATAATACTAGACCGTATATGCAATAATGTTTTCAACGAAATGTTTAGATAATAACGTTGCATATCATTAACCAGTGTTTGTAGGGGACACGAGAATGGCGATTGTTACGACCTGACTATGAGGTTTGCTGAACCTCCGCCAGGGGATTGACGAACCTTGGTTCTAATGATAGAGTGTTTTAGCCTGGCCTGCTTTGAGGGGACGCGGTCGTAAAAAGCTCCACTCACAGTAGTTCTCGTATGAAACTTTGAATCGCGAGCAAAAATTCGGATATGCATTCTCGAACCATCTCGAAGTTTTAATTAATACAGCTGAACGTTAATTGTGACCCAGTTTGGTGATGTGTGGTTGGGGGGGGGGGGGGGGGGGGTTGATGAGTATCACCGCTATTTGGTGTATTTGGTTTGGTGTCACTAGCGTTCACATATGAAAATAATGGTTAGTTGAAAAACGTCACTTTTGAGGACAGCTAATGTTGCATAGTAATGGGTGTTGTTGCGTCGGTGTAGAAGCAGCCTTCTTCGTTTTATAGTTTTTGCTTTACTTCCTTTGATTTAAACTAAAACAAGACACCAAGTTGCCCATCTATCATTAATCTTCGCTTGAATACCGACTGTTGTTGGTTGAGCTCGGGTGAAAGGTGGCTCTGTTTTAAATTAATTACATGACGGTGCAGCAACGTCCGGCACTATAACAACCCGTTGACGAATACCCACTATGTGAACTTTACACGAACTTTGCATTAATATTCCGAGCGAGAATACTTGCGAAGCTCATTACACTGAAACTTTTCTATGATATATTGTTTTAATTTTCTTCAACAAGAGAACGTATGTTGTAAGTTGTATATTGAAATTGCAAGATATAGCTAAAAGAAGAAAAGGTTATTATTTGGATTAAATTGCGTGATATCTGTAAAGAATTTCACTTAAGTATGAAGTAGTATCTTTTTAGCATTTCCGTAAACCTTTTCAGGACTGCATATGTTCCGAAAGCTGTTTACTCCCCAAATAACCTGATTTCAACATGGCTATACAACTAGCCTTAAGGACGGTTATTACAAAAACTAATTGAGCACCAGTTCGTGGAATAACATATTTTCATTCGACGAATAGACGTTATTGCGTAAATTCCCCACTAAACATTCAAAGCTTTAAGGTCTTGCCAGGGAACAGTTAGTAGCTCACATGGGCCCACTATAAGTAGAGAAATAAATTGAACACATAACGAAAAAGATCTATTACCGTGTGGTATGTTTATAAATAAACCGCGAACTGTGGTCAAGGGGGTGGACCCTGGTGGGGTGGAGGTCATTACACTTTGTTAAACGAGTGGTTAAGTTTATGGCCAGGAAAAGTCGTTACAAACGTTGATTCAAAGAAACGTTATCTCAACCTTCTTGTTTCACTTGTTATTCTATCCAATTAATGATTAATACATTGAAGGAAATAACACGATTTCTTGGCTATATTAATGGTTTTATAATTGCTGTATAACGTCTTCGTATTTGTTTTATTTATGTACTATTTGTCTCCATAATGTATATAGTTCCACATAAATATATAACCATACTTTTAATTGCATTTACACATCTTTTAGTAGTGTAGTTAACGCTCATTTTTTAAACTTAAATAATGTGACTTGGAAAGAAAAACATTTCCAAAAACTTGACAAACACACAATAAATGAAAATAACACTTTTTGGTAGGGTACACGATTAATAAGCCAAGTTCCTTGTATGAGTATTTAAACAAATTTAAAACGTCTAAATGTATCACTATCTAAACAAAAGCTATGTAATATAATGATTGTGTGTGATAGTGTATCCCACCCACACCCCCGTTGAGTTCTCACCTCCAATCGTTCATGATCGTGTTAGAGACGTAGCGAGTACAGAAAAGAGAAGACCGACTCCACATTTTGTCCGGAAGTGTCTTTCAATGAGGTATTGCTGACCCTTCCGGCTGGACGGTCGCTGCGATAGGGGGTGAGGGTTAGTAACCCCCCCACCCCCGCCAGTATCATGATAAAAGCAATTTCAATACGGGTATCCTAAAACCCACCTGAAGGCAAAACAGTTCCGAAACATGCATGGAAATGCAAAATATTGTTCGATTGAAAAAATCTCGTTCTCAAAATATGAACCGAAACATTTTTGTTGCGTTTCACCTCAGTCAATGACCCCCAATTCCATCTCTAAATCCGTTCAATATTATTCTTTATCCGTATTTGATGAAGCGAGCATATGTCTATTTTTTGCTTCCAAACATCAATAACACCCCAACTGTACCGGTGCATATACACAATATACACAATACAAGTTGCTGTCACTATTTGGTGTCATCCTTATTGCGAACGTCAAATATCACAAATCACTGCAATATCGCTGCAAAAAGAGAACTGATCGAGTCAGATTGAAATTGTGTTTTTCAGATTTATTATTATTATGTTTTAATTTATTTGAGTGTACTGACATAAATATTAAATGTATCAATACCATTGGAAAGGCAGATTTGTGTAGTTTCGTTCACCTGCTAACACACGACAGTTGAACAAACAAGCTCTAACGATACATCAACATAATACATGATATGTTCCAGTGATAACATTAAATTTGCAACGTTAAAGTTTGCAAAGTAATAAGATATGTGCATTACTTTTACAGGTGTTATAAAATAGGAGTTGAAAATTATGTTGTTTGATAGAATTGTGAATTGATATTTACCTTGTTTTTTCATTCAATTGAAATTTCATTTGACTCCAGTTTTACCAAACAGAATCTCTCTCGTTAATACCTCTGAACGTTATTCGCTCATTTGTTGTTTGTGTCCCATGATATCATGTACGACTAATCCACATAATATCAGCCTGACTGCCTAACAATAACACACAGCTCAAGCTAATGTGCGTTTTTCATCTCAATACATTGGGAGTTACATTTGGAGGCCGATTACGGGTTTTAAAATAGCTATAAATTCGCTTTTATGAAAAAAAAATACTGTAAATGTATTTCGTGTGAAAAACCGATAAATTTGTGGGTTTAGCAATACTTCACTTGCTATTCGCCAGCTGGTATTGTTGCTACCGCACGAGATATTCAGCACTCTACAGTTATTTACTGTCTTCCTTTGGAAATCAGTTGTATAACTGAATACTATAGACATTTGGGCCTACATAAAGAAAATAATTTCAATTATAGGAAAATAGCAATGATATTTCACTGTTAGATTCAACCAAATTATTTAAGTAAATAACAGTGTATAAAAAAGTGTTTCTAATTTTTCTCTCTCTATAGAAATTCGGATAGTTGGCAGCTATGTAGAGGCAAATTATTCAATGTGTTCTTACTTCCAAAATACTTCCGAAATGGTGGCAGAGAAGTCGTGGTTTTACTCCATACTCAACATTTCCATACTACTAGTGTTAAAGCCCCTAGTTCTGTTAACATTCGTCTTATTAATACTTTCGAGCAATGAACAAGTTGCTCCAGGGCTGTTGAAGCTACACCAAGATATGTAAATCAAACAACGCGCGTCTGCAGTCTCAAGTATCTACATAATATACATCTTCCAAAAGCAAAATTTTCTTCTCGAGCTTTGGTTCTGTTTATACGTTTGTTCTGTCGCTCATCAAAATGCCCATTAACCGCGAGTTGTGAACAGCGAACTGACCTACTTATCAAACAGTAAAATGATGTGTGGAAGTCGTCAACCTGAGAAAAAGTCAGAACTTTGCGGCATTTGAAATGAATGGTTGCATTAAAGTACGGAAGCGCTTTATGTAAACTTGAAAACTTCCACCATACAAAGGCGGTGAAGTGTCTTCCTTACGACGTTGCCAGGTTGTTAATCCAGATTCAAAACGAGTCAAACGTCACCACCCAATTCGTCCATTAACTTTGATTTATGGGGCGGGATATTCGTCGTCAAGAAATACAGCTCTATATAACGTGTACACCGAAGGAAAATGAATGCTGAGCAACAAAATGCAGCAGTTTCCTCCATGTGAGATGTGGGTCAATAGCAAAATGTAATCGCAACCCGGTCAGAATGTTTTTGTTGGGTCTCCTGTACACTCACAAACATTCCTAAACAAATATTGAAATACTAAAATAAATTCAAAATATTGCGTGTTTAAAATAAAAAAGTAAAATAAACATTTCCTGACGTGATCATAATGGCCTGCCTTATTCTTAAAAGCAAAATTTGTTTTTCTAACCAAATGCGTTTTTGGATTTTTGGGATATTTGCCACGAACACTTCTTTACAAATGAAAACACCAGTGTTCTGGAAAACAAGAATTTCTTTACTTAAACTGAACAAATATGTTTATTTTCATGGAAACATTTTGAACCGTCTGTGTTTTTGAACATATAATAAAACATACAAATTATCTAGGTTTGACGTGACCGGAATTAAAGTTGAGTGATCGAAGCGGAAACAGAATAGCCTGTCAAGTAGAGGAACAAAATGGAGTGATGTAACCGTGGCTGTGAATACAAACACATGCATTTTACTCTATGAGTTCATCGTCAGCATGATTGCATAATGCATATCTCGTATCGCTCATTGTTTCAATAAGCCACTCGCCATTTTGCAAGCTTTAACCACAGATAATACAGTAATCATATTATGTGCTTGAGACGTTTTACAACCTAAATAATTTAATAATATCGTCTAGTCAGTCTTTTAAAATATATTTTCTTTGTTATTAAGACAGTAAAATATGTCTTGGTTCGTTGATGTAACAATCAGTAATAAACACAATTTTAATTAACAAACTAAGTTGAATGAGTATGAAAACAGATGTATATACTTATGCCTCCAAGAAAAGTAAGGAAATAGAAATGTTGTATAAGGATTGGACTTCCTATCTTAGCTAAAGTTAGACCTACAACTGTCCAGTCAGTCAGTCAGCCATTTCTTTCCCTCTCAAACACACGCACATCCATTAAAAATAAATTCCCGCTTTAAAATGCTTCCGAGTTCTGTTTCGGTTCTGACAGCCTCATGTCAATCACACAGAGAACGCGTATTACCATGATGTGTTACGTGTTAGAAATTCAATACCACACGTTCCAAAATTCGCGTTGTGTCATAAACCGTTTTCCACTCATTCAGACCTCCCCCCCCCCCCTCAGCCCCGCCAGTGTAGGGCCTACCGCTGCCGTAGAAACTGATAACAATTTTCCCCGTCAACATGGCACATTTGAGAAATATTCGAGTACTGGTTACTGAGTCGATCAATAGTTATGTTTATTTTATTAAATTGTACTGAGATTAATAATAAAGAAATGATATTGTTAATTCCAAATAAGATAGTATAATAAATAATTATCTTGAAATGTTAGGTTTAGGAGTTTGTATTGGTTAGAAATGCCCTGTTAGTTCTGTGGATGAGGCAAAATGTCCAGCGCTGAAAATCAGTTCCTCCCTGAAGAGGGTTTTTCATTAATAATTGGATTGTTCGTTATTTCTTTTCAATCTGTTGAGACATACCGGTTCCAAATTGTTTGAGACATTACTCAACTGATGGCTTGATTTAATTTCTTGGCTTTTGAACTCGAAGATTGACAAATAATAATTGCAGTTCATCATTGTAGTACTCTGGTTTGGTTCAGATTACATATTATAGCTTCCCGATTGAGTCCTTTACGAACAATCTCCCTAAAGTAATGGGCGGAAATGCCAAACTTCACCCACACAACAAAATTAGCCAATCCTGCTCGTTGCCCTCGCTTACACTACTGCGTGAGTGACGTAATAGCGCTGTCGCTGTGTCTGACGGCGCGGCAACCCTGTACGCTGCGGCTACCGTGCTGTTGCCAAACAACAACCGTCGCTTGACGCGACGTTGCCAAACCGAAGTTAAATTACTTCATGTCTCGACGAGCCAGCATGACGTAATATGGACGGCTAGAATCCGATCTAAATTCTATAACCTGTCCTGTCACGGGAGGGATTCCGATGAGTGATTGCGCAAGATGGCGGAAAGCGTCGCTAGACGTAGATTTACGTGGAAATGTTCGGATCGTCGGGGGTCTTAGGGTAAAGGTCTTATCAATCGCGTTGCGCTGTCGTGAAATGATAGGGGTAGAAGGGGTTAGGTCTCGCCCCGCATCCGTTTTCTAAGCGTCTAGGGTTTACCTGACCCCGTGACCATTAGCGCAATCTACAATTTGAGGGCGTTACACCCATCCCACACGTATGTGCAACCTTAACCTTAACAGGAGAAGACATTTACATTACTTACACAGTCCTCAATGACAGTTACTCATATTAATTTTCATGAAAAAACTATTTTTATATTTTTAAACGCAATTAGATTAGATTTAATAAACTCTGAACTAGAATTTGTTTTTCTCAAGGTTGACAAATAACAAAGGTTAGTAAATGAAAGTGAGTGTTGTAAATGTAATAATTGATTGTTAGTAAATGTTGCAATTAATGCACAATTTTCCAATCATCGATCAATTCCCCACACAATCTTTAACAACCCACACTTTATTCCTGCGTCATATAAAGAACTTTCCTTTAACTTTCTCATTAAAACTTCCAGCAAAGTTTCAAATTATTTTTTAATCCCTATTGTAACTAGCACAGGTGCAGTGCTGAAACTGTAGGAGAAGAAGATAATTGAACAGACGTAGTTCTCCAGCCTATCAGTGCTCAGTACTTGACATCACATGGAAGTGTATTCTCATTTCTCGGTATTTTGTATCAATCTCGAGATATTACGAATAAAAGCGGTCAGATCTGTAGTTGGACTGTCCCGCCTCGAGCCTCTAGAATGTATTTGGTTTTATCGTCACTAGGATTGGGATCGCCAAGTGTTGTAACTTGTCAGGCCTCCGGTCAGGTAAACCTGCGATAATTGTATCACGGACTCTCAAACCAACCATTCAAACTGTATTGACCCGATTAGTAAAGTCTATTCAAAGTTCTGGTCCTAAAGGTCTACGTGGTTCACACCAATTAGGACTGAGAAAAATCAAAATTAAAGTACATCAAATCTGACAGTGGTCAGTGTGTGTGAAACGTACACTGGCAACTGTTCATTCCTCATTAGGACCCAACATGACATGTGGTCTTCAACACGGGGAACTATTCTAAAGGCAGGTTTACCAGGGGCCAACTGGAAGAAGGTGGGTGGAGTTTTCCATCTCTGTTGTTTGAAAATATTGTGTTGAAGGGCTAGTTTTGCGCGTTGCACGTGGCAATAGTGAAGGTCGAAAGGCGAAGGGGTGGGGAACCCAACCGAACCAGCCAATTAGGACACAATCGTGGAAAGCGCTGTTGTCGCGTGGTGGTTGCTTCTGTGCGAGATCATTGAATCAGGCACATATCTGCGAGGCCGTAAGGGTGGATTTGGCAACACTGAGGGAGTCAAGCGCGTAGAATTGTCATCATTGACAGAATTGACATCGGGTTTGGTCCCCCGACTGCCAATATAGATGGTAGGGAATTATTTTAGAGGTATTCAGTGTCTTGGAGGTGATGTTGTATTAAACGTTTAGTATGAAATGGCTGCAAGACTTTTTTGAACTTGGCTAAAAATAACATTTTCCTGTTTCTCGTGAAGAGCTAAGGACACAAAAGCTTCGAGCACAGAAACCCATTTCTAAATTCGTCCATTATTTTATAGTGGATAGCTACTTGTTCAAAAGTAATATTATTTCTTCTATTTCTAATTGCCCCATCAAGGTACAATACAAAGAAGTCTGTTGTGGTAGACAACGCCCTATAATTGCTTTGTTATTGTACGACGGACGCAAGCAGGCACTCATGACGCGGACGTGTTGTTGTTTGCGCGGACGTGCTGCAACCCGCACGCGTCGTGTTTTGATAGGCGAGGAGGGGTTGGAGGGGAAGTAGAGGAGCTATATAACTGAGCGCGCCTGTGGCTGAGCGGCTTTGCGATAGCGGGTGTTATTCTGTTAGCATCACTGTCCAGAGTTCCCCCTCGTGACAGTTGTTGGTGTCAGTGTCAACACTCCACGAAGGTCCCTGAAGAAGCCCATTGCAATATGGGCGAAACGTTGGATTGGTTCCACCTTTTGACACGGTTGTACCCGGAAAACCACGATAGTATAGTTGACTCCAGCCGTGAAAGCCTCCGAAATAGATTATTTCTTCTATGTTTGCTTTTTCTCACTGGGTTTCAATTTTCAAACATCGATTTTCTGAATTTTATTTTTTCTTATAGCTGGAGTTATATTGAACTTTTAAAAAGAATAAACCATTCTTTATTGTCCAGTGTGAGTCAAAAGGAAAACTAAAGGAGCAGTTGCCAGTAAAAAATATGTTCAATTTTCCGTAAGGTCTACGTAAAATCGTAACTGCTCTATTTTTCCGTAACCTCACACAATCTCACAGATTCATTAAAACTACCCAACTGAAATAATGGTGCCCAACAAAGAGCACACAGGCAAAGATAATTCTGCATTGCTGGAAGCTCAGGGCGCAGTATTTAAGACTGAGCCCGTCTGTGTCTTAGAGGGTTGAGTCTTAATGAGAATCACTGGTCTGTGCTAATTAAACTCGGGCACTTCAACACATGAGCGTCTCTACTCGATCGCAAAACACGGAGCAATTCGGCTCACTTGAAAACAGCTGTCCATTCTGGGCCGTCCATCAATCGTTGATGAAATGGGCCGTTGAGAACACGGCTCGACTGGGGGGTGGTTTTCACCCCATTACTTCATTTCTTGTGGAGCCCTACAAGTACCAACATTAAGTTTACCAAAGTTACATTATACTTAACTACAGTATTGTTTGCTTACAAGTTACAAGTTCACCAAAGTCATGTAGAAGTGAAAAATTGAAAGCAACAAACATGTAAGCTTTTAAATCAAAAAAATAAGTAAGGCTACGGCCTAATTTATTTTTGATAATTATTAATATACAATGAAGGCCCAATTTTTTAATCATTGTCTCTGAGAGGTTTAGGTTTACGGTATAGCTTGAATTGAGTGAGATTGTTTAAACACTGTATCCATGCAAGTAACAAGAGTACAAACATAACGAGCTCTCAAATAAGTAATAACCTTTGCTTTAGTAACTATAATGTGTGTGTTTTTGTAACAGTGATACAGTGGAGCCGTGAGACTAAACCACATATGAGTATTACATGTATGTTTTGTACTCAGGGTCGCCAGTTAATTGACCAAACTGGGCCCAGGGGGGGGGGGATAGTTGTCTGGCTAGTATGAGGCGGCTAAATAGGTCTACGGGCAGTCTAATGCGTCGTTAGAAGCAAACATTAGTTGCGATCACTGTTAAAATATTTAACGCACAGATTTCTCGATATGAACTCGACTATTCTTCCAACTAAAACAAGGATGTTCTGACCAAAGCCAATAGTGTCGTCATTCTTCTTCATGCCCCACTCAGTGCGATCTCTTCATGTACTGTAAACACATTCTCATTTCAATAGCCGTGTGTGGATACATAAAACTCTGAACTGAAAACAACAGTAATTGAATCAATATCATCATCACAGGCATTATTAACTTACAAAAATCATTATGATGATTTTGATCTATGGATTGTTTTCTGCTCCTGTAAAAGAAGGTAAACTCTCAATAATTTTCGACTTGCCATTTAACTTTTGGGTTCATTTATAAATAGGACACTGACCTATGTAAACGGTGACTTGTTTGAGAAGCTTTCCATTTAAAACCTGCAGTTGAAGCCACGCTTTCATAAAATCCTACTCCTCTCGTACTCTCGTCAATGTAGCTTTTCCACTAAGGGTGGTTCAGAAGTAATTAAGGGGAGAGAGATAAACGCCACACATGTCAGACGAGGCAGGTCACACATGTCAGACGAGCATGTCACACATGTCAGACGAGGCATGTCACACATGTCAGACGAGCATGTTAAAGGTTATTCGATGATGCCGCCCTGTGAATACTAAACGGACATTCAATGTGCTTCACAACGGACGATTTTGAATGATATGAGGAATTTAATATATTAGTGAGGATATAAAGTAAACGAGTTATCACTTATCAGAGAGTGTTATATGGTAGTTCACTTCTAAAGTTCTATTATCTACCTAACAAGCATTCTGCTTGATGGAGTTATCTACTTACATGACCGAACATTTAACTTAAACGCGTGTGGTAAACGTTTAAATGCGTTGGAACGGTACCTATAAGCTTGATCTGACTTATTTCTAATAACCATTCGTTTCTATTGGGGTGTATTCCATTGTCAGTTGTTGCGGGTTCAAATTATTGAATTTACCATTTGCTGCAGTGCTAGAAAATGAAACAAGTATGATCCGGATTCTAATACCTGTTCGTTAGATGTAATGTCCGAGCAAGTTAGATGACAAAATGACAAAATGTGCTTAGTGCCGGAAGAATTATGTCCGTGTGACTATAATATATTAGTATAATTGGTAAGAAGAAGAACCAATTAGAAAACTGCTGTAGGTAACACCCTGTCCCAACATAATTCTAGCCTCAAAAACTTCTACTCCCTACCACAGCAATCCCACCTGCCAGAGAATCCAACACACTTGTGCAATGCATTAAAATAAAGTTCTTGACCCAGAAAATGGCATTAGGACTTATCTTGCGCATTACAGAGCGACGATAATACGAGAGTGGCTCTAGACTGAGAGTTGAGAGACCATTATCCAATCCTGTAGGATGCTTTTATGCACTTACATTTAAAGATAACTTTGAATGTGATAAGTGGAATCGGGTTTAAATATAAATACAAGTTACATTCATAAAAACTTAATGTAGGCACTAATACTTTCATAATGGTATGCAAAAACAGCTTGGCCCAATTCAGTGTACACGCCACATAATTCTGATGATTGACTACCATATTTGATAGGAAATTAACACATTATATTATAAACTTTTCACAATTTCCCATATTGTGAAGTAAACCAAATTGAATTATTCCCCTTCGATGTATTGATTGTTCATTGGGACTAGAACGTCATTGTTTTCGAACCAATGTTAGTGGGACGACCTCAAAGTTGTGGGACCTCTGGGTGGGACATTCTTCCACAAGTAATCTAATCAATTACCGTGCATAATCCGTGTCAATGCTTTGTCCATTGCGAACTGAAATCTCTGGAAGTAACTCTCTCCAATGTGAGCTGCCTTGTTCAAACTAATCACCATACCAACATACAAACATATTACTGAACATGCCGCCAACCTAACACCGTTATAAGAACCAAATCAATGACCACAGAACATGAACGCAAAGTTTTTTGTATGCATTTATTTTCTGCTCACATGAAAGGGAATGTCCAAAAGCGAGCCAAAAATCCCAAACACTCTAAAGCTCCTTTCAGCGTTTTGTTTTATGTTGAATTTATAACTTTTAATTAAAATCAAACTTTCGAGTTGTATACATGATGGAACACACGAGGACACTCGAGTGATTTGCTTTATGAAGACATTACAGGATTAAATTTAGGCCTACATTTCTGTCGTGCAGTCGGCTTGGGTTACGTATTTTGTTTACAAATTTATAAATACAAAACTCTCCACTAATGAGTTATTCTTTTGATCGAATATTGGAAAGGATTCGAATACTTTCAGAGAGTGGGTGCAAGCTACTCCAGACTGGGTGCAAACTACTCCAGACTCAGAAAGCTTTTCAATTCAAGTGTTAGGCTTCTGTATTGGCCATAAGATTATACGTTTCTGAAAGCACATATATACATCACATACAAATTCAACTTTTAAATAAACCATTCTTAATTACTCAAGTGAGAGGGACATGTATAAGGTTTGCCAAAAATTTTTTTTTATATACATAAAGGAGTGATTTTAAAGATTAATAAATAAATATTCAGGGTTGAATATATAGTGAAATGTGACCAATAAAAACATTAATCTGCTTCTAAAAACACACCTGAAAAAACAGTTTGATACAATTTCAACATACTTGTGTCCGTGAGTGTTTTTTATCACTTATATAACCTATATACAGTGATCAGTGTACATGTACTACTTGTATTCTAACAATACTTGAAAAATGATTGTATACTTAATATAATTCTCCTGGGCGTTAGTAAGTGGTTTTTCGGTTTACAGTTGTAGAGTATGAGTTACGGAGAAAACTATTAACTTGGCTTTGAACTAGTAGGGAAACAGTTGAGGTAGTATTACCCACCTTTCTTGAGAATGCCAAAATAAACGCACACAACCTTGTTACGAAAATTTCAATTAATACAGTCTAAGGTAACATATCAAACTTTACCTGGAAATAATATTGGCATGAGTATTGCGGGACAATTCCACGCAATCGCAAAAATAGCTACATTATTTTGTTTTCAACAACTTCAGTTTCAGTTTTTAGTTTTTATTTATTTTTCCCATTTGTGTATAGCCCTACATGGATGATACATTATGATATTTGTATGCTCCAATAAGATAACACTTGAGGCGGAGCATACTTTTTCTTATTATGAATATAAACAATACATGAAAAATAATGGTAATTGGGTAGCATAAAAAACATTTTAACGTATACATATTACTATAGTCATTTCTGTCGTAAAATAGATTAACGTACAGCAAACTAGAACTAATCTTAAAAATAATTATTAATAACTAACTAACTAAAGTTAACGGTTAACCATTTATAAGTATTAAATGGAAACATAGTAAGTATTGGTAGGTTATGAACAGGTTTATGAACTGTTATTATATAGTTTCACACGTTACTCCCATGGAACACAAGTGTGTAGTAGTCTGTTATAGGTTGGCAATTGATCACTATTGCACCGTTACAAATGACTATCCCTTCGCTGCACGTCCGGTATCGTAATAAAACAACAAAGTGTCTAACGTGAAAGCAGACATGATTAATTTCTACACATGGAGCCTGAACCAGTCTTCTTGTCTCTGAATGTACTTAGGTTATGCAATCAATCTTCAGAGGACTCGCAAGAAATGTTAATACACTTCCATAGCACATTATCGCTTCTTTGGCATTGTGTTCAAGAATGAAACTCTCTTAGATTCTGAGCCAAGAATGAGCTTGGATATTTACTCAGGTCTTGGTACTACCTACGTGTTTCTATTAAGAGAAATACACATTTCAATAATCGTTTTGTTTCCATAGATTCTAATTAAAAAAATAATGTTATCAAATAATTCAGGATTGATAATTTTGTATTCACATTTCTGTTTGAATTGACAAGTAAAGGTTCATTTATTGAATTTTATAAAAGATAACTACTTCTCTTGTCATTATAAAATAATGTATTGTCCTACATTTAAAACATGTTGTTCAATCAAGGGAGTGCATGCCTTACTTGAAATCATGGTTATCATGAAAACTGTACGTGTGCTAAAAGACTTAGTTGAAAATAAAACTTTGATTGAACTTAAAAATCAGTATGATGTGAGGTTTCTACAGTTTTTCCTCCAAAGATGCAATTGATCTTATAAAATATTTTAATCAGTGCTCTGACTTCCTCGTACAACTTTACATAATGTAAATTAGTTTCAATGTAAACTTTAGATATTGAAAGAGGACTTATTAATAATTGAATTTTTCACATGAACGTGCCATTTTTAATCAATAAATTAACAGTTTTATTATAACTTTCTAATTCTTACCTTGTTTTGTTTGTTTACTGAACAATGTAGGTTCCGTCACTACTTATAATGCTTTACTTCTTAAAATAGTAAAATTGTCTAATGGAATCGAGCGAAACTGGTCTTTTAATTAAAGTGAAAGTCAACAGGAAAGTCAAAATTAAAATTGCAATAAGTTATATATTGACCAGTAGACTTTTACGTCATATAACAACTCGTTTAGAATAAAACCCAACAAAAGTGCAGAAGGGCTGGACCTCCGATAGTTAGTTAGAATGCAGTCTTTGACGAGTAAGAGGGCTCAGAGAGAAGATAACAACCTATTCCGTTTATAAGTTGTCATTTCTTCACACCAAATCATTAAGCTGTTTGATGTTATATAAAAATAAAAAAGTAGTGCATGTTTTGGGAAATATGCAGTGAGCCATCATGTCATAGAACGTGTCAGCATCAACTCTCAGCTTGAGAGTGAGTATTGGCAAACACGTTCTTCTAATCCCCTAGCGGAGGCTGGAGGTCCTCAGAATATCACTCTCGCCTCTAGCGTGCATTCATGCACTGAACCTTTTCCTAATCTAACCTACTCCTTCCTATTTAATTGACGCTCATTTAACCGCATCGCTTGGGAACAGCTGCGCCGATAAGAAGCTGTCGTAGCTAGATCGGGCGGACCAATAGGAGATCGCGGAGGAATAAGGGGCGTCTTCATTTATCACACGGAATTACTCCGAAGCCGGTGAGATACGGTTGTCGCTCAACGCTCACTCACTCCGCTACGTTGATTGATGCAATCGCAACCAAAAACGTTCGACGTGTAAACGTTCGGGCATTTCCTGATTACGAAACTCTTGTTCTTCTTCTTGGGCTGATGGTTGTTCAGTCGGTGCGTTGCTCGTGTAAGAAAACGGGTAATTGAGAGACCTGTCGTTCATCTAGCTCAACCGGAAGACACTTTATGCGAAGCCAGTACCACATATTTATAGCAAGGGTCTCCAATCCTTTAATTCCAGCGCAGTCTTTTTTAAATCCGAGTTACTACACACGATAATGTGAAGCATTGTAGTTCATATAAAAAGTCATTTGAAATAATCCGAAATTACGTAGTGAGAAGTCATTCTCATGGATGCGAGCCATAAATTTCAAGACATAGATTTCGAAATTGTTGTAGATAATAACTTTTTAAGCAAATAAGTAGTCCTTCCTTTTACTATTTTACCCTACTCAATAGTTTGATCTACACTCACAATCATTAGTAATCAATAATTTCTGTTGAAACACGTTTTCTTTTCGATGTGGAGTTTGTGTCTGATGGACCTAAATAAATTTGTCGAACGTTCCAAAACATGTTAACTTGTACCAAAAAAAGTTCCTACCCTGATGCCCGTGGTTCGAAATACCTAGATTGTATTGGTTTCAAAAGTTAGACCCTTAATTACAGATTTGAAAACAAGTATCCAAAAGCATAGTCTATAAATAATAATATATACTAGTAAACTCTATTAGTGTGTTTTAAAGGATGTTTTAAAAATTGAAAACCTTCATTGTAAAAGATGATGACACTTATTGGTTCAAAACAATTTGCGACAGATCTCTTGAGTTTTGTGTTTCTTACGTTTTTTGATGTATTTTTATGTTCATACATTCACTAGTAAATGTTGCTGAATATTCCTGTTTACTCATTCCAAGCTCGCTGCCAATGTTTTCGTCTGGTCTTCGTCTTGATCCATATCGCCGACTTCAAATATGTCTTCTTATTTAATCCAGCCTCACTTAATATTATTTTTACAGACGCTTCCAAGAAAATCTTCTATCACTCGATGTTTTCGTATTGGTACATGTGCAGGGCTTCCCGTAGTTTCATGGATCAAACTTGTTTCCTAATTTTAAAGTTTTATAATTGGCATTTTGTGGGCTTCACATAACCAAATCCATATTCTTAAAGTTTAAAGCTATCAATCTGAGTAAAGTTAAATCAACTTATCTATCCTCCGAGAGAAGAGTAACCTTACTCAATTCTAGTAATTCAATTTCAAAACTTGCAGCTCCTCTTAATTTAATATCAACATTTTTCTATCTAATCTTCTCTCTTGACACAATTCTCCCCACAGACTCGAAACAAACACGTTTGGGACGAGAACGTCTGTCTCTGTATCTCGGCGCTCACGAGATCTCGCGTGATCCTTCGTTCTAACGCTCAAGAGACTCTTTTAATTACACAGCTTCTGTTTTGTTTGTGGTTTGGATTTTTCCCGCTAGGTGTGTAGCGTCGCGTACGGCGGGAATCTAATTAGTAGTATTCCATTCATTTCTGTCGGAATTGCGTAATAGAATTTCTCGCGTATTTTAATTGCAGGCTTAGGGCTGGCGGGATGGTTACGCGTAAAGGGATACACTCAATTAAGCATTGAGTTACACAGATAGTTGAATTTGATGTTGCTGAGTACAGAGCTTTGAATTACGAGTCTACGCTATACTTCAGCATGGATGGTGGGCGAGTAATGGCAACAATGTTTGGGGGTGTATTCCATTCACCACATGAGTCAACATTATTCTGAAACACACAACCACTGTTTTAAAATGTCGAACTTATCCACACTGTAACTTTTTAATTGATTGTAGCACCTAAAATTCGCATATGTTCCTCGAAGTTTCCATCTCTTCGTAAGAATACGAAGAGGATAGGGTGAAAAAATACTTTTGTCTGATGTTCCCATATTTAGGGGACTAATTTAGTTTGTGGCCTTTTCCTTCGCACGGCACGTGAAAAACTTACACTCCGCACCAGGTTTTCCAGCAGACTAGCTGGGAAAGCGGTAAAAACAACAAAATTACACGTCTGCAAAATGTTTAGTCTGAAGGTTTTTTGTGCTAGGTTTTGCTACGCGAAGTCTATAAAGCATCGGTGCTTTTTGTTGGCATACATATATTATTTAACGTTGAATTTATCTTAGATCCCCGTAGTTAAAATCGCATAAAACAGTACGAGCTGTGCAAATAATATTCACGAATAATAATCATGTTTTTCAGTATTGTTTTATAACAATTTAAATTCAAAATTCGAGCATACGGTGAGAAGTACACGCTTTTCAGAAACAGAACTACCACCATTTTCTTTTTTTTTTTTGCCTCAACAATGTATCGATGTCGTGGACAAAGTAGCAAGTGATATTGTTCCCTCAACATGGAGACTGCGATGAAAAGTACTTTTCATCATCACTTGGTTTCCTCCCCTTGTGACGGGCGTTCAAAGATCCCTTCACAGAAAACACCACAAGTAGGGTATTTATTATCTATATCTTGTTTTACTACGTACTCGATATCTAGTTCACACAACGTCGGCCTATTAGTTGCCTATTACGACAAGCAGAGCTACCCTTATGTGTGTGTTGTATTTGTGATGTGGTAGTAGAGCATAACAATTGTCAGTTGTTTCAAGCCTCCCACTTGGCCCTGTCTTCCCTTGCTGGACTCCTCTTATGATGGTTCTGATTCGGAAGCTGTGATATGACCTAGCTGTCGAGTACGTCGTTAAATACCGAACAATCAATGAATTAAGTGAGGTTAAACACGTTTTTGCGTTGCTCCGTGATGAAGACTGGTGGTATACTGAGCCTGGTGTCATGTTTCTATGGTGTCGACTATACTACATCATATCTGTGACATACTGAGCCTGGTGTCTTGTTTCTATGGTGTCGACTATACTGCATCATATCTCTGTGACATACCGTGTATTGGTTTAATCACTGTCAAAGGAGGCTGTGACATCGCTGCCTGACACCGCTCAGACATAATGACATATTGTCAGAGTGTTTGCCGTGTATGTGTTATGTATGTCATGTTGTGGCCGGCCTGCCCAGATGGTTTCGCTTATGTGGTCAATTGTCAAACAAGTAAACCCTTACTCTATGCGGTTATTGTGACAGGCGGAGACGTGAAGAAAACTGGGAGATAGGGGAATTTATAAAGATTATTTTCGTAAAATATTAAAAGAGTTTTTAGAGGGGGATATTATTTATTATGTGTTTTAAGAAATGTTGGTAAAGCTTTGAAACTCGATCCTTTAAAAAAGTTCTTTGACGATAGTTCGTGATTTTACCACAATAAACTTTGAATTCCATTCTCTTCAGTCAAAAAGCGTTTCGAACAAATCCTTTTATCATTGAGCTTATTTGAAAACTTGCTAGAAATGTTTCACCATGCGATTAGAACACCTTGGAACTAACCATTGTGTGAATCTGATAGAATTAAAAACTTTGCTTTCAGATGCATTTTGTTTTTTCAATAAAATATGTCGGATTTTATCAAAGGTTTAACATTGAAAAAGTGTAAAAAGAAAACATTCAATGTTCAACATAGAAGTTTCGTTATTTTTAGCTCAGCCAGCTTTTGAACGAATGCAAAGAATTTTTTTTAAGAAATCGTTTAGAAAAATAACATTTTTTAGCCTCTGATAAAACGTTCATATTTTTAGAAAAAAAAAACAGAGACTTAAAACCCACACAACAAATTTATTCCGTCTGGGTGTGGGGTAGAATTGGCTTAGGGTGACTCTGCCGATCGAGCGAGATGACCAAATGAGGTCCTTTTAGCCAATTGATCTGTCCTCCAATCACTTACCGACGTCATATGACCTAGCTGCCGAACGTCGTTAAACACCAAAATAAAATAATGAAAAATCTAAGATTAATGAGTTGTACCTGTTGTTGCAGGCGTGGGCGTGATGATGCTTCTCGCCCTCACCGTGGAGCGCTACGTGTCAGTGTGTCACCCCGGCCAGCCCCGCCCCATGATGGGTCAGCCCCGACTCATCGTCACACTTATCCTCTTGCTCACCTTCATCGTGTACCTACCCGGCGTGTTCCGGTGCCGCCTCGCCCGGTGCATCGCCCCCTCCGGCCTGCTCCTCTACCGCAAGCAAGACAACACCGCCTTCCTGCACTCCGTCTACTACTCCATCTACAAGGTCGTGCTGGAGGTCGTGTTCAAGGTCGGGCCGACGGTGCTGCTCGCCGCGCTCAACCTGCGCATCATGATCGTGTACCGACACTCGTGTGACCGACGCCGCCGGATGACGTCAAGCCGAGCCACGTCCGATGATGACCCGCGCAAGTTCGCCGAGGAGCGAAGACTCATCCTCCTTCTGGGCTCCACCTCCATCCTCTTCCTCGTGTGTGTGTCCCCCATGGTCATCCTCAACGTCACCCTCTCCCAGCAGAACCTGAGCCTCTTCTCGTACCAAGTGTTCCGCGCCGTCGCCAACCTGCTGGAAGTCACCAACTACTCCATTACGTTCTACATATATTGTCTCTTCTCCGAGGACTTTCGAAACACTCTGTTACGGACTGTGCGTTGGCCTTGGAGGACCACTCCCACGTCCGCCTACCCCCCGAGCACCCCCCTCGCTCGCAAGCTGATCACCCCCCGACAGAGCACCCCTCCCACCACCACGTCCACTAATAACCCGTCATCACTCACTTCCGCTTCCTCTAAGATTCTCTGGCTCGGTTGCCCCTGTTGGTACCAAGAACCGACGCGGGAGAGCGTCTAACACATTCCGCTTCCCACGCTGCCTCTCTCTCTCTCTCTCTCTCTCTCCCCCAACAATGCATTCCTTTCATCCCCACCGTCCCACCATTAGTCTTAATGTGGTCCGCAGTGACGAAAGGAGGTCCTAGATTGAATTTCACGTGCAATTTATCTTGTGTCATAGTAATAGATTGGCCTATCATCATGTTTCAACGACGCAACGAGGTTCATGACTCCATGTATTGTATAGGCTATAATATATATTGAAAGCGATAACAATAAAATTCAATTAAATATCTATCAATTATTACTGTTGCTGTGTTATATAAATGGAATCATTACAAATGTATTGTATTCTGTGTGTTCAATTATACCGAGGTGTGTTATTGACGTTGTTAATTGTGTTTATCCTAATTCCACATCCATTCGCATTTTGTCTGTCAACACAACGATAGGCAAAGTGATTACGAGCCCAACCCCCTAAATTCCCACTCTTTCATGCACGATTTAAATGTCGCCCAACGCCCATTCAGTATTCATGAAATATATAAACAAAACCCCATTTAGGACTAGTGGTCTATTATGCAGCAAGGACCATTTTGTTAAATTTAGCACATCAATTTGCTTTAATGCAAAACCATTAAATATGATTGATACTAGATATTGTAATGCATGTAAATTGTCGTACTTTCGTATAAGTATCTGATTTATACCGAGTGCATGGAAGCTATCGTGGGCTGTCGAGCCAGACACCACTGAACGGCCGTTTAGGGATGGGCTGCATTTAGGTCACACACAGTCATTATTGGTTAATATCTCATTTGGAGAAGATTGAGTTCCACAATGGCCATTGTCGCGTTATGATGCTTTGTGCGATAGATTCCCCAAACGCATTACGATGCACCATGCACAGTGTCACGTGACTGCATCGCAGCCAGAGTGCATGGTGGGTAATGCATTGCAGGCTGGGCGACGCTGATTGGTCGCATGCAGTGCGTCACGTGACTGCATCGCAGCCGGAGTGCATGATGGGAAACGCTCATTGGTCGCATGCAGTGCAGCATTGTGACCCTGGGAATCAGAACATACATGTGAAAACTTTCCAGCTACATTTGAAACTTTTATCAAACTGAGGCAATTTCACTTTATGATGGGGTTTATGAGTAGACTGGTGGTAATAACCCCAGGAATAACTTTATCAATATGTCTGCACGGTTTCTTTTATTGGTCTCTTCGCTGAGGAGCCTCTCGAAGTTGTCTCCGCCTAATTGAAAAGTTCACTGAAAATGCATTCGAGTAACGACATCATTACTGCAATAATGACATTGGAAGGGTTTCTAGGTCACGCTGCACTGAAGACGAGACAAATCGTCAATAAAGACGAACTGAATGTGATAGAACGTTTCTCAAGTAACTGGAATCTTTCACGCCTTTAACTTTAAGTACATGTAATCTTGCAAACTAGGATCACTAGTGTACAGTAATCACAGATAATCTTTAAGAAAAAAAACTGTTTTTTACATGCTACACATCAATCAATCTACAACACTTCCTTTTGCCGTTGAATAAGTATTCTTTTGTATTCCTTTGTGCATTCAAGTGTGTCATATAAAATAAACGATTCTTACTTTATAACCATTTATTTTGTCTGTTACTTCCTCATTTGTATTTGTGTCTGTATCTATCTACAATATCTTCAACACCATCGGGTGACGTCTCGACTGTCTCCCACTTCGTATGTCCACTTGTGACTCCCACATTTCACGTTGATTCACTCCATGTGCGGCATCCATACATTACCTCTTCGTTTCAGTATTTATACTTAGTACTCACTGATGTCAGACATTGATTACTTTGTAAGAACGTCTTATTGCTTCGCTCAGCTGCATTGCGATCTATTTCGCTCTGCCATTCCTAGTATTCCTTTCACTCGCATCACCTCTGTTTTTTATCATCAGGAAATTACTCCATTCCAGGACTGTCCATTTCATACGTAAATCTTTCCACCTCTTGTTTGTTTTCATAAAGTATTACAATGCCGTAGGTAGTACACTTAATGTTCCCCATGCATCATGAAACTGCATTGCTAATGGTGCTGTGATATTTTATAAAGATGATCTTATCTTTACAAGAATGTACATTGTTATACAAAATAACCGTAAATAATATTTGAAGAACAACCATATATTATATCGGAATTGTTTGCAAAACAAATTCAATTTCATTTCTTTATTCACTCTCCCCCCCCCCCCAACCCCCCCCCACCACCACGCTTTACTATGCCATCATAGGCTACAACATATTTTAACGTGTATTTATATTACACAGGGGGGTTATGAAAAAGATAAATGTGTTGTGAAGTTAGGTGTGAATGGAATCTAAACAATACGTTAGCGTAAACACATCCGCATCAGTATGACGTGTCACTCCAACGACCACATACGCTGCTATAATAACAGAGATATGGTGGGGGGAGGGGGGGGGGGGGGGGAGAGAGCGCGACAATGCAACGCTGCATCGGTTCACCACTGTGTTCCGTGTTCAGAATGAGGTTAAGGCTCAGTCAGTGGACTCTGCTCTGCTGCATTACATTAGGGCTGCGCTAGGCCTGTAGACAACATAGTGATCAAGTACGCCTACGAACAACGCCGTACAAAGCAGTGGCGGATGAACCCTTCAGCTGACACCAACAACTACCGGAGTCGACACAACAGGCGCAACAACAGGAGGTAAGTCCAAGCAGAGATTTACACATTAGTACTTATTAACACTGATCTTAAGAGTCCGTGGCAGCAGATTGTGAGATGTCTGTTCGTATCTTTAAAACGGAAATAATGGGAATATACACAAGGCAGATATCATCAGGGTGTACGGATAACGGATAACGGAAACTACGTTTGTATTAAATGGGATAATACGAACAGAGGTTGCGCTTTCATATCGTGGTCTGGTCCACAGTACTCGAAGCCAGGACGCCAGGATGATATTGACGTTGTCTGAGTTGGGCGAGTGCAGCGAGGTTGGGGTTGGGGTAGGTTAGTTACGGCAACAGATGATACAAGGGTGGGAGCCGCGAGACACCGGTGTGCGGGTGTCATGTCAGGACCATTTCTCTGCAAGGGGTGATTAAAATCCATCGCCATGGTGTCAATGCAATACCCAGAATTGAAGTTTCATACATTTTGACTGCATTGCCTAAAGTTGTATTTCTCATTACGAGACGTTTAATTTTTGGTGCAAAACACTACGGCGTGTAGCTTACATTTTTCTTTTGACTTTTGACACTTCATATTTGTGACCATAACCATTCTGTAAGATCATTATCTGCCAGTATACCTATTTAGAATAATATTTAATAGTCCACTGTTAATAAACATATTATGTATAGCCTACCGACGGACAAAATAAATCCGGAACTACAATACACATAAATTTGCAACTAATATTTATGCAGATGTGAGAAAATTAAAAATAGCTCCTAAAACTAATGTTGCACACACAATATGACAACACAGTGCACTATAATAATATATTACTGCAGCCTGCAGTACTTAATATTGAGCCAATGCTCCTCATTTCAGAAACAATTTGGCTGTTATCAAAAAGTAAATATTTCATAAAGACGGCTGCCGCGATGTTGAAACGCACGATGAAGAAAATATCAGGGTTGATTTCATTCAATAAATTGGTTTTCTACTCATAACCCGTGAAATCGAGTCTCGCGTCTCGTTGCTTGGACGATACAAATTCTGCGCTTCCATCAACGTTTGCTGGAATAAAATAAACTAATAAAATCCTTGCAAACCTTGTTGATGAATTAAAATCGCACAGAAATAGAAAATGTGTTATTAAAAATATTATTCTCATTTACTGGAGCACAAGTTGAGTTTAATTATTCTCTGTAAATGAAGCGAATCATCCTCATTGTGTCCACGGATCAGTGTTCACATCCCTGGTTCGCTATGGGTTTCAATCTAATGATTTGATGGCAGCATAAATATAGATGATGCACGTATTGAACAATGTAACGCGGCTATTAAACTAGAGAGCAATTCTGCAATGTAGGTAATTATGCGCTCATGCACTTTATGCACATTGCTAATGTTCGGTGGGGCATTAATATCCATGCATATACTGTTACATCAGTGACGTCACAGACCACAATGTTTTAATCTAACACTAATTAAATATGTAGCATTCATTATTGCATTGTTTAGTTGGAGATTTGATACTGTTGATCATTAAAACGCAATTGATAGTATTCAATTAAAACGTGTTTAAAGTAATGAAAAATAACAGGTTTTGTAATGTACTACATTGACATTATAACTTTTCCCACTGTTACCGTATTGCGTGTTAAAGTAATGATAGTAGCTTATTAATACGAAAGTCACTTTTCAAACCAAAACAAAGCTCGAGGGCTCGTTAGAGGACGGGACAAAGACTCCGGTAACTGGGGAGGGGTCGCGACGGTGAATCCTGAGAGAAGTTACTGTTTTTATAAACCCAGATCGCAACGTGTTTTAGTGGGTGAATGTGACATTGTGCTTGGATGGGCGCCATCTCTACAGTAGCAATGATCAGGACAACAGGAATTCAACAGACGTCGATACTTAGCTTCAACCAAATACTATGGCACGACATGAACCTCATTCAGTAACTGCCGACAGGTTGTAGCTCAGTAGTAACACAATATATACTCTAAATCCAAAAAGTAAAGAAGTAAAGATTTGTATCACATAAATAAAAACAACACATTATTGTTTTACAACAATTTTTAATTAATTTATACCACTTATGTGTTACTATATATTTCTATTTGCGTATTTTAAATGACAACATATAAGTTGCCATTTAAAATACGCAAATATAAATACAAATATAAATACATAGTGACACATAAGTGGGATAAATTAATTAAAAATTGTGGTAAAACAATAATGTGAAAATTATACCTGGATTGCTTGATTATAATATTATTTCTATAAATGAATTTTAGTGACAATAAGACGTAGGCCCAATTAAAGTAACATGGATGTTCAGCTGAGTAGGCTGTACTCGTGTACCTGGTGGAAGTCTTGAGTCTAGCGCTTAATTACTGCAGTTTAATTCACTTGTGTCGAGCATGGCTCGTGTGTCGCCTACCATGAAATGAGACGAACAAAACTAAAAAATAACCGAGAATGTTCTTAACAAGCTCGTTTAAAAAACTGTGCATGAAATGAACTTCCACATTGTCTTGTCTGCAACGTACGGAGCTTAAGTTGCCTGCAAATTGTTCATAAGTTTACCTCGGACTAAAACTAATTACTGTCATCTACGCTAAACTAGCCTCGAATGAGAAAACAGCCCGACCGTATCCGGGGGTTGATGTGGTTTCATCTTTTATGGAGCGGAAGGGGCGGCGAACAAAATAATTGTTTTCATCCATCAAAGTTAGGATAAAATCCGGAATCGCTGTCAAGCTTAATGCACCACCAAAAACTCACCAGTCAGCTTTCAGTTACAGATTACAAATGATCTGGGATGTCGAGGTCTTATGGCCAATTTTATGATTTGTCATCTGTGTTATTTATAACATTTCTGACCTAAAAGTGATACGGAAGAGTGACTGAATACAGGAACTGACGCGTGGCAATGAAGTAAACGGAAACCAAATGAAATTCGAGATTTCTGGCGCCAACGTATAAAACATATTTGTAGGGAAGGAAAGGGTTAGGGTAGGAGATCGTCCACTATATTTCCCCCAGCATCAAGAAGCACTCATGACAGTATATATATTGGTCCTATGTTTGTCCTATCATGGCATCTATTGGTAATATTGAGGTATTGGATATTACTATTACTATAAATTACATTCTAGCATCCTATTTTCATTCCATATTGGCTTTAAAGCACGTTATGCTTTGAAGAGTGGTTTCACTGCTTTTTGATATAGAAACAACAATAACCTGGATTGCCAAGAAGTTGACGGGAAGAATAAAACTTTTACACAAGCTCTCGAAACCTTGAATCTGATCTAACCAACGGTGTCTCCTCCCAACCTCGCTCAATGATGCTTCAGTGTTTGTACGCGGCTAAACCGTTCATTCTGCCACGAGCACCCGACCAGTTTCGCCGTGGGACCATTTCACTGCGTTCATATAACGACTACTGATTATCCTCGCATGCTCTGGCCTAATGTGACGTCATTACAGCTGAGTGGTTTAGTTGCGTCTCTCGAGACTAGATCGCGCCACATGCGTTAGAACAATGGCGCTGGTACGTTAGCGCGCCGTCGGGGTGCACTATAGGCGTCATCAGCAAAATATGGTAGAGCAATCTTCATTTTTCTTGCCATGAACAGATGTCAGTTTTTTGTTTGTTTTGAATACCCTACTGGGAAATGATGGCTATTATTTTATGAGAAAACGCAGAGTGTAATATTTTGCTCAAATATATAAAAACACTTCTTGTTCATGTCATTATAGTGATGAAGGCGTACGCATTAATAAGAACCGCTTTAAAATAAGATGGAGTAGGGATTTATAGTTAGGCCTACTGGCAATTATTTTCTCCATTAGGTGAACCGAAGTTCGATTTACATAACTACCAACAGTTTGTACGGTAGAATTATAAACTTCCAAAGTGACATTGTACCAACAACTATCCGGAACAATAAGGGAGTCACAACTATTACTTCTTGGTATGTTAGCTGCCAATGATAATGATTGTAATAATTACATGTTTCGTTGTAATACCTGGTATAGGGTGAACACCAGACAAGCCCTGCACATCCGATGTTCCCCTCTTGGGGTTAATAAGCAGGAGGAGTGTTCGTTTACACCACTGGCTGCCCTGGACAGTTTCTCATGTCGTGTCTTTCTGCTAAACTAAGATAGCTAGAGCGAAACCGACCAGTATCTGTGCTCACCTAGGGCCGTCTTTAGGTATCTATGGAAGGAATCTATCTTATGGAACTCAACCCCATCACTTGTCTTGTGTGACTGGGAAAACCCTCAGTCAGGATTCCCTGTGACGAGAATCGAACCGGCAGGGTATCACGTGTTACCGCTGAGTTACGCTAATACACCTTCATACTAACTCATACTTTCATACTCTTTTTATTATCGTGAGAAACGTTCCAGTTAGGGTATTTGTTTTACACGCTCAGCGTTATTTGTTTTAGGTTTGTGGGTTTTATTTGTGGTTCTCGATTTCCTCGCGGTAAATGAATTATCTGTCGCTGTGAAAAGTCACGCGATCCATTCGCGGCTACGTGAGAACTGCATTAAGTTGTGTTGTTTTTAATGGGGTACATTTCTGGTATTCACTTTGAATGAAAATAATTTCCGTCCATGATTCATTGATAGCGATAGCTTAGCTATCTTTACCAGTGCACTGACAGTTTTAGTTTATTCACGGATAATTTTTAAATCAACTTTTATGAAATACAGCTTTACTGAGAAAGGAAATCGGTCAATTATTTGTTTTATTTAAAATATAACCAATTATTGATGAACGTTCAGTTCATTATTTTTCTACCAATATAGTTCAGCGTAGATCTGATAAAATAACTCACATTTGCCAACAGTTTTAAATCGTACAGCCGAGGTCGGACAGTGAAATGTGTTAGTTTTTAGACCACCGCAGCACATTTCTATCTCGTTTCAGACAAGCTATATATCCTAGATTGTTTTTGTTACGAGCTTGCTTGGTTGTGACTATTATCATTTTAAAAATATTTCAATAAACAATACAAAACGTCGTGTTGTTTTTTCTGCAGTTTAAACAACGTACACAAATATACCCCTCCCCCTCCCCACAATAAGTTTTTTTTATAACTGTGGCAGGGTGGGGAGGGGGGGGGCACTCTCAATTATTGTATTTGTAACACAAGGTCCCTCGACGTAACCATTGGTCATTTAGTCTATTGCAATATGATAATATATAGAACAACACCGTGACTTCTTGACAGACACAATATACTGTTGGTTGCGATAAAGGAACCAAACTCTCGAGGGTAATATTAGCAATATTATCAATGACGGGAGCCGGGTTAATTGTTCGTCGTAAATCATGGCATACCCATATTTAATGGCGTACATTAAGCGGACCTATTCGCGTTTATTGCAATCATTTTAAAGCTGATCTAACGGATTTCCGTCTCAGCCCCGCAAACATAAATATCTTCCATTGACTTTGTTAGTGTGTAGTGTATTGTCAAATAACAGTGTAAATAACGAGATGACATTATACGTAAGTTACTTGTCTACCTCCCCTTTCATACACACCGTTTCAACTAAAATCAACATATTCCTGGCGTTATTTCACACATCCATAAAAACCGTCTCGCGCTTAGTATGAGAATACTTACGTCAAGACAAGTTAGTAGATTTATAAACCGAACACTTTAGATTATCACCAACACTCATTTGGTGTTTTTAATCCAAAAGCTCTTCATATTTTATAATCAGTACGACTTACGAGTAATAACTATGAGTGAACTTATCCGCTTCTGGTATTAAAGACAATTACTCAGAACCAATCTCGTTCAAGTGTTTTCATTTGTCTGTATTCGCCATTAGTATTTTTAATCTGTTCTTGCACTCGGGTATCGTACATAATTTATGTCTGTGATTGTGAAGCTCGGTTGTAGGTCTCAAGCGACACACAGAGCAGGGACTGAGAATGCATTTGTAGGAAACACAATACGATGCAATTTCAAGCGTGGCATTACACGATTACACGTTATGTGATGTAATATAGAAAGTAATTAATATACGAGTTTGCCTTTACTACCCAATATAGAAGCGACGATTTATATAAAGGAATATCAGGTTTGTTAACGCTGAAAACATTTAAATCTGCGTTCCTATGATTTGTATTTGTCACATCAAACGCAAAACCAGTGTAAAGTAGCAAGCGCTTGTTGCGAAGTGCTGGATGACACCCGATTGATATGAAAAGAATGACAATCCTAATTGGACAAGAGTCAAGACTGTGAGTTCAGTATGAGTTTGAGTGCAGGAGTTATCGTTTCAACCGTAACTACTATGACATATTTAATTTGAGAATACGTATGTCTATTATCTATCCGTATTCAAAACCCCCCTTAAGCTTCTGTCTTTTCGCCAAGTGTTTTATGCCTTTCAGCGTCGCCAGGATCTAGTTTATTCATTACTGATGTCTCCATTGCTCGGGTCCGTGCGGCCATTAGAAAGCCAGTTTGACGCGGGAACTTTTCAGTATAACAACAATGTGCTGAGTAAATACAGCTATGTTTGATGTGAATTGTGATATCGTGGATTGATCCTACTTTCACACTTTAAATATTGACATTATCGGGACCAACAGTGAACGTGTATTCCAGCAGGACACAGATATCATGTTGTTTCATGTATGAACGTGCCGCGTTCATAGCACTTCATTTCAACAGTAGGTCTTTGTTGTCCTGTTGTTATTGCCAATATCAAATTTGTTAGTGTATATGGAATTGTGGTATTGTATTGTCAGTTGTGGGTTCCTGAATAGCGTAGCGCGCGCCATCTTGTGGCAATTGCTGAAAATAATAATATTAGGTTTGGTTGGTCAATCCCATCCTGTGTGGATGCCTGTTTTATCGACACTGATAACAACCCTTGGTTCGCGTAGAGCGGCGCCACCTGTGGTTGTTTTAGCGAACTGTAGTGATAAGGGGATCAATACTTGTGGGTACGCTGGCTCAGCCGGTAAGATAGAACCTAGCTAGATAAGCATAGCAGTAATACTACCCGCCACCAGATAGCGTGAAGGAAGCTAGGGGTGGAAGAGAGGGATGCAATTCTATCGAATCACGCCATGGAGAAGACTCCAGAAGTTGGAACGCTTTCAGCTGTGTGATCTTTTTCTCTGTCAGGGTCGGCTCGTTTGACTCGTTTGCGCAATTCCATTAGTCTCCGATCCCGAATACGTGTTCACTTTATCGATTGGTATTCTCCAGACATTCCAGCTGGAGGCCTGGTCACTGAGCCCTTGTCGCTGTAGGTCTGGCCACTGAGCCCTTGTCGCTGGAGGCCTGGTCACTGAGCCCTTGTCGCTGTAGGCCTGGTCACCGAGCCCTTGTCGCTGTAGGCCTGGTCACCGAGCCCTTGTCGCTGTAGGCCTGGTCACCGAGCCCTTGTCGCTGTAGGCCTAGTCACCGAGCCCTTGTCGTAGCTGATAACAGCTGTCCTGCCCCCCCCCACCCCCGTTCCTCCTAACATCCCAGCTTGTAGCCTGGTCACTGAACCCTTGTCGGAAGACTGAACCACCAGTCGGCCTAGGCCCCATTGTCAGATCCGTGGACTATCAACCTGCCCTGACCCAGGCCATCTTCACGTTTCAAGGTGTCTTGTCACAAGACTGACAGAAGCCAGTCCTTGAGCCCTTGTCGCCAGCCTGATAAAAGATGCCCCGCTCCCCCGTTGATACTTCCCCCTCACAATACAGGTGTAGACATTCATATCACTGAGCGCTTGTCGTAAGCGTGAACCCCCGCCTCCCCCTCACAACATAGGTGTAGACATGTCGCTGAGCGCTTGTCGTAAGCGTGAACCCCCGCCTCCCCCTCACAACATAGGTGTAGACATGTCACTGAGCGCTTGTCGTAAGCGTGAACCCCCGCCTCCACCTCACAATACAGGTGTAGACATGTAACTGAGCGCTTGTCGACCTCACATCCCCCCGTGTAGAGGTGTCACTGAGATCTTGTCGCAAGTCTGCAACAGCAACTCCAATCCCATCTTCCCCTCATATTCCCAGGGGTAGACAATAGACATGTCACTGAGCCTTCGTCGACCTCATATTCCCAGGGGTAGACATGTCACTGAATCCTTGTTGCTAGGCGCGTAACAGTCACTCCATGAATCATGTAGCCGAGTCTTCTCAGCAAGATTGATAAAACCTTTACTTCCCCCCCCCCCAAAACCACGCACACCCCCAGGGTCCAAGTATGGTCATGGAGCAAATACATTTCAGAATGTGGAACTTCATATGTTCGCCCATCAGAACAATCACAGCGAAGGTATCACAACTTTTGATGTTCGTATTTCATCAACATAGCTCATTCCCGCCCCCCCCCCCACCCTCACCTGCTACGACATAACTAGCGGCAGAGCATCGGTACAGATCTGGGCCACTTGCATAGTAACTAGGATTTATTCGTGCAATTTCTGAACAGCAATTTCCATGTAGAACTTTTTGTCATGACACATTTTCTATTCAGTTCAGCTAGAATAGACAGCGCGAGACATAATATTCTCTACATGTTTCGAGTTGGCTTCACAGGCTGTATATTGGCTCACGAGTTTTAGAAAATCTTTCTAAGACATTTTGCACGTCGTTGATATTTATTCATAATTATCATGTCAGCCATTTTGAACGTCGTGCGGGTTCCGGAATTGAAATTAACGGTTGTAATAATATTCTCCCCGAGCTCATTTGAAAGCGGGCGTCGTTCTCGCTCCCGGGTGAGTATGACGCTGTCGACGGCGGCGTCGCGAGCACACAAACAAATGCGAATGTCGTGTAGAGCGGCCGGGACTCTTGAGCGTCGCTGCTCTCTTCTCATGCAGAGGTATATGTGACGTCACAGTTGTGAGCGTCGCTGCTCTCTTCTCGTGCAGAGGTATATGTGACGTCACAGTTGTGAGCGTCGCTGCTCTCTTCTCGTGCAGAGGTATATGTGACGTCACAGTTGTGAGCGTCGCTTCTCTCTTCTCGTGCAGAGGTATATGTGACGTCACAGTTGTGAGCGTCGCTGCTCTCTTCTCGTGCAGAGGTATATGTGACGTCACAGTTGTGAGCGTCGCTGCTCTCTTCTCATGCAGAGGTATATGTGACGTCACAGTTGTGAGCGTCGCTTCTCTCTTCTCGTGCAGAGGTATATGTGACGTCACAGTTGTGAGCGTCGCTGCTCTCTTCTCGTGCAGAGGTATATGTGACGTCACAGTTGTGAGCGTCGCTTCTCTCTTCTCGTGCAGAGGTATATGTGACGTCACAGTTGTGAGCGTCGCTTCTCTCTTCTCGTGCAGAGGTATATGTGACGTCACAGTTGTGAGCGTCGCTGCTCTCTTCTCGTGCAGAGGTATATGTGACGTCACAGTTGTGAGCGTCGCTTCTCTCTTCTCGTGCAGAGGTATATGTGACGTCACAGTTGTGAGCGTCGCTTCTCTCTTCTCGTGCAGAGGTATATGTGACGTCACAGTTGTGAGCGTCGCTTCTCTCTTCTCGTGCAGAGGTATATGTGACGTCACAGTTGTGAGCGTCGCTGCTCTCTTCTCATGCAGAGGTATATGTGACGTCACAGTTGTGAGTGTCGCTGCTCTCTTCTCGTGCAGAGGTATATGTGACGTCACAGTTGTGAGCGTCGCTTCTCTCTTCTCATGCAGAGGTATATGTGACGTCACAGTTGTGAGCGTCGCTGCTCTCTTCTCGTGCAGAGGTATATGTGACGTCACAGTTGTGAGCGTCGCTGCTCTCTTCTCATGCAGAGGTATATGTGACGTCACAGTTGTGAGCGTCGCTGCTCTCTTCTCATGCAGAGGTATATGTGACGTCACAGTTGTGAGCGTCGCTGCTCTCTTCTCGTGCAGAGGTATATGTGACGTCACAGTTGTGAGCGTCGCTGCTCTCTTCTCATGCAGAGGTATATGTGACGTCACAGTTGTGAGCGTCGCTTCTCTCTTCTCGTGCAGAGGTATATGTGACGTCACAGTTGTGAGCGTCGCTGCTCTCTTCTCATGCAGAGGTATATGTGACGTCACAATTGTGAGCGTCGCTGCTCTCTTCTCATGCAGAGGTATATGTGACGTCACAGTTGTGAGCGTCGCTGCTCTCTTCTCGTGCAGAGGTATATGTGACGTCACAGTTGTGAGCGTCGCTGCTCTCTTCTCATGCAGAGGTATATGTGACGTCACAGTTGTGAGCGTCGCTGCTCTCTTCTCGTGCAGAGGTATATGTGACGTCACAGTTGTGAGCGTCGCTGCTCTCTTCTCGTGCAGAGGTATATGTGACGTCACAGTTGTGAGCGTCGCTGCTCTCTTCTCGTGCAGAGGTATTTGTGACGTCACAGTTGTGAGCGTCGCTGCTCTCTTCTCGTGCAGAGGTATATGTGACGTCACAGTTGTGAGCGTCGCTGCTCTCTTCTCGTGCAGAGGTATATGTGACGTCACAGTTGTGAGCGTCGCTGCTCTCTTCTCGTGCAGAGGTATATGTGACGTCACAGTTGTGAGCGTCGCTGCTCTCTTCTCGTGCAGAGGTATATGTGACGTCACAGTTGTGAGCGTCGCTGCTCTCTTCTCGTGCAGAGGTATATGTGACGTCACAGTTGTGAGCGTCGCTGCTCTCTTCTCATGCAGAGGTATATGTGACGTCACAGTTGTGAGCGTCGCTGCTCTCTTCTCATGCAGAGGTATATGTGACGTCACAGTTGTGAGCGTCGCTGCTCTCTTCTCATGCAGAGGTATATGTGACGTCACAGTTGTGAGCGTCGCTGCTCTCTTCTCATGCAGAGGTATATGTGACGTCACAGTTGTGAGCGTCGCTGCTCTCTTCTCATGCAGAGGTATATGTGACGTCACAGTTGTGAGCGTCGCTGCTCTCTTCTCGTGCAGAGGTATATGTGACGTCACAGTTGTGAGTCACAGTTGTGAGCGTCGCTGCTCTCTTCTCGTGCAGAGGTATATGTGACGTCACAGTTGTGAGCGTCGCTGCTCTCTTCTCATGCAGAGGTATATGTGACGTCACAGTTGTGAGCGTCGCTTCTCTCTTCTCGTGCAGAGGTATATGTGACGTCACAGTTGTGAGCGTCGCTGCTCTCTTCTCGTGCAGAGGTATATGTGACGTCACAGTTGTGAGCGTCGCTTCTCTCTTCTCGTGCAGAGGTATATGTGACGTCACAGTTGTGAGCGTCGCTGCTCTCTTCTCATGCAGAGGTATGTGTGACGTCACAGTTGTGAGCGTCGCTGCTCTCTTCTCATGCAGAGGTATATGTGACGTCACAATTGTGAGCGTCGCTGCTCTCTTCTCGTGCAGAGGTATATGTGACGTCACAGTTGTGAGCGTCGCTTCTCTCTTCTCGTGCAGAGGTATATGTGACGTCACAGTTGTGAGCGTCGCTGCTCTCTTCTCGTGCAGAGGTATTTGTGACGTCACAGTTGTGAGCGTCGCTGCTCTCTTCTCATGCAGAGGTATATGTGACGTCACAGTTGTGAGCGTCGCTGCTCTCTTCTCGTGCAGAGGTATATGTGACGTCACAGTTGTGAGCGTCGCTGCTCTCTTCTCGTGCAGAGGTATATGTGACGTCACAGTTGTGAGCGTCGCTGCTCTCTTCTCGTGCAGAGGTATATGTGACGTCACAGTTGTGAGCGTCGCTTCTCTCTTCTCGTGCAGAGGTATATGTGACGTCACAGTTGTGAGCGTCGCTGCTCTCTTCTCGTGCAGAGGTATATGTGACGTCACAGTTGTGAGCGTCGCTGCTCTCTTCTCGTGCAGAGGTATATGTGACGTCACAGTTGTGAGCGTCGCTGCTCTCTTCTCGTGCAGAGGTATATGTGACGTCACAGTTGTGAGCGTCGCTGCTCTCTTCTCGTGCAGAGGTATATGTGACGTCACAGTTGTGAGCGTCGCTTCTCTCTTCTCGTGCAGAGGTATATGTGACGTCACAGTTGTGAGCGTCGCTGCTCTCTTCTCGTGCAGAGGTATATGTGACGTCACAGTTGTGAGCGTCGCTGCTCTCTTCTCGTGCAGAGGTATATGTGACGTCACAGTTGTGAGCGTCGCTTCTCTCTTCTCGTGCAGAGGTATATGTGACGTCACAGTTGTGAGCGTCGCTGCTCTCTTCTCGTGCAGAGGTATATGTGACGTCACAGTTGTGAGCGTCGCTGCTCTCTTCTCATGCAGAGGTATGTGTGACGTCACAGTTGTGAGCGTCGCTTCTCTCTTCTCGTGCAGAGGTATATGTGACGTCACAGTTGTGAGCGTCGCTGCTCTCTTCTCGTGCAGAGGTATATGTGACGTCACAGTTGTGAGCGTCGCTGCTCTCTTCTCGTGCAGAGGTATATGTGACGTCACAGTTGTGAGCGTCGCTTCTCTCTTCTCGTGCAGAGGTATATGTGACGTCACAGTTGTGAGCGTCGCTGCTCTCTTCTCGTGCAGAGGTATATGTGACGTCACAGTTGTGAGCGTCGCTGCTCTCTTCTCATGCAGAGGTATGTGTGACGTCACAGTTGTGAGCGTCGCTTCTCTCTTCTCATGCAGAGGTATATGTGGGTTGTGACGCGGCCGTCGCCTTCAGACTGGTCCAAAACGGTCGCTCTTGTTTCATGTGGGTGGGTTATATTCGCAGAAGAAATGTCATGTTTGCTGTATTGAATTCTAAATAACTTGGAAGGAAAATTCCCAAAACGACTGTCACATTTAATGAATTAACATAAATTGTCGTTACCACAGTTAACGACTTCGTTTACATAACTTACAGTTAAGCCAATGAGAATATTGAGACCATTCCCACTCGCACAGATCGTACATAAAATAAACTCTATTTGTAACGTTTAATAGATCATCATACTCTTTACGTATGCGTAGAGAATATGTAGTGACAATATATATATATATTATATTTGTAGTGTGAATTATTCAGATGTTTCGTCCAACAAGTGATATTATAAAACCCAAGCATGACGGTGTTCTTAATGTAAACACCCAACTTGTTAAACACACATTGAGTGCTGCGGATATTGACCTCCCTCGCTGACGTTGTCCACTTGAATACGTCGTGCTGATAACTGTGCATTCAACATCGCTAGGTAGATGTTTTAATAGCTACGAACACTCGCTTGTGTTTACTTTGCCTTTGTGGACAAAATACAGAACAAGAGATCCCAGACCATAGTTGAAATGATTTAAAGTGAAGGTAGAATATTTGTTATCTAGATCCCAATAAATAAAATATAAACTACATTTATATAGAAATGAATTTTAATAGACATTTTAGCATTTCTTATATGTTTTCTTTGCTATGGCAGCTCCAAAGTTACCGTTAACATAATGCACCAGTACCACATAAATAGAAGCAATGTAAAAGTTAAAACCCCAACCCGAACCGGGGATCGAAACCACGACCAACACAAAAAATATAGGTTGAAATTTTGTAACTCGCTCGATCCTTTTAAATTGCGTACAACAGTTCTATACAGATACATAAGGGTGTGTTTAATTTAATAAGACTAGAGCTGTGCAACTGTGAGTGACTTCGTAGATTCTGCCAGTTGTCCCACTCGCATTGAGCAACTCAAAGCGAGAACCCTCATTGCTCTGGTTTCATTGATTGATGTACTCGTTAGTTTAAAGCTTCCAATCCGCGTAAGTTGACACTAATGCGCATCCAATGTAATTATAACGGTAATGGATGGTCAATCGTTTGTACATGTCCACTGTTGGGTTCAACTGCGGTCGTCTGTTTGAGCCAGGGGATGATAACAGCTCTAGGCCTACTGTACTATTATCTATTCCTCGGTGGAGATATCCAGGTTTAGCTTCGTTGTTTTGTTACGCCTCGTTGTGTTTCAGTTGAAACAAACGCACTGACATGATATTCAAATACCATTTGATACGGTGTGTATGTCATTTCAAAGTAATACATATATAGCAATTGTATTTTATTTTGAATTCATTTGTGTAATATTGTACAAAAATTATTCAATATGAATGTTAAAATGAAGAATGTTTTATGAACAAGTGGGTTCTAACGATTTCAAGAAATCATAAAACAGCCCAAGTGTTCCCTTTGTGAAAGTAAACTGTATGAGAAGCTGACAACAGATATTTAACGCGGGTCTTTCGATAAGAAATTGTCAAGTCATGCGGACACAACATTCCAGAATTAAGGTTAACTACAAATTAGAACTACTCAGTTAAATATGTTTAACACCCTTGAAAGCATTTGCAGCACTGACCTTTCATTACGAACATGAAATAAAGAATGTATTTCTATCAAAACGATAGCGTGCAACCTTGCTCATTTTGAAATCTGTCTGGTGAGTCGAGAAACATAAACAAAACCAGCATTTAGATTTTAATGAGTTGTAGAATTCATGCAGAACAATCAGACAAAACAATATTTTTCAATTACGAAATGAATCTTAACTTTGAATCTCTCGTACGTCTCATGATTTATTCATGAACTCATTCACGTGTGTTTCAGTTCACACGGTATTTGCATTAGCTAATCTAGACCCGGCTCTCGTTTTGTTCTTGTGTCAACATAATATATCCCATTCAAAGCTTTTTCAAACGCTTCCTTCCATCGTGCAAACATATTCATTCGCCTCATTCGAAGTCACTGCTTTTCATTTACATAGTTAAAAGTTTTCCGTCATGTTATCAATCTGCGAATGGTTTGTAGCAGCTACAAATTGCTTCCTTCGTTGCCAGTTGTTCCATTTCTACATCAATTACTGAACATATACAGGATTACCCGTTGCATATATTATAGTCTCGCATAGTTTAACTATTTTATTTCCACTTGCCCATCAGTCATATTCTCTAGTCTTCTCTCTTGCCTCAAAACATGTTCCAACAGATCTCGCCGCTTCGTTAAACTCATTTTTCGTTTTCTCTCTTAAACATTTCCGTATTTATCATCTACGAGCACATATTCCCAGGAGACCTTCAGTATTCTCCGGTAATACCGGAGAACCGGTACCGGTTCACCACATAAACCATAAAACTAGTTTTATGGTTTAAAACTACAGATTCAATAGAAATGCTATAACAACAAAAATTTACTAGGAAAAATAATTAAGGTTTGCTAAGTTTAATTTAGAATTTACCTTATATCACGTCAAGTTAATGACAGCCATAGTTAAACCACCAGCTACTGCAATCATGGGTACAGACGAACTGTAGTCGCACAGGCAGCCCTGCTTTGTCCAGCCCTTAGAATGGACCACTTTAAAGCTCAATGGACCGTAATTGTGAGCACGGATGGACTAGTTATCTACTCCACAATGAGGAAATAAATGCTTTACATTCTGCGCATCTATTGATTTCAGATTAATTGAGAAGCTCTAAACTATAAACTTGTTAAAGCGCTTCAAATGATTTAGTTTTAGCCGACCATTAACATACATAGACCCCACTGTTCACTTGTTATTGTGTTCACTGGTCGTTTTGTGTTTGACCGAAAGTTTATTATCTACGCTAAATACTTGAGATTTTACGTTTTCGTGAGTTGGTCGTGAGTTTTCGGGCATTCTGTCTCCTCCACTGATCCACGTTAAAGATAGCGCAACATTTTAATACTCATATTCAAATTTGAAACACATTTTCGCTACAAAAAAGGAAGAAAATAGTCACGCCCGCGGTGTTCGGAATTTTCAGGCATCCATGCCAAGGGCGTAAACCATCCCTAATGCACGTTTCAAGTAGATGTTAGAAACTATAGAGAAGTAGAACAGAGAGTTGGTGGTATTGGAGTGTGTTGGTAGTATTGGAGTCGGCTATGTTGAGGCAACTTTATCGACGAGTGCGATGCCGAGGGCCAAGTTCCGCTTCACGGCTCCCGTGTTGATAAGCCCACGGTCAGCGCCGTGTGGCTGGATGGTATGCGAGCCCCCCCCCCCCCCCCCACACCCCCTCCCACACACATCTGCGGTGACGCACTCTGCATAGCGGTCGCAATGAACGATACAGTTTTACGCAATTAACAACTCGGTCCGCAGAGAGGCGGCCACTCACTCACTGCTGGACATTCTTGCACGGAACGATAGGTCACTCTGGTTAGCTGGTAATAGGAGATTCACTACAAACAAACATGACGACTGCCATGCGTTTTGAATGTTATGTTAGTTGAAACCATGATTAACAAACCGAGATTACTAAATCATAGCTTAAAATAAATAAGTTGGTGAATCGGTATCTAAGTTAGGAGACACTTGAAGTAGTAATGATTGTATTTTACTCTTGCCAAATATTTGAATACATATAATATATAACTGTTTATAAAGTTGTCTTGTGTGAGTGTGTACATAAATATCTGTGTGTTTTGAGACGTGATAATGAATAACACGTAATAACTAGAGTGTATTTGTCGTGACTTTTCTGTCTCGAGTGTTGACCCTTATCATTGTTATACCTGCCACCCCTAATAAGCTCCACCCCTATAGCGTTGCCCTTTAACCCCTACCGTCGTCAGCCTACGCATCTCTCCTGCCGGCCATAGACAGGGCGAGGTCAGGCGGACATAAGCGGGTAATCTGATACAAGGCAGAGGGTTCATTGTTATTACGACAAATGAGAGAAAACTGGCAATTAACACATATTCCAAATGAAAGTATAAACATTTGTGCACCTACAGATTCTCGTGTTCTATATTATGCTCGCATTGGTTTTTCTTAGTAAACGTAGGCTTGGAGATAATAGCCACACTCACACTAACTTCATTTGTGTGTTAAAATATTCATCGTTATGATGTTCAATATCGTACACAATAACGCGAATCAACATACATTTGTTGTGAAGTTGCAAAGATTCAGAATAATCTCAAAACTATAATCAACTGATATTAAAAAATGTATTAATCACTTATAATAAAATAGACGAAATACAGGTTAAGGCCTACTTCTTAGCCATGACATATTCGCATTTAGTTTTTAAATATGCCAATATTTGGCCTAGAATATAAATTACTACACCAGTAACTATAAAATATGCGAGAAAGATCACTCACAGAAAATGTTGATTGAAAATCATTTGAGGATATAACCTAATCGATCTTGTCAGACAGGCGTATGACGTAATTTATTCTCAACGATATTGTTGGCTGAATCACCTTCATATCAATCACCAGGCGCCTACCTGCGAGACTTATTGGTGTGAGTTTTCCCTGACGTTATTGATTTAATCATTTCCAGTCTAAATAACTTCTATCGCATCGTGATAATATCAGATTTGTTTAAAACTCTTTTAGATGGAACAAAATAAGCGTAACACCGATAAATAACAACGTATTTCATGTGACTCGGGCAAGAGAGAGGTGTTTTGAAGGGAAGTGAATTTGTAGTTTGTCTTTGGTGGAGGCGCCGGGTCTCGTACGAGGGTCTCTTTTCCTGCATATCTTCGGCTTTAAGGTGATATTATTGTTGAATTAGGAGACAGGATGAGCTCGGGGAAGGCACCGCGTAATGGCGGATGTCTGAGGCAATCCATGCTACGCAAGGGAAATCTCGCGTAATCCCAACATCCTCCTTTTCATTTTCACAATTTCACAAAAAATGTACTTCACACATTTTCCCAATCGGGGAAAGTTTTAATAAATGTTCAGTTCGGGTTGTGCGTGGGTTGGACTATCCGCTCGAAACTCCCAGAAGTCCCCCCCCTCCCCCCCCCCCCCCCAAACTGACACGACGTAGAGAAAAAGTGCAAGACGAGAAAAACACGGGGAACGAAAGGCAAATTCGTGGAATACATGCGACAGTACATTAGTGGATGTTAGCTCGAGCCCGACCTCGACATGACTCGAACGATAGATTTATCTCCCACCAATGGCGACTGAGCATCCCCCCCCCCCCAACCCCTCTAACCCGCAGATAATTGCGTTTTGATGGGAGCGCCAGCGCGCCGCTTGGACGAGTAGTTACGAGGGGGTTCGTTATTGACCTTGTGATTAAAAACCTGCTACACCAATATCTGAGCTATCAGACCCGCGGTCCAGCTCGCGAGGGGTCGCAACAACACGACATAGCGTCAAGGTCACTGCTGCAGCTGGAGCGGGGGAGAGACACACATACAGGGCGTGCAAGGGTGGTACAACCGCACATATAATTGAAATGTCAATAGCAACAGGAGTATTATCTATTATTTTGTGGCTATATTGTCATGCTTGTGTTTTCTCTACCTGCTCCGAGGTGGATAGTTATGGATAACAATACAAGTTGAGAATTATAAAGCTATTAATAATTATTATCTATCGAACATAGTGTTGATCCCCAAACAATATCAAATTAGCCTAGATAGAGTCCCGGTAATGTATGCATTGACATTCTGTTTGGCGCATAGCAAATCATAATTAGCCATCAATCAGTTGGAAGCGCAGCTGCAATTCCCGTCCGAAATTGGAGCATCTGTGATTATTGACCATAAATGATGGATTCAAGGCACAATGATATCGCTGAATCAAACACAGATGAGGACAATACAGTTGTGCTAATCATAAAGGTTGGCATTTCGAGGAATCAACCCATTGTATGCATGCATGTTTTTATACTTGTTTAGCAATAAACAGTGAGTGTTCTATGTATTTAAATGTTGTTTATAATGTTCTTTCAGTGTGTTGATACATGTTCCAATGAAGTATGCAATATGCAATATGCATGGCTGTCAAGATATGTGAATAAGTGTGAAAAGTTTGAAATGCACTCGCTCGATATGGGTGTGACATTTTTCAGAGCGCATTTCAGAGCAAACGTAACAAAATAACAAAACTAAACGAAACACATTTAAAAACATGACACGGCGACAATTGCGCACCGCGGTACAAAGCGTTACTAACACCTTCAGACGTGCACATACGTCTTCTTCAAGTGGCGCTGTCACAACACTTTGATGGAAACAAATGTGTTTTGCGATAACACATTTGAAAGAATCCGAGAGTATTCTCAATCTCTGGCAGACATTGTGTCGGTCACAGGTCATATGCGCGGTTGCCTAAGTTCCGCAGGCATCTACGCGCTTTGTGTTCAGTCCAACAGTGACAGTTCTTTGCAGTCACTTTACATTGAATAACAGTTGAAATTGTACTGTAAACATTGAATGGTTTCCCAATTCTCTTTTAACTGTTGTAAAGTCATGACGAGAGCTCGTTAATAACAGCTTGAGAGTAAATATTGACGACACCTTTACTAAATGAACCATCACAAAAACGGTGTCTCCAAACATTTTCCTCTGAGAAAAGTCACATCACGAACAGATCTTGTCCAGGCTCGTGTTTGTCTATCATTCCTGCATCTCAACACTCATGCACAGTATGTTGCGAAACAAGAGTATAGTGAGCGTTCTGAAGAGACAATCAAGACAAGTCGAGAGTGGGTTAATACCCAGAGCGGTGTAGCTGTAACTTTGAGTTCAGTGACGTCATTGTAAACAAGTTTAAAGCTTGGTTCCTAGAATACGGGCTAACTTTCCGTCTTGAATCCCGGACTTTGTATAAAAACTTCTATCATCCAACGCTCGCTCACTTGAGAGATCTCTTAGGTTTTGCAAGGACTCCACACATACGAGAATGGACGTCTTTCACGTGTATTGAGTCCCCAGGGCTCGATACATGTCACGCAGAATGGCTCGTCTGTCACTTATTACTTGTCGCTACTTGTTGGAGCTCTCAGGCATTGTCCGCAGTAGATATGACCATACATTGGTCTCGTGGGCTGATTTATGAGAGAATATGGGCGAAGGTGCAATAAATTCAACAGCGATATCACAGATGGGTCTGGCTGGCGAGTGGGCGCATAAAATATAATCCGAGTTTTTAGATTCTGCTCACTCGTAGTCATTGAGAAATAACTCACTATACGGTCGAGGGTAGCTGAGGATATCTTTATGGTTGTACCGAAACGAGGATAATTTGAGGCCAACAATTCCCCTCCAGCTTTCCAGCTATTTATGTAGGCCACTCCTAGATTAACTTAGTTCTGTATAATCACCAACGGAAATATCCACGAACTTCTAGAAATTAACATTTGCACGATGCATAACAGAATAATGCAACATCGCAACTAATATCTCCGAACTGTAAACATAACCGTGCTTGTTTGATCTAATAAATTAACAGTTGATTATAGTTATTTAGCTTTAGAGTACTCAACACTATACAGAGTAAACAACTATGGCTGAGGGTGCAAATATAATAAACTATATCATGATTAGATTCCGAGAAGAGGATACAGTGTTAATAGCATAGATTAACACCACCATATAGAAACTGCTGTTATCATCAACAATTACGCATAGTCGAGTGCATATCTAAAGATTTGTGCCTGCCAAAATAAAATCGATCCACTTAATTATTAATTATTTTACATCTTCAAGTTAAAGAAATCGTTTAATATATTTCCCTGAGCCGATTAGGTAAATAGCGCACTGGAAGATTGAAGCACATTTCCGTAACATTTTGTTTCTTTGTGTTTTCGCTCAGACAAGATCCGGTATTCTGATCACGTGATAAACTCGAATTGCGAGGAAGCCATCGAGCTATCGAGCTATCGAAGCTGCGAGATATGTCGACGAGCTCCTCGCTTGGGGTGTTTACAATTCCTGGTTTATGAAAACCTCGGGGGAATAGAGATCTGCCCGTAACGTCGAGTTTTATTAATAGACGTTTTTATCGACGTGACAATAATATACTCGATAGAATTCAAAAGGACAAAACGACGCCGGTCTCGGCCAAGAAATGGCGCTTCGCAGCGTTGCCAAGTTTCAAGTTTTGTTCACAGTCAGAGTCTCGGCGTAAATGAGGCACATCTAGACTTTGGAGACCAACTAGACTTTTCTAGACTTTGGTCCAACACTTCCAAACAAGATGTGCCTACAATTTACCTGCTTTTTAAATTTAAAAAAAAAGAAGTTTCAATGTTAAAGTTCAGATGCTGTTAATAATTCATTAATTTATTGGGCGTAAATTGCATACAATGGCGTCATGCTTCCCACTTTTGCTGATAATTTGTTATGGGAGTATCGTTTTAAATCTATGAATTGCTCTTGTTTCTCCTTAATCCCCGCTCCCCCCTACATGTCCAATCACAAAATCTTACTGCAATGTAGCAAGTTATTCCTACTATTTTTACATCCGATTCGTATTCACTGTAAAGTGAATCCCTACATTTCACCAGGAAATGTACGTAAAATAACTTCAAAGTCTAATAAATCCAACAATGAATTGCAAATTGATTAAACGTTTAATGAGCAAGAGCAACATATTCTTCTCACGTTTTCGATACAGCAAATAACTTATGCTAGAAAACAAGTACACGTCAGAGAAGATAAAAAACTTTTTATTTTAATAGATTCATATCAAAACCAATTCTCCTAAATGGAAATACTACGATGTGACAGCAATAGACTGGACAAGAGAACCATGGGTTAAATGTGTACTTGATATGTATTGATCGAGTAAAAATGATGTGAGAGAGGATAAGAACTGACAATGTTGGTCGTTGTCAAAAGAAAGATCTTTCAAAGAGACAGATTTGTCATTATATAGAGAGCCTCATTCTTTTGATCGAGTTATCGAGACATGTCCGAGCGATTGTAATAGAATTACAGACGACTGTCCAGGGCCAGACAGAGGCCATATAAACTAATAACCAGGGTACCCAGCGCATTAACTCGAACAACAAACTGTCCGACGAGGTATCTACGGGTGTCTTCCCATTCGATATATTGCTGTTATGTAGCGAGCACCAAAAATGATAGAAATGTGGTCTTCAGACAGATTCGCTAACAGTGGTTCACATGACATGTAATGGCCGGTTCTCACGGTGCGAGTTGGCGTGCGAGTTGATAGAGCCAGTAGCTGGGGGCCAGCTACTTGCTTCGTGTAAACAGGTCGGCCGAGTTACTGACTGTGCGAGTTGGTCAGTAGCTCGCCTGGCGAGCTACTTCAAATATTTTTGTTTCGACTGGCAACTGGCCTTCCCCCACCACGGGGATGTTTGGATCGGCCAGCCGCTGGCGCCATGTGAACGCACAGGTCAGTAACTGAGCGTCAGTAGACGGTAGAGCACGTTATTTTGTTTATGTTTTTCGTGCTGATATATTATTATTATTATTATCATAATTTTTGTCTTATAATATGTCGGGAAGGTGGAGTGACGAACAGACGGCAAACTTTGTGCATTTGTACAGAGAACAAGAAAATTGGTGGAACGTTTTTGGACCTGGATATAAAAATAATAATTCCTCGTACAGTATCAACGAAAATGATCTTATTACTTTTCATACTAGCACTCTATAATACGATCTTCAGACATTCTTGCAACTGACAGGGTCAGTTCAAGTCCGAGCAGAAGGCCAGCCGCTGGCTTACTGGCATGCCAGTAACTCGCACCGTGAGAACCGGCCATAATGGCCGGTTCACACGGTGCGAGTTACTGGCATGCCAGTAAGCCAGTTGCTGGCCCTCTAACTGAGGGGCAAGCTACTGGGCTCGGACTCAACTGGCCCCAGCTGTTTACACGGTGCGAGTTACTGGCATGCCAGTAAGCCAGCGGCTGGCCTTCTGCTCGGACTTGAACTGACCCTGTCAGTTGCAAGAATGTCTGAAGATCGTATGATGGAGTGCTAGCATGGAAAGTAATAAGATCATTTTCGTTGATACTGTACGAGGAATTATTATTTTTATATCCAGGTCCAAAAACGTTCCACCAATTTTCTTGTTCTCTGTACAAATGCACAAAGTTTGCCGTCTGTTCGTCACTCCACCTTCCCGACATATTCCAAAACAAAAGTTATGATAATAATAATAATATATCAGCACGAAAAACATAAACAAAATAACGTGCTCTACCGTCTACTGACGCGCAGTTACTGACCTGTGCGTTCACATGGCGCCAGCGGCTGGCCGATCCAAACATCCCCGTGGTGGGGGAAGGCCAGTGGCCAGTCGAAACAAAAATATTTGAAGTAGCTCGCCAGGCGAGCTACTGACCAACTCGCACAGTCAGTAACTCGGCCGACCTGTTTACACGAAGCAAGTAGCTGGCAAGCAGCTACTTGCTCTATCAACTCGCACGCCAACTCGCACCGTGTGAACCGGCCATAAGGCTGACGCCGCTTGCCTTGCACGGGTTAATAGTGTGTCACTCCCGCAAAAAGCATTTTCAAAATAAAGAAACATTAATTGTGGTTGGTTTTAATACTGAGACTATACCTCCTCCAGAAGTCACACGGTTACATTCGAGTGACAATACTATACTTCCTATACATTCAGAATTGCGAAACGAACACTCGAGTCGAACTCTGACCTTTATTGGGCCTACAGCGTTGCCAAGTTTCAAACTCCTGCAACATAACTCGATTATAAAATTACCTCGCTAGATCACGGTAGCTTCGGGATGCTGATTTCCTTAGGAAATCCGGTGCAGGAGTGAGCTCGCAACAAGCTTACTCCGCTTGCGTTACGGAATACGGTATCATCCAGTCGAGCTACTTTCTAAAGGCTGCGGAATTTTCGAATATGCATATTTCAATAGGAAAAATTAATTTGATCCTTATAAACTTAAGTTTCACGGAATTTTAAACAAGCGGGAAATAATGAATGCTTAATTAAAAAAATACCTTGGGGCTAAAACATAAAGTTTGTTGCCGGTGTAGTTAGTCACGGCGTATTTAGTCACGGCGTAGTTAGTCACGGCGTAGTTAGTCACGGCGCAGTTAGTCACGGCGTATTTAGTCACGGCGTAGTTAGTCACGGCGAGTTAATAGAAATATTGAAAAATTCTGGTATGAACACTTCGACAGCAACTGGAATGGGAAGTGGTTCAGGTGGGAAAAAGAATCGCCAGAAAGAACGTCGTTTGATGAAGGGGTTCAACATCACGGCGTAGTTAGTCACGGCGTAGTTAGTCACGGCGTAGTTAGTCACGGCGTAGTTAGTCACGGCGTATTTAGTCACGGCGATTGGCCGCTGGTCGAGTAACCTGCGCTTCCTGAGTTCTTGGGCAAAGCATATCATGCCAATAGGCCTGTTTTCAATAAGAACATATCAGAACATCATAATAGCGCGTACTCTACTTGCAAACAATATGTGCGGACGAAGGCGATACAACAAAATATATGTTTATGAAATAGAGAAACGTTGAGCTTAAACTCGACTTACAAAATGCATGAACTACGATACCAAAGTGACAAATGTGTATCATTAATAATTTGCCAACAAGATTTCCACTAGAAGAAAGAGACGAACACTCTAGTATGTGGACGTTGTATGTATTAGTATAGTCAGAGTCCAAAACGTCAACCATGCACACGAGAAAACCGAGTGGCTATAATTTTGCACACAGCATTACGTCAAGATTAATTTCTCAATAAAGAAAAGAACCGAACCTGAAATCGGTCTACATGGTATTAGATGGAGATCTATCTATCGCCCTACAATCGCAATTGCTTGTCGAGTAATCTAAGCTTTGTATTTTTACCAGCTGACAGTTTTGAATAATCACATCACATAAAGCTTCACGGGGAACATTCCCGACTCCCGTCAATTATAAAAGCTTTTCAAAACCTTCACAATTTATTGACTGATCCCTCATCCCCCCCCCCCTGGCAACTGAAACAATTGTGTGGGTGTATTGGGCCTCTCTCTCTCTCTCTCTCTCTCTCTCTCTCTCTCTCTCTCTCTCTCTCTCTCTCTCTCTCTCTCTCTCTCTCTCTCTCTCTCTCTCTCTCTCTCTCTCTCTCTCTCTCTCATCACTCATCACATCCATCATCACACTATGACGTCACACCGTCGCGTCCTGTGTTTGACGAAGCCGTCATCGGACGTGTCAAGTATTCCCGTGGAAATGGCAAAAACCGTATAGGAAGTTTGAATGCAGATGGGAATATCCCTCTACACTATCATGATGCAATGATGCCCTTCAACATGTCAGGCTCAGTTTTAATCAGCCGATATACGTAGGCACCTCGACGCGATCACTATTTTATTTGTGTATATAGTTAAATATATTTGTTATAAATAATTAAAGTTACCTCCCTTTGTCTCCCATAGAAGTGTGTAAACCGTTTTTTGGCTATTCTAAGGCTTCTTTTTATATGGGTAAGCTTCGTCCCTAATACAAACACATATAAATGCAGAACAGCGATGTACGTTGTAGCAGAGTTTCACGAGTTCTGATACTAAACAATGGCGGGGAAGTGATCAGGATGTGTTATGAACCGTTTAGAGTCTACAACCACTTACATATATTGTTATGCTGTGTGTTTTCTCCTCACGCCAACAAGGAATATATTTAGTAAAATTTCATCCAATTCCCCTGACAAAACTCCCTAGTAAATTCTATCTGCACTATGTCTACACCACAGTGTTGTAGAACGGGCTTGAGACAAAACACGTCCCTGGTTTACATCTTGCTGCATAAAGTATTTAGCATATGCGAGGCTGGAGTGGCGGGGAACAGGGCCGACGGTTTCCTTCAGAAGGGGTTGTGGTTACTGTCACCTTTCATCCCTAGTGTCTTCATGGAGTTCATAGTGATCGTACTATTGGTGGAGTTTTATGAGGAAGTGTTACATAATGTTGCTTATTCTGTAGACACTTTGGGTCAGAGTTTGTTGTCTCCAAACACGTTTTTGTTTACTTAGTTTCGTATTGATAACCAGCTACAAGCTTATTATATATACCGGCTTTTAAAACAACGCATTTAATGAGCTGAATTCGAGTCAAGCAGATTCTATGTTTTTGATTATGCATTTATTCCAAAAACTGAAGCATGTTTCATAAGATATGGGAACATGTTAACACACAGTTAACAAGGCTATAACAGAACAATAACATTAACAATGGAATAAAATGCGCACCCGTATTGATTGAATAACACAGCACAACCACCCACGCCACATCGTGCGAAACAAAAGCTTAGAATTTTCTTTCTCATTCTCACAAAAGTTTTATCGTGTAAAAAAAATCTTCGGTCGCAGCGATCGCCAATAACGTCCAACTCTCTCTCTTTAATGACGTCACTTTCTCAACTCTGATATTAATAACATGACATGCAGACTAATTACATCTAGACATTTACCCACTAACACAGATGTAACAAGCTGTAATAAGGAACACACGATTATAGAGAGACTTCCTGATTGTGATTTCCATGTTAGGTTATCAATCAACCTTGGTCACGCATGTGTGGGGCTGAGTGGGTTAGTGCTGCAAGTTTGCATACACGCATGTCTTGCATTATATGTCTTAATAACATCTATATTAAGAATTTACCTTAAAATGAACTTTTAAAATCAATCATATAATATTCAAAACGTCGATTACTTTAAGTTAATTGTTGATGGCTTGATGGTTAAATGAATTCGAATTAAATTTTTAAATCTGCATTTTTATGTACTTGTACTATGTACTAATAAACTATGTACTACTTTTCCTCCACTGGCAACTCCAACTTTTTGAAATTCAAAGTCAAGTTTTACCTGGACAATATTCCTTCGCTTGATAGTTATGTTTGGGAAATTTTGGGTTGGGTAAGGTACGACGGGAGTGGATAACGTTAGGTTAGATAAATTAAAGTTGTGTCAGTTAAGATTATGTTGAAAAAGGGAAAACGGTATAGTGTTGATAATGTAGTCGACACAATACATACCATACATATTCGTTGATATGGATTTTGTTTGCAATATGGAAAATAACACGATGGATAGTTGGTCGAATACAAATACTTACTTTAATGCAGTAAGGCGTTTAGATCTGTCTTACTAGTCAGAACATAATTAGCCTATTTCCCATACTTATTACTTATCAGCTATCAATTAGGAACGTTCTTTATCTTCCGCAGGAACACACATATAAATCCGGGCATTGAATGCCAGGTAAACCACATTGAGGCCAGATAGACTTCTACTTCTTCCAGAGAGCGAAAGGTCAAAGTGCGAACCGTCGAAAACTTGGGCTGTGTATCAGTGTGTGAAGGAATGTTTTTCTGACGGGGCTCAAGGGAGAAGTGAATAATATATATCGTAGCCGCAGAATAACCTAAGTGCAGACATCGGAGCCCTCTTAATGCTTCATGCGACACCGAGTACATGCTGAATAAAACAATCATACATGTACGGGGCGTAAATTGCGAGTCCGACGGCGACATTTTCATGTCAACTTCAAGGCCACTTGGAAGGGGTTGTAAAACAAAATCGTTTCCAATTTTCTATGAGTTCGTCTCCTTATGAATAATTCGATGTTTGTTTGGAACTAGTTTTATCACTTTATTGACTATAACAATTTTATGTCTACTTCAAGGCCAGCTCAAGGCGGTGTGAACCAAAATCGTTTGTAATTTCACATATTGTGTTTCTACTTAGGAATAATTTGGTTGGTTGAGCTTTGTGGAAAAACCTAATTACTCATAGTTGAAACGTTAAGTGCCATTTTAATGACTAGTGACGAGGAAAAATGCCTTTATCGAACATTTATTCTAAAAAAATAAAATTACCAGAAACACGACTAAAATAATACCTGTTGCTTTACATTCTCTTGTGAAATTGACAGTGGCTGAATAATAATTGGGCTTTAACGCTAATTAATTTAATCGAGCAATGTTCAGTTATGATTTGATCGATTTGGTTTGATTTTAACAAAGAAACATAAATGCTAGCATTCGCACGTTACTATAGTATTTACAAATTAATACAGTCTTACAGTCTGGATTACCAGTGGTGGATTTAAGCCAGTGATCTCCCACAAAGTGTATCAGTCTCAGCTCAGAGCCACAGAGCAACCCCCGCATCATCTTTACTCCACTTGTAACCTGAATGCTCGTTCTTTGATACATGAACATTGCTCGGATCAGTGAGCAACAGTGGTTTGTTATTTTCATTGCGGGTTCTTGAGCTAACACATCACAAGAGACGGTTATCTCGTTTCCGCGAGCTGCAAATACCGACACAGATATCCTTGATGCACGAAGGTCTTCATGCAGATTATGCGGACAACTTCATTGTTCCGCACGGAATTGGATCTGTGTAGTAAAATTGCAATTTATTTCCAAGTAACTCCAGTGCAGTGAATATACAAACACTTCCCAAGCAACACAAACATATCCATATCAGATTTCAGACTGGCAACGCAGCAAATTGCCAGTTTGCGGATAGTTGTATTGTAGTCCAGCATCAAATGGAATCCTGTGCAATTTCGAGGAAAGAGTATAGCATCATATACCAATGTGTTCATAAGATTTCACAGAATTTAGCGCACTTTGGTGCCAGAGCGATATCCGCGACTGGGGGCGGGGGCGGTGCCCCCAATTTTGACTACGCATTGCATTGAATATCGCTCAATTACGGCCAAACGGTTAGTCTGACAACGAAAATGATGATTATAAAATATATTTGTGTGTAATTGATAAATGTTTCCTTGTCACAATTATTCATGTACGGTACATAGTGCGAAAGTTATCGTCAATTAAGTATAAAATTAATATATTCTCAATATATAAAACCATGGGACAACCATATATTATCAAAACATTACAAACACATTCATACCTGTATAGAAATGTCAGAGTGTTGCCATATTGGTGATTTTTTTTCATAATTTTATCTTCGAGCGATTGGTATAAGTATAAGTGAAGACAAGAATGCGTGGGGCTTTTGTGCGCCCGCTAAACACAGGTGTAATGCATAGAAGCATTGGCAATCATAATATTGTACTATTTCAAAAGAAAAGTACACTCATATCTTCGTTTTAGCTTGTAAAATAATAATTTGGATGGTGCCAAGCTCCAAAATTAGGCGTTTACAAGTTATACATAAAAAACAAAATGGCCGACTCTCATGAGGTTTTTCCTATTTATCTTCACAATCGTGCATTTTTTGGCAAAACTTAATATGACAAAAATTGTTTCTAGTAAAATTCTACTTACATATGATACTTGGATATTTTCAAATGAAGTACTTCTTATGTACAAATTTAATTTTTGTATGTGTGCATCTGAACTCAAATGTACAAAACTTGGCTCCCGTTCGCTTCTTGATGAAGCAACTGTGACCTACGGGAGTGTTCTTAATATCTTCTTTTAAGCCCATAAAATAATAATATTGCTGGTGCCAAGCTACAATGATAGGCGTTTACGAGTTGCATGTGAAAAACAAAATGGCTGTCACTTCAGGTGGTTTTGGTAATTTATCTTCATAACCGTACTATTTAAGACAAAATCTAACATGACAAAAAATATTCCTTGTAAAATTCTACATACAATTCATAATCAGGTATTTTTATATGATTTACCATTTACCTTCAAATTTAGATTTGTGTATGTTAATCTGTACTCAAATGTACAAGCATTGGCTCCCCTGGGCTACTTGATGATGCAAGTATGGACTATGAGAGTGGGCTTAATCTATTCCTTTTAGCTTATAGAATAATAATTTTGATGGTGCGAAACTCAAGTACTAGGCGTTCAAGAGAAACACGCAAAAAACAAAATGCCCGCCAATAGGGTGTATTCAGATGTATATCCGTCGGTTGTTTGATGAAGCAAGTATAGGAGTGGGCTCAATCTCTTCTTTATAGCTAATAAAGTAATAATTGTGATGGTGCCTACCTTAAATATGGGGCATTATCGAGTTACACGTAAAATACAAAATGGCCACCACTATAGGTAGTTTTTCCAATTTACCGTCATAACCGTACGTTTTATGACAAAATCTAATATGACAAAAATTATTTCTTGTAAAATTGTACACACATATGATATTTACATATTTTTATAGGACTTACTATTAACCTAAAAATGAAAATTTCTCATGTTAATTAGTACTAAGATGTTTTTTTTTTTTTACGTGTTTCTCTTGAACGCCTAATACTTGAGTTTGGCACCATCGAAATTATTATTCTATAAGTTAAAAGGAAGAGATTGAGCCCACTCCCATAGTCCATACTTGCTTCATCAAGTAGCCCAGGGGAGCCAATGCTTGTACATTTGAGTACAGATTAACATACACAAATCTAAATTTGTAGGTAAATGGTAAATCATATGAAAATACCTGAATATGAATTGTATGTAGAATTTTACAAGAAATATTTGTTGTCATGTTAGATTTTTTCATAAATAGTACGGTTATGAAGATAAATTGCCAAAACCACCTGAAGTGACAGCCATTTTGTTTTTCACATGCAACTCGTAAACGCCTATCATTGGAGCTTGGCACCATCAATATTATTATTTGATGAGCTTAAAAGAAGATATTAAGAACACTCCAGTAGGTCACAGTTGCGCTTCATCAAGAAGCGAACGGGAGCCAAGTTTTGTACATTTGAGTTCATATGCACACATACAAAAATTAAATTTGTACTTAAGTTGTACTTCCTATGAAAATATCCAAGTATCATAGGTGTGTAGAATTTTACTAGAAACAATTTATGTCATATTAAATTTTTCCAAAAAATGCACAATTGTGAAGATAAATAGGAAAAACCTCATGAGAGTCGGCCATTTTGTTTTGTATGTATAACTTGTAAACGCCTAATTTTGGAGCTTGGCACCATCCAAATTATTATTTTACAAGCTAAAACGAAGATATAAGTGTAATTTTCTTTCGAAACAGTACAATATTATGATTGCCAATGCTTCTATGGATTACACCTGTGTTTAGCGGGCGCACAAAAGCCCCACGCATTCTTGTATTTAATACTTCACTAATACCAATCGCTTGAAGATAAAATTATGAAAAATAATCACCAATATGGCAACACTCTGACATTTCTATACGTGTATGAATGTGTTTGTAATGTTTTGATAATATATGGTTGTCCCATGGTTTTATATATTGAGAATATATTAATTTTATACTTAATTGACGATAACTTTCGCACTATGTACCGTACATGAATAATTGTGACAAGGAAATATTTATCAATTACACACAAATATATTTTATAATCATCATTTTCGTTGTCAGACCAACCGTTTGGCCGTAATTGAGCGATATTCAATGCAATGCGTAGTCAAAATTGGGGGCACCGCCCCCGCCCCCAGTCGCGGATATCGCTCTGGCACCAAAGTGCGCTAAATACTGTAAAACCTTATGAACACATTGGTATATGATGCTTTACTCTTTCCTCGAAATTGCACAGGACTATGATTTTCGACACTTTGATGCTGGACTATTGTATTGTTTCTTGGTACGAGAAGTATCTTGAATCTTGTCAGTATAGGAAGATGCTTTATAGCATTGAGCTCCATTGCTAACCAGGGTTACTGATAACCGACGTATTCGCCACTCAAATTAGGCTTGATGCCTTCTGGTTGCAAGACAATTACTATTATGAGGAGATAAGTTGCTATTGTTTATTGTTATTTGATTGTAAAGTCATCAATGGCCCAGATAAGAATTTTGCTTAGCAGCGCTATCTATTTGTTAGCTAGAGTCACCAATTAACCTACTTGAAGAGAACCATATCCAAGTAAACACAGCTCCACGTAGAGCTCCACGTAGAGCTATACGCAGAGCTATACGCAGAGCTACACGCAGAGCTACACGTAGAGCTCCACGTAGAGCTCCACGTAGAGCTACACGTAGAGCTACACGTAAGCCCACACTGTTCACATCATAATCATTTCGCTGAAACTGAATCTGAAAGCGTTTCGGTATAACGATTTCATGTTCGCTCTAAGAACTCTGTACACGAATGGGTTATATACAAAACAAAGTAGCAGCTCCAAAAAGGTCCGGGTTTGAGCCTGGCGCTCTATAGCAGCGATTGATCAGCTCAGCAGGTAAATGTTGGAATGTAATCTTGTTCATGTTAGTTTTAAGTTCCCGGGTTGGCAGCATCACTGCCTTCTATGTCTATGACTATGTTCTTTGTACTACTGTTTTATGTTTAAATAAAATGTTCCAATAATGGTTTCTCAAAACCTAGTCTGGTTGTCTATTTCATCCCTATATATTTCTTAATTACTTTAAGAAACAACAGGTTATGGGCCCAGGACCTCAATTATAGAAATCAGTGTTTCCTGCGGCGTATTTAGGGATATAAATATTGTACGTGCGACGTGTTTGTGAAATATTATTTTAAATTTCTTCGTACCACGTGTGAACATGGACGAGTCGAAGGTGATTTATTCCATGTCGACCCCTGGAATTAAGAAGTTGAAAGGGGCAACGAACTATGCCAGCTGGAAGTTTGATATGAAAATGGCACTAAAATACGACGGCCTGTGGATTTGTGTGGAACCACGTTCAACGAATTCAGACTCTCCTGCTGTGGACGTCGACAAAGATGAGAGGGCGCTCGCCAAGATCGCCATGTACCTAGAAGCGGCTCCAAAGCTTCATATAAGGACGGCTATGACGGCAAAAGCAGCATGGGACGCCCTGGCGAAACAGTACGAGGCCAAAAGCACGAATAGAAGAATCTTCCTACTGGACCAGCTATTTGATTTGAAGCTGGAAGGGTGTTGCGGCATGGAAGACTACATTTCCAAGTTTCTGGAGCTCAATGCTCAACTCACAGACATTGGTAAGGATGTAGATGATGAAATGAAGGCTTGTTTACTGTTGAGGGGTTTACCTGAATCGTATAGGGCATTTAGGATGGCTGTAGAAAGTGCTGACAAGCTAGAATATGACAAAGTACTAGAGACCAGCAGAATGCAGTAAAAATCTACAATATCAGGAACTGATAGGTAGTCTCATGTATTTGTCAGTATGTACACGACCAGACATTACTTTCTCTGTAACCAAGTTAAGTCAATACAATACATGTCATTCTGAAGAGCATCTTAAATACGCTAAAAGAGTTTTAAGGTATTTAAAAGGTACAAAGAACTGTGGTATAACTTTCTTAGCTGATGATGTACCACTTCATGGTTTTGTTGACGCAAGTCATGGAAACAATTTTGACGGAAAAAGTTTTACTGGGTATGTTTTTAAATTCTCTGGGGGACCTGTGTCTTGGGCAAGCAAGAAACAAAAATGTATGACCGATTCCTCCACAGAATCTGAATATGTGGCCATGGTACAAGCGTGTAAGCAAGCTATGTTCTTCAAGCATTTATTGGAGGAATTGGGAATCTGTTTTGATTACATAAATCTGTACTGTGATAACATGCCCGCAATGAAAATTTTGCAAAAGCGGACTGTTAATGATAGAACTAAACATATTGCTAGAAAGCAACTGTTTGTAAGAGACGTCATTAAAAGAAAGTTGGTCATTCTGAATCATGTGCCAACTTCAAGGATGGTCGCCGACATTCTTACTAAATCGTTGTCTAAGATTAAACATAATAGTTTCTTGCCTGGTCTAGGTATGGTTCTAGATCAAGATTAAGAAGGGGTGTTGGAATGTAATCTTGTTCATGTTAGTTTTAAGTTCCCGGGTTGGCAGCATCACTGCCTTCTATGTCTATGACTATGTTCTTTGTACTACTGTTTTATGTTTAAATAAAATGTTCCAATAATGGTTTCTCAAAACCTAGTCTGGTTGTCTATTTCATCCCTATATATTTCTTAATTACTTTAAGAAACAACAGTAAACGCCCGCAGACAGTAATCCGGCTTAGGCACCGCTTTGCCCGGCCGGTTGGGTACACACGGTCCAAACCCATTGCAAATAAATAAATCACCACAACTGCTGTCTGCAATGTGATTCACTTTATATAACATACTAAACTACGTTCTGGACAATCCAGCTACTGCTACAAATAGTTCACTTATAGGAGAGATTATAATGTATTTTATAAATAGGAGACACTGGGGAATGTATTGTTTTGTTTTATTCGTAGATTGCGGTTTGATGGGTTGAGTGAAAAGTTATATAAAACACCAGTATCCGTGGATCGATAATATAAAACAGTATTTGAATATTTGACGTGAATAGGGAAATGTTCCCCTTAGTTTTCAATATTATTTCGAGGATCCAAAACTCCAAATAGCGCACACCAATAAAAGATTGTAATACTTTTTTAAATCAAACGAACGTAAATTGACTGTTAGTCGAGTTCAGTAAAATCATAACGCCATTATAGGCCTACTACGTCAGCTGCGAGGGTGTATTTCTGCTTCCCATGCAGACAGACACGATATCGGGTTGTATTGGGTCACGAGTGTTGTCAAATCAATACCCATCTATAATCTATTAGGTGAACGGTGATTTAAGCAGTCGTGGCAGTGATGAACTTTAAGCATATTTCATTAAATATATCGATCACGATTAGTACACGAAAAGTAATAAAGTAGATTATTTCAAATAAAAATAGTTGTGAAACTGCTGAAGAAGATATGGGGAGTATTTTATAAAATGTATACCGAAAATGTTGTGCGTACTAAATGGGCTCAGGTCTCAGTTTCAACCCATTCTCCTAATTTATTTCTATTTAAGCTTGTTGTAAATAACGCAGCTTATAATTCAAAACAAAACAAAATTAAAGTAATTACAATACTGTGTATTTTAACAGACTACAGTGGGAGAGTGTATATTTTGGGGAGGCTGCATTTCGTCGAAAAACATTGGCAAAAACCTCCGACCAAGATGATTAAACAGCTTTGGCCAAAATTTAAGTAACCCCGTGGAAAAACAACGTACAATTCTATCCACTCAACTTCCTGAAAGAAAAAACATGTTCTCATTTTCCCACCATTAACTCCCAGACTGGGACACGGATTGTTACCAAGTTTCTGTCCCTATTACTCATATCTACGAACCCATTCAGCCATTAGAGAACTTAACATTACAAAAATCTCATTTTCTCCTCCGTCCTCTTATTTATATATCTCTATGTTACCTAACGTAAATCGATTACAAACAATAATACAATACAATATTAATAACAAAGCTAAAAATATAAAAATTGGATCAACATTTGAGTAAATATATAATGAGTACAACTGGACCTGAATGAATATGCTACCGCAAAACCCGAACCCTTAAACCGTGTTCTCTTGTTTTAAATAAATCACCAGAAATGCCTTTTGCTGTAAATCCATGGTTCTTATATTATTATTATTAGATTCAATTAAGTTTGAAGGGGATCCAGGTATCACTTATTGTTATGTTACACCGATTTCTATATTGTCTATATAGAAGAACATGTGAAGTGAGCTCGAGTCTGTATCAATTAACTTAGTTATTGAAAAGTTGAGGGATAGAGAAGAAAATAAGTAACTGTCTGAGAAACTCATGCGAGTTCTCTAAACCAACTAACACAACTTGACAACTTTAAAGGGTGTACAAAACATAACGATCTTACCTTTCCCTGCTAATGACGGTTGAGTGTCAAGATATGGTGCTTTTCACCCTTGAAGACTCTCCGGGCTGATGCTCCACCCCCACCCTTGACAGACACTCGTTACAAGATGATCGAGAGCCCCGACATCTATCGGACGTCGTTGAGACGTCAACACGGTAAGGTGACACTTCCCCCCCCCCCCTCCTCCCCCCCCATCCCCTCGTCATGTGACGTCACTGGTGTTGTAGTGGGGGATAGGGGGTAGAAATTGATCTTTGACATTAACAAATGTGTCTTAAAAGTCTTATGAACCAGTAGTACAATGTCAAATCGTTAACAACGTCAGAGAAATTCTTTCTTGCAGCAAATTCGCTAACAAATGTGATTTACAACGGTTGATTACGTTAAGAAGAGGAAGAACGTAACACATAACAATATCAATTCACTAGAATTTCGAAGGGCAAGAAAGATTAATGCGATACAAAAACGAATGGAAGTTAGCACACATTAAACTCTCAAACCCCTATGCGGAAAATAAAGCAGCGAGGCCGAAATGAATCAGCGGAAAAGGAAAACCGATGGAAAAAGTCGAGTGGTAAAAAAGCAGTTTGTAAAGCTAAGCGAGATCAACCAGATCCAGCTCGAGGCTGCAGACAATTGAGAGTGAAAGAAATCACGGAATAACACAAAGGAAATTACAATTGGGTAGAATACTCCGAAGAGGATTAAAAGTATCCAATATGTACCCGAGACCGCAGTAGGCCCAGAAAAGCTCTGCTTGTTGTACGAGTTGACAAAGCGAGCCCGGACGCCATATGCTCCCACTGTTGAATACATACAAATTAAAAAACGAATTTTAAATTTCATCATAACTATTTTCTTAAAATTGACTAATAATAATTAATAATATACTCACCGATTACGTGGGTTCTAATACCACCTGAGGCATGGGGTTTTAATTGTCCTTCATCTTCATCTATCATCCTTCATCGTCTCGAATAGCATCATTGCTATAATAGATGTTAAGCAATGAACAAGGATCATCTTCGAAGCCAGGTGACAGGCTCCTGCCGCCTGGACTAAGATTGGTTGCTACTGTGATGAACTGTGAGGGGTGAGTCATCTCCGTAGCTCCCACACTTGACGATCATTGGTCCCGACCCCTCAGTTAGCGGTGACCGAGTTTAAGGGATTAACTCTGCCACTGCTTGTTGGCGAGCTTGCGCCTCATTTTAACACAGCCGGGTTGCGCGTACAGGAACACTTTAGAGTGACAGCCCAACGTAATATAGGATTTATGTTTATATTTATTGATGTTCACTTGATACCATAGTGTGGATAAAATCGCGCTTTAGAGCTAAATTTTTGTTTTTCGTTGTTTTTTAACGGTGTCTTTGTTCGATCAGCAAATATATGTGTCAATATCTGACCCCTTATTGGCCATACAGCAGCCCAGGGGTTAAGTCAGCAACTGTAGAGGAATCAGGTCCCTAGACGTTTAGAGAATGGAGTTGATGTATAATAGGTGTGTTGACATATCGATTGCAATAACAAGACATAATTGCTACTCGATGACGGGATGAGGACAACATTTGAATGCTCATTATGCATTCAAAGTGCTCGTCATATTTGTATGATAATTGAGGCCTGATATTCGATTCTATCGCTTTGCCAGATTGGTTTGCGATTGCTTTTGGATAATACTACGAGAGTTGAATCTATTGGAAGTAGGCCTAATCAATAATGTCGATGATGAATACATATGTTTTAGAGAAAGATATGAGTTGGCATTCTGTCTTACAAAAATAGTCCCGTATTCTCGTATAGAGATATAATGACGATATGAAATGTTTACGATTACAAGAGAAACATTTATGCCTGGTTGTTAACGGTGTGTTGGTGATAAACGATGTACTGCAGATTTTAATACTATATTTGCATCGAATCATATAAGAGTAGCTACATCTGAAGAGCCTCGTTACGGAGTTTACGATGAATACACAGCAGGGACAACGCGTCGTGTGTGGGGGGGGGGGGGAGAGGGGGGGGGCTTACACGTTTCATCCAGCTTACTCGCAGTATAGTACAGTCGTGCGGTGCTAACTTCACTCCTAACTTTATTGGATGGGCAGAACTGTCGCTTGTAATATCGGGCTGGGGATATATCGGTTCTACCAACACGCTCAATTAAAAGATACTAAACATTTCTTTGCTTACCGTTTTTTATTTAGTCAAGAAGTTACGGTGAGATGTTACCTGGGGGGGGAGGCATGATGCTGTCTGATTGGCCCATTCAAACATGTATTGATGGCAACACTTCAACGTTCAAAGTACTTTATTTTGTACGTGTAGCATTGTTTCAAAGTAAATTCATAGCATTGAGATAAAACACAGCACACAGCTTACGATGTCTAATCCTCATTCATAAGTCACAACGTTTCTAACGATATCAAGGTGAATCTCAAAGAAAATGGTTAAAGAGAACAAAGTGCAAATATCAAACTAATTAAAGTGAATGGCCCCAGGTGTAGTTCTGTACTCATGAGCGCATTTAATATTAATAAGTATGTTATGACCGTATCCCACAGATGCATCGCCTACTCGTTTCCCACGAACACTTGCGCATGCGCCTTAGATATGTGCGACTAGCATTGGTACACCAAGTACTAAAATATGTTCCGGAGCTGAAACGTCTAGGTTATAATTATGAGAAGTGCATGTGGTTGTGGCTGTGGTTGCCGCCGCAACAAAGTCGTGCGTCCGTGACTGTTTGTACCTTCAAAAAGATGTTGAGAGGCTCTCTGCCTGGTGCAATAAATGGAAACTTAAGTTAAATGTTTCCAAATGCAACGTGATAACATTTACCAATAAAAAGAAAAATGTGATAATTTTTAATTACGTCATTGATGGTACTGTCTTGGAGAGGGTACGCTCAATTCGAGATCTCGGTGTGATTTTAAATTCTGACTTGTCTTTTAATACTCATGTGGACTCTATTACGCCTAAGGCTTACAAACTGCTTGGTATTTTACGGCGCAACTGCCTTAAACATTTTAAGGCATCTACGGCCAGGGCGGTATATGTAGCTATAGTACGCCCGCATGTGGAGTATGCTAGCGTTGTATGGAGTCCGTACCACATTACAAAGATCGAAAATATTGAGAAGGTACAAAAAAGGTTTATAAAGATGTTGTGTTATAGTTGTTTTAATACTGTTTACCATAGGAAGGATTACGTAAATCACTGTAAAAACATATCCTTGATGACATTGGACAACAGGCGCAAACTGTTGGACATGATGTTTTTGTATAAACTAGTTAATAACATGTTCGATTCGCTTTTACTCAGATTTTTAAACTTTTTCGTGCCTACCAGACACACTAGAAGTCACCCTACTTTTTATGTTTGTAACAACAGGATTGATGTTTTAAAGTATGCAACCATTGGTAGGTTACAAACCTCTTTTAACTCTTTGGCTAAAATACTGTGTAATCAAGTTGATCTGTTTTCTGACAATTTAATATGTTTTAGGGCTAAAATAATGAATGTGTTGAATAATATGAAATAGGGTTGATGTAAACAATGGGTTGACTATGTACATCTATGTACATTTATTGTGAATTGTAATCCTTACAAATTTTGTGTTTTTCAGGTTATATTACATTTACACTTGTGGAGTTTAAATACTCTGTTGTAAATAAAGGCTTTATTATTATTATTATTATTATTATTATTATTATTATTAAAGCTTGGAACAACGTTACACACAGCAAGGATAACCACAGCGTAGATTCTTGTTGATTAAACATAAATTATATTTTATCGTAATCTGACCTATAGCCGTACCGTAGTTTTTAATTTTAGTTGTAAGTTTAGCTTTATATCGACCATATACATTCGAATGTTGAGATATGTTTGTTTTTGAAGGAATGTTTATACTTTCAACGAGACCAGAATGCATCTATAGATTATTTTGAGTGGACAAGACGACTCAAACAAGAGGCTGTGAACGTGTGTGAGAACTATTTATCTGTCACTAGTTTATTTGAATTGTTGAGATTGCGTTGAATCCAAATTAGCGCTATCTCTTATAGTTGTAGTAGCGTATAGAGTAGTGTCCATGTGTGGGCTGTTACGTTTTGGTACTCTCAGCTATAATCCGACATAAGAGGCGCATCTTGAGATTTATGAGAGAGGAAACAAGACGCCCCACTGATCCACACAAACAAGTGTACATGTACAAGAATGAATTGTGCGTTGCAAAAAGAAAACACATAAACCACCCGTGTGGTCTTGATAAATAGGCCTCCCTGCTTCCCTTTACAACCACAGACACACAGACAAATTTAAAGCGTGTTCGATTACTTTACAAAATTCAATTCATCAAACAAAAAGAAATATAAATCATACAGTAACCATGCGGTAAATTACAAAGTATCCAAAGCTTGAAATCGAACTTGTTTGTCGATGTTTTCAGTGTCTAAGCTTCTCGCTTGGTTTGGAAGCTTTGGTCTATTAATACAATACGAACGAAGGTGATATTGGTGGCTTTGAAGCCGTCAAAGCATCGAAGCGAAGCATAAATCAGTGACGAACCACTTCCCTCGGTTACATCAAGTCTTGTTTGTAAGTGAACGGACACAATGAGTGCTATGTTACTATAAAGGGGAAATCAAGGGTTTAAATTAACCTAACAAAAGAATGTAAAATAATATAATCGGTTTCATCACTGATTCGGATACGCTTAAAATAAGTACACATGTAAGTAGTTCTGCTCCAACAGGGACCCGGGGTAGAATTTGGTCCAAGCTTGTAATCGTAAAAGGCAACGAAATGAGGTCCCCTCCATTCTCTTTTCCTCCCCTAAACCCCCTTTTAACGTGTCTTCCTACTTATCCCGTTACTCTAACCCCCCCCCCAACCCCTCTGACGTCATAAAACCTAGCTATCGAGTGGACCGTTAATTTGCTAGCTCCAAAGAATCAAATCAAATTAAATCTAATGCCAGCGTGACCAAATACTATATACTACACTACAACAAGTGACATACTGTCGAGCATGCTAGACGCACTTGTACACACTGTGGGTCTCCAGTATAAGATATGACACGTCCGCTAGTTACTGCATGCCGCCCTAAAACAGCCAAGCGGGGCGTCTTGGTACTAAAGAAGGCTACGACCACGACGCCGTTACTCAGCCTTACAAGACAGGCGCTGCTTCATGGATAGATAATGCTGTGAAGACGGGAGGAAGGTGAACACTATAACGACAACAGCCGTAATGTCAGTAGGCATAAACACGATGCGATGTCACAACCAGCTGGCCAATCAGATACTGTCATGTGTTAGACACTATAACGACAACAGCCGTAATGTCAGTAGGCATAAACACGATGCGATGTCACAACCAGCTGGCCAATCAGATACTGTCATGTGTTAAACACCTATAACGACAACAGCCGTAATGTCAGTAGGCATAAACACGATGCGATGTCACAACCATCTGGCCAATCAGATACTGTCATGTGTTTAACACCTATAACGACAACAGCCGTAATGTCAGTAGGCATAAACACGATGCGATGACACAACCATCTGGCCAATCACATACTGTCATGTGTTTAACACCTATAACGACAACAGCCGTAATGTCAGTAGGCATAAACACGATGCGATGTCACAACCAGCTGGCCAATCAGATACTGTCATGTGTTAAACACCTATAACGACAACAGCCGTAATGTCAGTAGGCATAAACACGATGCGATGTCACAACCATCTGGCCAATCAGATACTGTCATGTGTTTAACACCTATAACGACAACAGCCGTAATGTCAGTAGGCATAAACACGATGCGATGACACAACCAGCTGGCCAATCAGATACTGTCATGTGTTATGTCGTATATCTTCACACACTTGTCACGCGAGCCCAAACATACGGGGGTATAATATTCATGGTCTATTCTACCCTAACCCCGCCATTTTCATAACTGTATGACTGTATTTTGGTAATGCTGAGATTCCAACCCTATATTGCGCTACGAGTTTTGACCATAGTCAAGAGAATTGAATGCTTTTTCTTATGAATTTGTCGTTTGGTTTGATTAGTTCCCATTTTTATTTTAGAGTTTGTTACAGAAAGAAATGTCATCAGTAAAAGGTCGACAATCATTATTCGGACTTAGCAAAATGTATAATGAAGCACACTTCATTCGTCACTGGTGCAAGATACCTTTTTCATTCTTGATTACTTTTATGGTTGATAAGTAATTTTAATTACCAGTAATATTAATTACAGCTCAGTATTGTCTTGAGCAGGAAACGGGTTTTCTCCGACCAGATGCGTTTTCCATGAATGTTTCTCTAAATCAGGAGACCGACGGAGAGAAATATAATAGCGAGTTATTCGCGCCCTAAAAAGCGGCCTCATTTTGCAACAGCTACATCCGAGAAATATGAACGTAACTCACCAACTTCTTGTACGGGCAAGGATAATTGAAGACCGATTGGTCTATCTTCTAACGTTTCGTGCGAAGCTAAATTGGTTTGACTGGTAGACATGTTTCTGAGAGATAAATATAACGAGTATTAGTTACACAGAGCAGAACTTTTGAGACATTAACTTCTAATTCCTCCTGACGTTTTAGTAGCAACAGAAGTTGCCCCGGCTGTATTTCCTATAAAACGTCTAACAGTATTACTTCTCGGTGTGATGCTGGAACTGCTTCTCAGCTCGAGATAGATCCTCATTCATTTAGTTTTCCAGGATGTGCTGAAAACTGTAAATATCATATTACTTGAGAACGAAAGCACTCTTCGATTATTTACACATCAGCATAACTCAATTCCTTAGATGTTGTCATAATATTGTTGTTACATATGCTAAAGAGAAGTATGTACGAAGTTCGTATGTTTCGGTGTGAAGAGTTGTGCAATGTTATGGGCGGTTCTGTGGATATGAATCGAGAAGTCAGATTTCATCAATGCTGTTCACTCTTCAACTTCAATTTTATTCATCTCGTTCAATGAGCTAATATAGCGTCCCAGGATTACCCATAAGGCAATGTGGCGTGTACAGTACTCGCCAGTACTCGAGGGGCGTGGAACAGACGATTTTAATCCATCACCATCAACTCAACGTTGAGTAATGCTGACTTTGAAGCTGACATGCTAGACAACTTTCGCTGACATGCCTTTCACTTCCAATGTACGGACCATTCTATTTTTATTAATATACCAAAGAAAATTAGAATGTTGGATATTGTGGACACATTTCGGTACTCGTGACTGCTCTTAAACAAGTATTATGAAGGCCATCGCCTGACATGTGCTTAATCACGTATATGTCCACAACTTTCCACAACAAAAAATCAAAATGGATCCGTCACAAAGGATGATAATATTGACATTATTAGAAAAAATGATTGATTATATACATTTATGTCTAAGTAAAGGAAAGGTGTCTTGAAGTGTAAATTATTTTTAATTTCTGGAAATCAATAAACAAACAAAGTGGTATTAATTCCTGCTATGTATTTGTTTTTAAATACAGTACATATAGTTCATATCTAACTAATTTCTGACTATTTGAAACAATGGAACTACTCAAGCTCAAATGCACCAATTACTTTTTGACATTATATAAGCATTTCTCTCTCATGCCCAATCGTGAAAATATTATAATCGCTATAGATATTTATGCAGTATTTGGACGTATCCCTTCAAAACTGAATGCAAGAAAGCAAAGATGTGAACAGTCCTGGGTAAGATCTGTTGATGCGCATTTCAGCACCGCAAAGAGCGCAGTAAGGTGTGGGCGTCCCCGCAGCAGATTCATGGCTCCGGCATGAGAAGAAACGAGAAGACAGAAGGCGTCTCACTCAGGGCTAAGAGAACAACATTAGCGCTATACAATGCATGGAAGCACCGCAGACAAACCGTGGTGCTCAATTATTTACACTGAGCTATTTGTACAGCCCGGCCGATGTGGACCTGCAATGCCCCTGTAATGTTTGCCTCGCACTTACAACTGCGCATACTGGGAACTGACAGAATGTTGAACACATGGGTTTGCCACAATTATAAAATAATGCAAGCAGATAACTGCTATTATTAATAATTATAATGACAATATAGTGAGATATCACCGTGTACCGTGCTCTCTTGAAGTTACTCTTTATGATGATGTGTTTGACACCGTCTTCATCCATATCTATCACCCCTCATCGACTGTACCAAAGCTCTGTAATGACACAAGAATGATGAACAAGGATTTGGAAGTGAACGAATGAATTTATTTAACGTATCTTCTTCATTCAGCTTCGGTTATACAACTGATAAATACAACTATAAAATTTACAGTGAAAAAATAGTAAACAAAAACAATAAAATAAACCCTTGATTCACTATTTCCACTAAATTCTGCAGCATCTAAAGCGTAGAACCTCCCCTTGAGGCTGTGAATCTCACAAACGCACAAATAAAAAGTGCAACCACGTTTTCAAGTTGAGCGTTCTAAAAGCAGGCCCGCAGAAATCTCCCCCACTACACGCCGGGGGAAGTCAAGTCAACCACACTTTCATCAACCTTCGCCCTAGGCTGGTCACGTGACCTAAATTCCTTAGCGCGGCCGCCTGTGCATTCAGAGGCCGTCGCGCAGCGCCACGATCGATGGTGGCCAATAACAAAAGCTATGCCATTCCGAATTCATAGCTCCTTTTGCTAAGAGCTCTGTTGCATCTTTCATGACGGGTGCCCCCGCCCAAGGCCGGAGCTTTGACCGTCTCATGTGAGAGCTGCACTGAACGTAGAGGGGTATCGCGAACCCGCTTACCGGCCGGGTACACTGGGGTTACCACTTACCTGGGGGGTGTACTCGCAACATACAAATCGCTCGACATTTTTATTTTTCGAGTTATGTCTCAAGAATGCTGGTCGAAATCGAAAATCTGAGGTTTGTTTAGCCCTTCAGTATGAATGATAACCATGCGAAATATTATACTCAGTAGGATAGTTAATTCGACTAATTTCTTAATTTGACTAGGGTAGTTAGTTTCAAGTAACAACCATACTGCATTATATACATACATTTTGTATCTATACATTTTGTTGTACATTTTGAACGTGAAACTACCCCTTCCCGTTAACGAATACGCCAGCACAAGTAGCTCAAACAGTGTCTTAGCTAGTGCTATATTTATTAAAAGCTCACGGTAAACAAGTCCAGTGATTAAGTCATAACTGTGTGAGACAGGGTGGTGAAGACCATTCTAACGGCTGGTTGCAGCTCGTTCTCTATATCTGATTCAAGAAACCTTGAGTCAGGATGACCAGTGGCCGGAATTGAACCGGTAACATCCCGCATGAGAGTCTCGCTTGTTACTGCCGAGCCATCTCTATCGGGGACACAAGGCGAGGAAGAAAACCATATCCTTCTAACACTCCCCCTATAGCAAGCAGTAGCGGATTTAACGGTCAGCCCGGTCAGCGGATGCTGACCGGGCCCCGGCCAATCCGGGCCCCCCGCCCCTTAGTGACCCACTCAAAAACACACGAGCTGAGATCCATTCACCATAGGCATTGTCGAAACCCATTATAGCAAATACTACCAATAAAATTATATTTCAAAAAGAATGTTTCAAAAAGAATGATTCCGTTTATAGGGCTCAATAAAGCCTTCGTCCACTTATTTGACGGTACACAGCGGCGGAAACAACCCCACAGTTCAACAATGGAACTTTAATCCTGCCGCTTTACGTTGAGTCACGCTAATTTATAGAAAAACCTTGAAATATTCGGCCAATATGAGGGTTTATATTTACAACCCAACTGTCTATATGTCTATAAAATGACAATTACTTGCTTTGAAACACCCAACCTCTCCTCTACTCAGTATCAGTTGGTTTCTGTGTCTCGTGTGAAACAGTCCAGTGCAACTTAGTTCGTGTGACAACTGTATTATTTTAATTTAATTTGAACGAAAGTAAAATGTGAGTGTGGTATACGTTTGTAAAAGATGAGTGAACAGACAAAATACAAGCATAAGACGATACAAGCATAAAAGCGAAAAGATAAAGAGCACGCACTTCTTGTAACTGCCGGCAATAACAATAATTTGCGTGTGTCAATTGGCGCTGAACATCAAATTAAACACGTCAAAAATTCGAGTGAAATTCAAACCCCTTTTGGAAACCGAAAATCAAACCTTATTACACACATATAACAGAAAACCATAACCTTGTAGTAACACCCCTCAAAACAGCGCAAAACCCATTTCCTCTAATAATGACGATACAGTGAATGCAGAAGTTCAAGTGGAATCACAAAGACCTAATGTAAGGAAAGTGTAGATTTTGCGTTGTCTCAAAACTACGTGTCAGCACCAAAGTAAAAAAATTGCAGACCAATCTAACATGTTTGAGCAAACTTTTCTTGACTGATAAAGCTCTGTTCTGTGGATCAGTTATTTCAAATGATCAACTTGACACTCTTATTGTTAAAAAGCTTTTTCAACCCATTGGAAGTGGCATGCCATTTAATATTATCTTAAAGACGACGGCAATCGTAGTTTTTGTCCTTTTACTATTTCAAAATAAATTCTACCAACGAACTATGAATCCTATATACACTATGAAACAAACACGGCTACCTAATTGTCTTGCGGATATGAATCGGAAAAAACTGTCGAGAGTTCGGACTTATCTCAACTGTTGGAGCTTTTGCCTGGAAAAACTCGAGAAGGGGGTGTCATTTTTAAGAGCTTTAGTGAGTAATGAATTAGTATTACGCTATATACATATTATATTAGTTAGTTTGTTAAAAAAAATATGCTAAACGGACGGGGCCCCTTTGGTAAAATGCTGACCGGGCCCTTTTTCTTAAATCCGCTCCTGATAGCAAGAACATCCTTTTCTCGAAGATTGGATTTATTTCGAACGGAAATTGGATCGAAATTTTCGAAATAAGAAATGGAAAGCGCCACCTTTAAACGACCCGATACCTATTTTACGATTACGTATTTCGGACCTCACGGTATAAAATACCAATCATAATGTCGGAAGGAGTGATAATATTGTATAACAAGAACACCGTTCTGAGAGTTGAGCATGGAACTTACAGTTGTGCTAAGCCGCCATGTCTGGTGTGAGCGTCTATATGCGTTGTAAAGGTCACAATGTGCAAAGGTGCTATTATACCTATCTCAATGCGTTATTATTTTAACCTTCAAAAGTACTTGTGCAAGCTTGTGTCAAGAAATATCATTACTAACTTCGTTTATCGAAAACTAAATATTTCTCTTGTAGATTTGTAACAATTCACTGACGATTGAAAGATTCGTGGAGAAAATGATGGCAGTAGGTCTTGTAGTAACAATTGAAGTAACAAGTGCTTTATACATGTATGATTACGTAGATTAAACTGCAGCCGCGAAGTGGCTCAAGCGGTTGGGGGCGTAGACCCTTAGCGTATGTATTTTAGCGTACATATTACAATACATATTAGCGTATGTATTGGGCTCCAATCCAGAAGGTCATGTTATTTTTGTAATTGCCCTTCATCTTCGTCACATTATTGTCTTGAATAGCATGATTGCAATAAACCAAGAATCTCCATCATGACGTAGTGACGCTAGGCCCGGCCGTGAGCGTCATAAGCACAGTGTCACATTGTCTACTGTTTGACAACTACCAGCCAAATTACGTCACAGGGCTGGAAAAGAGAACTTCAAACTTGTATAGCTTAGTAGCTGGTATCTGTACACGTTTTTTTTACTAAGCAGCTCTAGTCAAATGACGTTCTAGTACCTTAATAAAAAATGGAAAATAGTTTGTGCCATTTCCTTTGCCGCTATAGTTGTGGCGTCTCCCGCTAGGGTTCTCTTGCGTGAGACTCTACGCATGCGTGGGCGCAATCACGCACTCTCCACCCTCAGGATTAGCCGAGACTCGCAAAGCTGCAAACGCGTATAAGAGTGGATTCGTCGGAAGATAAAAAGATCATCGTTTGAAAGGGAATTCTTAAATCTGTTGAAAGTCGAATGGGCGCATCAATATTCTGATCGCATGCAAAACAGCTTGGCCCACCATCGGAGCGCCTCTCCTCCTAAACCCACCAATAACACATACTTCTTCACAAGATTATACAAGATGGAACATCGCCATCATATACATTATACATTATGCACATAATAAGTTCTTATAACTGACTGGGTAGACAATAAATAGTTAAATACATATTGTGTGATAATATTTTATAGTTAGTTTGGTACATATTTATTTTTGTTTGAAATTACATTTTTTTTTTACATTTTCATTTACATTTTATGTTTATCTTGTTGTTGATTTATTTATTTACTGAGAAGCTTATTACTGACGGATCATTATGTAGACACCGAGTATTGGACGTCTAATGATTTGATATGGAGATCTTGGCCGTCTGCGTGAAGAAAGTACACACCAATATATCAAATTTGATGTTGAACTTTCTTCGCGCTTGTTTGAACTTGCCGAGAATAAATCATTCGTCCAAGGCCGGACAATGCGTCAACACAGAGAACGCGGTGTGCCGTAAATATTGATGTGTTGCAACATGGGTGTCTGGGTCTGCACTGTTTGTATCATGGGTGTCTGCACTGCTTGCAGCATGGGTGTCTGCACTGTTTTATCATGGGTGTCGGTCTACACTGTTTGTATCTGCCTCACGATGGAACTGAACATTGATAACCTCAGCACTTCGCATAATTCTGGTACAAAGTACACACGTTGGTGGTATTCGGGTTATATGTATCATATTTTGGTGACTATACTATGCGAGACGGTGAGCGGGTGATGTTTGAAGATGAAAAACACCACATTACATCAATGTTCAGGTCAGAATTCGAACGTGGAGCAGAGAAACAGTGATCTACTCGATCTACTCTTAATCGACAACAGTCAAGTAAAGTTACCCAAACGTATTTAGAGTCAAACTAACGAAATAGCCGAGTACAACAACAGCTAAATTCTCTACTTCTTCAGTTCCTACCTTTTAATTGGAACACGTGCATAACGGATAATTTACGCTCTTCCATTGGATACCTGGAGATTCCTAACACAGCGGGCGTGACTAATGAAGCTTGTGCACTCTACTAAGCGAAATATTGCCTTTAAGAATGTGTGAAACAAGAACGCCAGGAGATTGTTGAAACAGCGTGCATGAAGGGGGTTGTAGTATGAGACTAGATACGTTGTGGGGGGTGCATGTGGCGTGTTGGAGCAAAGCGGCGTGTCGGGGGGGGGGGGGGGGGGGAGGGGGGGACATCCGGCCTACGTGTCACAGTGTCACCTCGGACACCTGGGTAGCGTGATACTACTTCCTTGTACAATGCTCCCGGCATGCATTGCGCTAATGAATAATTAGGTTCGTGTACTTGTGAGTTACAATCTGTGTTGATTAATAGTACAGAAGGTCTGTCGAGTGTTACGATGAGATTGCTTATCTACAAGATGGAAGCTATGAGCATTAGGGTCACGGGTTGGTGTCGTCATAAGGTCTCAGCTCACACCTTATCATTCAGCAGCGGGACTTTTATGAGAGATGCTTTTTCTTGTCCGCAACGTACTATATTGTCAACGTCTCTAGTTTCTGCCAGTTACTTGGAACATGTACATAATTCATGTCCACTATCTTGGTTTCCAGTGTGAATGTAAATATGTTTACACCTCTTCTTGTCATCTGCTTCATAACTAAAGTCACAAGAGTTAACACGAGTTTACAGTCAACGCGATGTATGTCAAGTCACAGTATTCCAGTACACTGGACTTAAAAGAATACATACGTCATCCGATGGGTTTATTCCAGCCACTAAGTGGTTTGCAAGAAATTCCATTATATGTTCATATATTTGTTTGAACCCGTAAGTGTGGAAGTAAATCAGAATTTTGTTGCAATAAACTGCAGCAGATACAATTTATGGTGACATTTATACATTAAAATGCACTTGCGATGTGGCACACTCAAAATGCAAGCCCTCCCTTGCATTTAAATTGTGATTTATTAAGTAATAAAATTAACATCCGAACGAGTGTCCCATTTCAGTGTGAATTTTTAAAGGAGTTAAATGCATTAGACATTCATATCTATTTACTATTATAAGAACATTTATAATGCAGACAAATCCCGGTTTTGACTGTTAGTCTAGACAACAATTTGGAATATCTCTTCACGGGAGAGAGCTGTATATATATATATATGCCTACTTATACGTCACAGAACACTTGTTTGTATATCATCAACATTGTCTTGTTTTCTTTTGCTAAAACGTTATTTGTCAAGATTATTCATGAATGAATACTCACAGTTACACTTACAGCACGGGAATATGCTCATTTCAAGAGATAACTGCGGATAATTTCAGTATTCGTACAACCGCTGTCCTTTCACGAAGCTAACAGCTTTTTCACTGGACAAGTCCAAAACTAACTGACATGTTTATCAAACAGAGTGGGGATATTTAATTTTATAATCCCTAATGGTTTAAAAATAAACAAAATACATGTTTTTACTGCTTTTATACATTTTTAATGACATTTCTTGCCGGTTTTATCAGGATGAAATGTTTGGACGAGTTTGTTTTTTATACATCAGTGTATAATAGGGAAGTCTCATGAGTCTCCAATATGTGTTGAAATATATTAAATAAATAGATTTTATGTTAAAAAACAAAACCCGTAATCTAAAAGTATTTAAAGTAATTAATTCAATTTCTACAAGGGTTCAAAGTTTTCGATTTTCTGTTTCCCGCACTTTTTTTTTTAAACGGCCTGTTACCTCATTACTTGTATCAATTCACTGTTTATGAATAAATTCGCCACTGCCTCCTAGATGAAACAATGAAACTTATTACTCGAGCCGTTGTCAAAACTGGCAAGCGGTTGTCAAATCCTCAGAAAATGAATAACTAAACAAAAGGCGGTCTGATATTATGATATTATTATTGTTGTTATTATTATTATTATTATTATTATTATTATTATTATTACTATTATTATTATTATCATTATTATTATTATTATTATTATTATTATTATTACTACTACTTTTATTTTTATTATTACCATTATTATTTATTATTATTATATCTATATTATTATTTATTGTTTCAAGTCACGATTTCACGTATGCTTCTCACTGATAAGATTTGGAAAGAGGAGTTATAGTGTGTATGATTGGCTGATTGCATCATACAAGTAATGACGCCATGGCCCGTTTTTCCCGCCAAAATTATATGGAAAACTTTAACCTCAGTTTTATCAATGAAAATTTGTTCTTAGTTACACAAATGAAATATGTTTGTGTTTTGCCAGTTGATCCTAATATAGAATAATAATTTAAAAAATACATGAGACTTCCCTATTGTTTGGAAGTGAATTTGAACTCAAGCCAGTGAATTCTCTATTTTTATCAACGGTGGATAAACCACAATGGAGTGCGAAAAACATTGGTACATATAACATTTATATGAAAACCTTCCTCATAAAACATTTGTTACCTGACATACATATGGATGACAGCTTTCCTTCGATAATAAACTAGGTCTGGGGAGGCGTTATTGAGCCGATGTCGTCGCATGGTTTACAATGACAGGGACGGAGTTCAATGGAAGAACAGAGAGATATGAGCTTCGTGCGACCACGCGGGACTCTCAGTCCGAACGTTGTGGGCTCGAGTCCCGCCACCACAAATCCTTGAGTAAGACTTCAAGTTATGGTTCCAACAAAAATATTTTTCGTCTGCTGAACCCACGACGTGGCGAAACATCCCGTTTCAGTTTAAATTTTATTTCATTACCGGTAATAGCGGGCCGCGAAAGTTTAAAATGTGAATAAAGAACCATCATTTGGAGACGATATGGATATGGTATGACTGACTATATTTTATGACTGACTGCTCATGCAATGCGTTATGATGGCTGCTCATCTTTACCAACATTTGCCCACGTGGCAAAGTTTCGAAAGATAAAGACTTACTATATTCTACTAAAATATGAATAATTCAGTGAAAACCATTCCTTCTGCACTGAAAACTTTGTGCGTCTCTCTCTCTCTCTCTCTCTCTCTCTCTCTCTCTCTCTGCGAGTGGGTGTGCGTGTGTCACAATGCGCTATGGATCGCACCCCACATAGCTACAGCCCCACATAGCTTGTGATCCATCACCCCGCACGAACCCTTGCTTCCTACTGATAAGGAACGCGGCCACACAACTGTGCCCAAGGAGGCGCAGGCTTTAAAGCGAGGCCTACCTGCTGTAACTGTAAGTGCAGACATTACCATACAGCGCGGGTAATGCATTTGCATTTTACTGATGCATTATAATAGAGATGGAATTAGCCTAGTTTCATTTTAACACCTACATTTGTTACCAGTCAGACACGCTGAACGGGGTCGTCTGAGACATAAATCACAACCACATATAACTATCACACGATTGGAAGTTGACTATTTATAGACATGAATCAGATCGGATTACATTATGTCAGAAAGTTAAATCTGTGCTATCTGCAATTTTTTTGTTCAATTTTTATCAAAAGTACTATAAATATATATATATATATGCCATTAAAACACGCGTCTTTAGCAATTAAAACTGTAGGGAACATGTATTTTGTATACATTAATATGTTTTCGTAAACAACGTGTAACAGAGAACTAACAATATAAGGCACTATAATACAAATATACTTTTCACATATTGATGTAAATACACCCCCCACACCTATCCCGCTGATATCACAGATAACGTATGAAACACTCCTTAGAACTCTCTGTATAATGCAGGCTACAGAGAGAGGGTGGTTGTATTTGTATAAGATGCGAACACGTTGTGTAAGGCTAGCATCATTGCGTCACAGGTTGAGAGAACTCGTCGTTACTTGCAATAGAACATATCATACCAACGTAACTGGTCATACTGTTTCAAGGCTGTTTAAGGCTGTTTAACATAAAAGAAAATCAACAGATTATTGGCGTTATAATTCGCTCATTCGTAAAGACAATGTTCCTCTTTGTAGAGTGCACAAACCTCAATAGTTAGGCATTTTCAGGTAACCAACAGGTAAGATAAGAATAAATGCGTCGGGGCAAGTTTAGAATGTACAAGAAATGAATGTGTGCAATACAGATAGTTTGCTCAGCTCTTATTGGAGGTCGCCCCTTCCTGGCACTGACACTTCTCACTACAGATATCTTCCAAGCCTCGGTCATAAGGCGAATATACTGGGTTAAGTCCTACTTACAACTCTCGGCCATTTCCCTTCGACTATTCAAATACTCTTGACCCATACTCGGCCCGGAAACAAAGGTCTATATAGTCTGTGCGCAAAGAACGTGGATACCAGGACCAGCTTATGAACATCGGTTGGGACATGGAGCCGATTGTTTCGATCGCCTACTGGGTATTGGCAATCCCAACTTTGATAATCACTTCAATAGAGTTAAACTGTCTCTGGGCAGATTTCCCAGACACATTGATATTTATTTTCTAAATATATAAACTTTATACGAAACAAAATGGAAACTAGATAACTTTTTTAGGAGAGTATACTGACGCCACGACGTGTAGTAGAATATGCATGCGTGCGTGTTTGTTGACATTTGAATGTGAAAGTCTATGTAGCTGCACACAATCATTATATACAATTTAATTTAGAAATACTTCATCAACATTAATTTCACTAAAACGCTGTTTTATTGACATTTAGATCAAGATTAATGGAATGTTTTATATTATGCACAATCGTCGCTAACCTAATCGCAATCGGCATCGCAGCAATACAGCTCTGCTATAGGCCCAGGTCTAGTGCTGCAATAATGACCCATGCATACTGTAGTGGGCTGTGCTTCTGACGCACGCTAACGATTACAAGGCGCTGATGCACAGATGTCCCTTACATCAGGTAAGCGTATAATATCAGTCTGTTTAGCCGGGTTTTGGTGGTTGCAATCGATGTTTCAAGAACATAAGATTAACACATATTTACAATTAAGAATAATTAAGAGTAAAGACCGAATGTAGAAATCACCTTTAAGTTAAAACCCCTGAAATGTATGAGTAATATCTGCAGGCTATATGGTCCTATCTCAATTTTTTTTCTTTTGATTCGATATATTTCTATTTTCATTAGTATTTTACTATAGTATAATTTGTAGGTGGAACTAAGGAAATTACTTAGGCAATTGAAAGTAGGGTTACTTTCGCGGTTAGTTTTACTTGTTTTAATTTATTTTGAGAGATTGTTATAGACTCGACGGCAAAGTATAGTCTTCTCTTTAGTAAGAGTACATTTTCTAAAATGAATGTGTGTAGGTGGGAAGGAAAACATGGGTTCTTTGTGTAAAGCTGACGGTGAAAAGTTAAGGAGGTGACTGAACAAAGGTTGCTGCTGAATTAACGTGTGGGAATGCGTAATTCTGACGGAAGTGTGTTGAGCAAACTCTCCGTCCTCAAAACCTGGCTTTGACTGATGGGCGGCTTTTGTATCCGGGATATTTAACAACCTAGAGGAGTGGGGGGGGGGGTGGGGGGGGAGAGGAGCCTTCGTAAATACACCGCGTCAGCCTTACTTAGCAAGTATAAATTGGGTGAAGTTGATTTTAAGGTCAGCTATTGCTCTGTATTCCATCTCTATACGTGTATTTAAGATATTCTACTGAAATCTACTCGATATTAAAATACTAAGTACTACATAGACACAATGTTGACTTGTTCATAACTGTGGAGAATGGGGGGACGTACAATTGTGAATTGTGTGGCAACGTCAGCCATAGGTCAGCACACATTCCTGTTTAATTTAACAAATACAAGGACTGAGTATACTGTCAAGTGTAAAGCCCGAAAGATCTTTATATTGCAGAACAATTGCGTAAAGTCTTCCTTGGAGCAGAAGGTTCAGCTGTAAGATCAGAAATATGTTTCTCTTCTTCTAGAAACGACTGAATTGAGGTAAAATACGATATTCAAATCCTCCAACAGATTCGTCATAGCAACGGAGTACTGATAAATTATTCATAATGTCCTCAAACAAAGATCAATCCATAGATACCAGTGAATTGGAAATAAATGTAAATTTATGTATTTTATTTATCAGCGTGGCCGACGCTAGAGTGAAAATCTATGAGTTAAATAGAGTTCAGCAGAGTTTATAATCTTGTGCCAGAAGTTTCTGATGAAATGTGAAGGTGCGTCAGTGACAAAGAAATAGAAGGGGCACAATGAGTAGCTGAACATGAGTGAATACTAAGACAGACGTATCGGATAAGATAAAACAAGATAGCTTTGCTCACAATATGCTTGTTATAAGAACACACACGAGCGCTTCGTGCAAGATCGCTTGTAACAATGACGTCATACGGACATAGCCGACCGGCCATCGTGGTACAAGAACAGTGCAAAACTGTCCCTTGAGTTGTGATAACGTTACAGTTGAACCTTTTGTAGTGGAGCAATAGTTGTTAAAACATTCCCTAGCATTTAAGTATAGCAATAACATATTTTGTGGTTGTGTGCCTTAGTTACTACTTCATATGAAGAGTATTAATGGGTTTTTAAGTAATTGTAGAACGTGATATGACTGTCCTGAGCTGATGACGGTAAAGGTCAGTCTCGACCAATGAGAGGGCGGCAGCGCTGAAGGGATGACAGATGTCTGCACGTGACCTTGCCTTCACAGGGGGCGTCGTGTGGGTTGAGTAATGGGGTGAGATCCCGCCTGACGTTGGGCTGGACGAACTTGGGCGTCTTTTCATTTTAGAGGGAGATAAACTTATGTGTAAACAACCACAAAGCTTCATGTTTGTTGGCTCAGGAACATAAACTCTGTTGGCTCACTGGTTGACGATGCCAGAACAGATTTGTTTATAACTTTTTAATTACTATTTCGAATTTCTTAGAAAGCTCAATCTGCGAACAAATTTCGTACATGAACAAAGTAAATGAAAATATTGACTTTGTGGTTTATTGTGCGTGTGGATTTATGCTTAAGCTTTAATCCTTCGCTTGCGTCACTTTTTGTTGACAATGTGTTATGTTTTCAATACAATTACAAATACATCGACCAGAACATCCGTTCACGGCTGCCTAGACTGAAGTCCTGAACTAACATTGCGGTTGTGGTTCGATAATACAATAATTTACAAAGCAAACCTTAAACTGTCAGCTTCATGCTTTGCATAGTGCTAATATTAATATCAGGGGAGGTTTTGTCTTCAGTATATTCTGTGGGCTAGCAAGACCAAGCGTTATCATGTAGGACTAGGATATAATTCTTATTTTTCCCGTTGGCAATAGTCCATAACTTGTTGCCTTCTCCTGACAGATGAATCTATTTTTTATGTTAGTTTTATAGTACTGAAAATACTCTTACATTGTTACATTATTACTAGACAATCTTATACGAATAAATCCAATAGTGGAACGTACAACCGTATGAGTTATTTTTTAAAATTCATGTCCTAATTAATAATTCTAGTATTTATGTTATGATTGTGTTTATTTATTAGTTTATTCGCGGTCATTACAGTCGTTAACATCATTCCGAGCTCTCTCTGATACATCGACTTGTATGAACTTGTTACTCGATCGTCCATCATTGTTAAATACATTGTCTGTTTAGTATATTTATCAAGGTTTTAGTATGTGATAACAGGTTGAGGAACTGTCGTGATCCATAATATAGTGTGACATGCACAGTATTTTGTGGCTCATGTGTAAAAATTCAATGTCTTGTATATTTGTTCATAACTGCTGACCAGTACAATTCAGCACAGAAGAAAACTCTCATAATGAAGATAAGATGTAAAGTATCATATGCAAATATGTTATTAAGCTATTATTTAACAATGCTATAATAAGTGGTGCTCAAAAATGCATCAAAGTAATATATTCCTACACAAACATAAAACGGGTTCTAAAGCTGATTCGTTAGATAACGGGTTCTACTCTACCAGCAATCCTAGCCCGGTTCAATCCATACACGGAAGAGCCAAATATTGTACAAGATTCACTGTATGTTAATTCAACGCATCAATATACGTGGTATCTGGTAAGACTCTGATTCAGACAGTCACTAGTTCGAGTCCCCGCCCCGGTAAACCCTGTTGAAGGGTTTCCCTCAGTCATATAAACAATTCAAAGGTTTAGTTCTAAAACATTCGACATAAATGCCTTTCCCAATTTAACCCATTACCCACACCCATGTCCACATTGTATTGAGATAATCTTGCCACAATAAACACTCTCATCTCGGTAAGCCTCTCTGCATGGTCGTGTGGACCGACAGAACATCAATAAGCAGTATTTATCGCAGCGACCTAGTTAACAGTGCAAAGCCGAGTAGTTCGTCTGTTGGTTGGAGCCAATATTAAAAGTCAACACATTCCCATCGATGAAATATGGGGTAATTTATTATCTCCCGGTTGGTAGAAATTCATCAACACAGGGTGAAATATATCATGCTTTGCTGACGCCGCCGTATGTTCTTGAAAAGTGGACACTTGGCGAGTTATGGTCGCCGCAAACCACGTAGGAAATGACGCCATTAAGGATGTATTGCATTAAAGTCCGTCAAGTACAATAGGTAAACATTAATTAAGAATAAAAACCCCCAATTCGACAGATCAGGTAACAGTTATCTGTCATTCGTTCGAGGAAACCAAAGGATAGAAGTAATATAATTGTATTGGTTGTGCGATACCTCAGACAACAAACACTTCTGTCTAACGTGCTTACAGTAATTCCACGTATCCCCGCTAACATGGTTTTAACCCAATAAGGGAGCAATATAATCAACAAGCAAACGTTACGACGCTTCTACAGCGTTGTGCTTTTAAAGGCAATTAAGTCAAACGAAGGAGTAAACTTAAGTTTATGTTATTGAAACCTGTGTTCTGTAAGCTCACGGGGCTTATGATTAAACCCAAGGTCAAATGGGCTCCTAAAGGCGCCGTTAACAATACCTGGAAATCCACTGAGGATCTCCCACTGATTATAACACTCGGTATAATATAAACAGAACTAAAATTGAATAAGTAATAAGCTAAACATAAACAGAAGACCGAATCTTGATCAACACTACCTTTCTGCTTGTACAACTATTTCTCTTTGGCAGAAGATAAGAGGTCTCGTAGCACTTTCAAATGCGCCATTTATACCTTAGTGTTGACTGTACTACTAAGTACAGTACTCAAAGTTGTTTGCTATGCAAAATTCCTAACACTTATAGCTTTATCTTTAATTAGAGATAATAAACTATGTTATCATATGAAGGGTCAACGCTTCGTCCATCTAATAATAATTGTAATAAGCCTGTTTGGAAAGTTGCGGAATGTAATGTTCTATTATTGTGTGTTTGTGTTTATTCCAGCACGCAGCCCAGGATAAGGACGCGCGTAGAACGATTCACTCTCAAGTAAAGATGTCTCCTCCCAGGTAATAACCCTCTCATTACTCTCAGTACTCCACGGCCAGCCCTAATTACAGGGGTGTAATTCAACCCCAGTGTAAAACCTGTAAACATGGGTATCATCTCCTTAAAGCGTTTTAGCGCGTCTGCGTGTTCACCCCGCAATACCAGGGCAAGATTTACCCACACACTCAGCGTCCTATCCATCCCACACATCCCCTTTAAAAGGGTGCAATGCAAATTACTGCCTAGTGTATTGATAATAAATCATTTATTTTCGTCTGCGCGTTGAAAAATGATGCACTTGATGTGTGGGAAATAACCGATGGCGTATCCGTACCGACCGTCGATGCAAAGACCTTTGTGCGGAAAAGAAGGAAGCCGTCAAAGCACTCGACTATTAATTATCAGAATGTGGAATCGCTCAGTCCAGCCACGCTATGTTGTCAGACCGTTCGTCTGTCTTGCACTCTACAATAGTGTAGGCTGTACGCTGTTCGTTTGTAACGGTGATAGGCAGTGTAGCTCGGTACCGGTACTGAACCATTATGCCTCGGTGCCAAGACTGAGCCACAAGAGTCATTCGTGTTTGTTACATTTACGTTTGCTTTAATAAATTTTATTATTCGTTGGACTCATTTTAAGGAATCAACATTTACAATAAATATAAAAAAATAACTTAACTATAAGGTTGTGAAGTTTGACACGGAAAGTAGGATACGGTAGAATAAAGTGATAAGCCCAACTTCATATTATTCTCCAGCCCTGAACACATGTCATGTTTTCTTACACGTCTGTACCGACATGCAGTGATAACGGCTAGATTGTGTTTTGTTCCTGTTATAAAGCAAAGAATCCTCTCAGAAATGATAAACCTCTTCCGGCCCCAAAACAAGATGAATGATGATTCATGTCCTGGCCGTGAGTCTTTTTACCGCGTGGTCAACACCCAGGTTGTGCGTGGGGGGATATTTGGCGACCTATATTTTCTTTGTATTCCACTCCTGAAAATCAATAGCTGCATTGGGAGAGGAAACACCGAACTCGCCGTGAATGGAAGACGACAAACAAAGATTCATGGATGTTTTCCGGTCGCTTCCAATAAAGTAGAAGCGAATGCGATTAATAACTGTGAACACTTTACAGTGATGCCGGTTCTGCTTCGCTTGCAACGCCGACATTGTTGTTGTTGCTGTTGTTTAGATATCGACAGTGGAATTGGCTAACAGTCACTAACTCGCTCTATATCGCCTGCATTCACACATACGTAGCATTGAAATACACTTGCCCTCTCTGGAATCCAACATCCGCAGCTTTATCAAGTAAATGTTTGAGTATAAAACAGCCACATGGCAAAAATGTATATGTAACGTGAGAGGGAATGGTAATATTAATTTGAACCAATAAAAATGAAGAAATTGTTTCGTCACTGGTTTATTTTCAGCTACAATATCTGATTTTGATGGTCATTGTTGTTGCTTTATGCTTCGTTGCTTCGTTCTATTATTGCAATGATGTTATTCTGAACTTATTCGAGACAATGAGGAATAGATAAGGATGGAAAGACGTTACAAAGCAAACCATACATTATGCGGGATCCGAACCCACGTTGCTAGATGTCATACACTGAGGACCAGCGCCCCAATCAATGAGTAACCGCGGACGGTATTTTCAACGACATGTAAACTCCATGTTGGCAATTACTCCCAGTTGACGATGTACTGAAACAATTATTATTATTTCGTATCTGGTCAATATTCCGCAGCTGATACACAACGCTACCATGGCTCGATACTGCAGGCTCGGTCCTACTTGTTAATTTGCCATCGCAACATGATTCACAGCTCGAACTGGTGCTGTTAATTCATTAGTCGCTCAATTCGCATTGGTGCAAGTACAAAAAAGGGTGTTATATTAATTGGCAACACAGATAATTGTCGGTGCTAATGGTGACAGTGCTGTACGGTGGTGGAGGGGGGGGGGGGGGGAGGGGGTTGCCACAATTCTGTAGGCTCATAATGATCGTGTGAACCTTTCTCTTTCAAAGTATCGTTCGTGGTGAATTATCATAAAGTATCAAATCACCTTTAAAACTTGATGTGAACCTAAAAGAAACTTGTTTTCTTATTTTAAGACAAAAGTAAAAAAGATGTTGTATCATACTGGCAAATAATAAAGAAAAATAGTTGTTAACAGGAGAAAATTTGGAGAAAACATAAACAAATATCTACTCGTTTGTGTTGGTGAAAAATAAAATGAAAAATTGTAGAGCTGTCAATAGCGAAATATGCTCAACAAATTAGCCAGAAATGTGTGCTTAGTATAATTATGTGGTTATCAGTAATAGCATTGAGTTTGTTACACTAGCAAAGTCAATGGTAATAGCGATGCGTAATATACATGCATGGACTGCAAGAATGACGGAGAGGTTTCATCCAGATTCACGAACTGAAAATATGCTGATGAATCCACTTACTTCATCTTAAAGTGAAACAAAAATGCTTGGCTGGCTTAATTAAAAGTTGATGAGCTAATGTAGGTTAGTTAGTAGATGTGTTCTTGCGTCTCTGATTTACGGAGCTTAGTCTAGTTCGCTGTAATAAGCTTTACTAGGGCACGTTATTAATGAACAGAGGGACCAGGAGAGAAATGTGAACTCTTGATAATAGATGATGTTACGACATAGCTTGTGTAGCTTTGTTTGAGAAGCATTACAGTGTTATGTGAAACAGTTGACTGAATGGTGGAGACATTGTGACTACGGCATTGTTGATAACAACATAAACCGTGTTCGAGTAATTATACATTTATAACAACTTATTATAAGGAAGATAGACGGGTTTTTAATTTTAATTTTGCGTCATGGTTATTAAATTGTTATTTTGTGTTTTCAATTTAATTTAAATGTGAATGCATATTTTTATAATCACAAAACTGTGTTGAAGAAAATAACTTGTAGGTCATAACATAGCAATGGACTGAATTTATTGGATAAAAGAGGTAAGGTAAGGTGAATGTTAGGTTTTTGTCATAAACGTTTATTTTGGCTGCTTTCCAATCGAACTTGAGAAAAAAATGTAGATGCGTTTTGAAGATGTAGCAAAGCAATTTTCCACTACATTCCGGGTCCGTTTTGTATCGCCACTTAATATGAGGATAAAACAGCTTTACGCTCGTTTATCCGTCTGGGCTGCAGAAATCTCAGAGAAAAAGTAGCCGACAACAAAGCGAAGAGAGAAGAATGTACTATTGGGTGCATGTACATTGTACATTGTACATTGTACATTGTACATTGTACATTGTACACTGTACACGCAGTGAAATGAGGGCTACTCGAAACAGGGAGTGGCTCCCTCGATAAAGAGTTTTACACACATACTTCAAAGTATGTATTCGGGATTATGGGGACAGAAAAAACATACAAACTACTGAAAAATAAAAAGATAGCATTTAATTTAAAATAGATATGTGTCAAAATTCTACTCAATAATTATTTATTTATGAAGTTTTACACATTTAACGGTACGTGTTCGCTCAGAAGGGAGCCCTGTTGAGGCCCAGCCATGGCGAGAGTCAGTCAGTGAAATTTTGTTAGCGGAGAGTCAAGAGCTAAACCGGCCTCGTATCAGGTGATTTAGCAATCAAATTAAAGCTAAAGGGATGGCTGAACAAGCTAAATGACGGTGTGCGCAATATGCAGACAGCTCTAGTTATATTTCAGTTATTGAACCAGATCAAAAAGTCGACCAGTACGACACATAACTCAATTTCGTTGCTGACCAACCATAACCTACAAGTTCTGATATTTAACAAACGGATTTAGTTGGAAATCAATCTAGTCAATGGTCTCATGGTCCACTAAATCCCCGCTAGGTGCGCTTAGAAGGCAGTAACAATTAAAATGAGAGTTGTATTATCTCTCCATAGCTGTTTCCCTGTTCATCAAGTAGGGACTAAGGTAGCGCGCAACGATGGTTGCGCCCCCGCCAGACATTCGAGTCAACACGCCCATTAATTATAGGGGCTAATTTGACAGAACAGCCAGCCAGCTTCGTCTTCCCGTCTTTGGGGTTCTTTTGTACTACATAAAAGTCAAGAACACAATGCCTCATAAAATAAGATGTAATTTTATACCATTAAAAGCTAATTAATTTAGCTTAACTCTTGCAACTTTTTGCATTAATTAACATTTACAAATAAATCAGTAAATAAGCTTATTTAACACATAATCGTTACTTGTTAGTTACTTTTATCGTACTAAATATTACTAACTAACTTGTGTTAAATTGATGTGAAATTCATTTTGTAATTGTTATAGTTAGTGGGCATTAGTAATAAGAACCAGTTTTAGCATGTATTCAATTATTTCGCATGATTCAGAAAAAGAGGGAAATCATGAGATGCACAAGCATATACAACACAACCAGATCAAAAGTTCGACAAATTATCTTCAAACCAAACGCACGCGACCACGTACAAGTATTATCGCCTCCACCGTACAAATGATACTAACCACGCACTGATCCAAGGTCCGTCAATCCCCTGGCAGAGGTTCGGTAAACCTCAAAGTTCGACCAGGGGATTTACGGATCTTGGCACTTATCAGCATGTTCCACTGTATTACTGATTTCCTAGGTTCATCACTTCTTACTCGTGTCTTGCATTTTATTTATTGAAGCAGTTTCGACGAGACAAAGAAAACCGTGGATTAAACCATACATCGTCTTTACTACGAAATGCTGTCATTAATTATACTGGAAAACAACCCCCGCATTCGTTTTAGGCATTAGTTCGTTCTTCTTCTTCTCCTTCCTGTCTCGGGTCGCGCATGTTTCGTGTTCACTGAATTATCACGGAAGCGGAGGAGGACACCAGACATCCGCGAAGAAAACTTATCGCCCGGAAAATATCGAGGGCTGTGTGGTAATTGTGGCAAACGAAAAGAAAAATACGCCCATTCGTCTTTTCAACACTTTTGCTGCCAACGATTTCCAGCATACGTTATTTTCTAAGCTGGGTTTTGCTCGCGTCCTGGTCAGGAGATTAGCTCAGCGGACAACGTTAAGTGAAGTGATTATCTTAAACCCATACAGAACCTGGTGTTAGGTTTCACCATGCTGCTCGCACACATGCGGGGACCTATGCGCGCTTTGGTGCAGTACTGATGACGTCACAGAGGTAGGGGGGGGGAGGGAGAAGTGCGAACGTACGTAGCTCATTACCCTATGTTTAGTCTACTTTGGATTCGTTTTTTAAACATGTTTTACATTTTCAGCAAATACATACTAATATTTGTGATTTTCACAAGTAGTCTCTCTTGACATATTATTGTAAGCGCGTTGAAATCGGCGTTGTTTGAACCGATCTAAGTTAGCTTGTCTTAAAGCGTCTTGGCTTTAAAAATTAAACTAGAACAAGACTATGTGATGAGTTGCATAGGCTAACCAAGACAGAAGACTGCATCCTTGCAACATGTGCGGGGACAGCATGACTGCATAAGGTTTATGAGTGTGATGTAAGGGACCATGAAAGACGGTCATGCGTCCTGGCGTGATTTGAGTCCTCTCTCTGACAGCATAGCGCGGTCTAACCTAGTTAGCAGCACTCTGAACCCAGACGGGGACCTGCGACCCCCTTACGACCCCCTTACGACCCCCTTACGACCCATCAAGACACGCTAGACTCAGAGAGCAGCGAGGACAAACTGTGACACACGTTCAGTGTCCAGGGCGGCGCCCAGGTAGTAAGCTAGAAGCCTGGGCGGAGCCGTATACACATATACACAGTCAGGGCTCACCTAGGCTAAGAGGTGCAAAGCCAAATATATATTGTTTGTTTTTTTTACTCTATTTTCTTTTCCCGTTTCACTATTTATAGAAAATTACCCGTATCATATCAGTTGTTTTATATCTCAGCTCACTGAGCGTTTGCAATGCTCAGCTTCCACCTCATTAGGGCAATTCATTTTTGTCAGTCTACTGTGAAACAACGCTAGGTAATTCTATATCAGTCGTTTGAACCCATTCATGTGAAAAACGTCGACAATCATTACGTCATAGGTTGTGCCCGTTTTGGAAAACACGTTATTGTCTACCTTCTCAGTTACAGGAACTGACTTTCAGTTGGGGACTTTATAACATGTACCACGTGGTTCGTGCTGTAGCGACTGCATTTATGTTTATGTGTGTTAAAAAAAACATTGAAATAATTCGCTTCTAGTGGAGTTGAACGTCTGTGAGATATGCATAAATACTAAACACGTGAAACCCAGCATTCTTTAGACGTTTTCAATAACAGCATATTACGATGCTGCCATCGTGGGGACATTTTACGAATTCCGCTCCACTGCCAAAAGCTTTCAATGTTGGTGATCCGGTTTTCTGCATGAAACAATCTTTGCTGTTTTTCTAATTTCAAAAACCATGATTGATTATATCTTATTCTTTTTGTATTTGCTCATTTGGGATGCAAAGTCAGTGAGCATACAAGGATTCTGAAAACGGAATACATCGTCGAAAAGTGTACAATATATTTTAGAAAAATAGAATCTGTTGTAGAGTGCAATAGTGTACTGGTCAGGGTCGGACTGAGATAAAAAGGCCCGGGATGCTGGGTTTCGGGGAGGCCCGCACGAGGTGGCGTGGTGCAGCTGGGATCTGGGGCGAAGCCCCAGCCGCCGGGGCAAATACGCCGAAGGAGTAAAAAATGTTTTGGGGTTGCATTGATTTTTATGGCCTAAAATATGATTTTGGGGCTTGATAAACAGAGGCCACCAATGGCAAAATAATTTCCATTATATTCAATAATTAACATTGAATATTACCTATAAATATGACAATACATTCAATTATAATTTCAAAATAATACTTATAGAGTGGGGTTAAGATTTTTTTTTAGCAATATACAGAGAAGTATCTACATCAAAGGAACTTTTTGGTAGCAGCCAGGGGGCCCGGACTGCCAAAGGGCCCGGATTTGCCCAGGGGCCCGGGATGCGATCGCATCCAGGCATCCCTAGCCAGTCCGCGCCTGCCTACGATGCACGGTTTAGCTGTAAAATGCAATCAATTATAAATTTATCCCAAAGCAGCCACAAGTGTTGTATGGGAGTCTAGTGAGGGTGTCTGTGTAATGCCGGAATAAGCCCCGTTTCACTCTACGATGCACGGTTTAGCTGTAAAATGCAATTAAAAATTGATCCCAAGGCATCCACTAGTGTTGTATGGGAGTCTAGTGAGGGTGCCTGTGTCATGCCAGAATAAGCCCCGTTTCCCTCTACGATGCACGGTTTAGCTGTAAAATGCAGTCAAAAATTGATCCCAAGCCAGCCACTACTGTTGTATGGGAGTCTAGTGAGGGTGCCCGTGTGATGCCAGAATAAGCCCTGTTTTCCACTACGATGCACGGTTTAGCTGTAAAATGCAATTAAAAATTGATCCCAAGGGAGCTACTAGTGTTGTATGGAAGTCTAGTGAGAGTGCCCGTGTGATGCCAGAATAAGCCCTGTTTTCCACTACGATGCACGGTTTAGCTGTAAAATGCAATTCAAAATTGATCCCAAGGGAGCTACTAGTGTTGAATGGGAGTCTAGTCAGGGTGTCTGATGTGATGCCAGAATAAGCCCCGTTTCGCTCTAAGATGCACGGTTTAGCTGTAAATTGTAGTTAAAGATTGATCCCCAGGCAGCCACTAGTGTTTGTTGTATGGGAGTCTAGTGAGGGTGCCCTTGTGATGCCAGAATAAGCCCCGTTTCCCTCTGCGATGCACGGTTTAGCTGTAAAATGCAATTCAAAATTGATCCCAAAGCAGCCACTAGTGTTGAGTGGGAGTCTAGTGAGGGTGCCTGTGTGATGTCAGAATAAGCCCCGTTTCCCTCTACGATGCACGGTTTAGCTGTAAAATGCAATTAAAAATTGATCCTAAGGCAGCCACTTGTGTTGTATGGGAGTCTAGTGAGGGTGCCCTTGTGATGCCAGAATAAGCCCCGTTTCCCTCTGCGATGCACGGTTTAGCTGTAAAATGCAATTCAAAGTTGATCCTAAGGCAGCCACTTGTGTTGTATGGGAGTCTAGTGAGGGTGCCCTTGTGATGCCAGAATAAGTCCCGTTTCCCACTACGATGCACGGTTTAGCTGTAAAATGCAATTCAAAATTGATCCCAAGGCAGCTACTAGTGTTGAGTCTAGTGAGGTCTAGTGAGGAGTCTAGTGAGGGTGTCTGTGTGATGCCAGAATAAGTCCCGTTTCCCTCTACGTATAGTAGAAGTAGCAGTAGTATTTATATCTTCTTCTATTAAACTACAGACTCATTTAATGGTATTCTCGTATAAATGTAATATTACAGTCCTTTGGGTATCGATAAAAAAAAATGTTAAAGGTTTTGAATAACTCGATCTTTCATCGCCGTTGTGTGCAAGTGTATTGGAAATTATATTTTGTAAGATGAAACATATATTCTAGAATGTCTTTAATTGAGAATATGTTTCCCTTTGGTGAATTATAACATTTTAAGAAGACTAACATGCCGAGAATAACGCTCGTGTTGCTCTGTTGAGACATTGCGAGGTTTCCTGTTCCATAACAGTCCAACAAGAAGAGTTGAATTCAACCGGGAAAGAGAAGCGCCAACTTTAGTTTGTTTTATTTTATCCAGTATAGTTGCAGTAAGTAAGTTAGTAAGTATACAGTAGCGGTAAAGCAAATAACAGTATCTACGTGCAGAAATGGGACAGTAATTAATTTGCTCTATAACAATAATTCTTAATTTCAGCTCGTTCTTGAGCGCAGTTATAGTTTTGTATCTTACCGGTTTTATAATTAAACGAATCTTTCTTTACTCTCATCTTTCACCAACATGTATCATACAGCCCATGTATAGTAATAATTCCATGCCATGGATATGAACTTAATTAATAGTAATGAACGATATGCGTCGTAGTACTCGCAGCAGTTTTTTCTGAGCTGTTAACTAGCCTAATAAGCCACGTCCGCTAGCTGTGCTTCGATATATTTTAGACTAAAGACATACGCAAACTAAGGTACCGGGTTTAAGTAAAGTCCGTACTGCAGAAGAATAGGCAATTAGCTTTACATTTGCACTGGGAGTTATACTATAATTATAACTAATACCATGTTGTACTTCCGATAAATGAAGCAGGGTATATTTTAATGAAAAGCAACGCAAAAAGCAGGGATGAATTTAATGTAATGGTTTTTAAACTAGGACTGTAAACATAATAATTTTATTACTATATTTCAACCTTTCATTCACATTTGAGAGTTCATACTTTTGGCTTTCAACACAATGACAGTTTGACACAATGCTTCGTATACTGCATTTCTATGACAACACTGGTTTTTTAGATTAGATTATTTGGGCTTAACGTCTCATTATTTTGCAACGAGGCTAATTGAGACGATGAGTGGGTGATTTATGAAGATGAAATATGGGGCTGTTTGGAGGAAGTAATGTTTAAATATATTATAAGGAATATATTTTGTAAAACTTACAAACTACAAGTAACATTAATTTTGTGTTCGATATAAAAGATAAGATAGGTACTTTAAACGTATTTCAAACACATGTGTGTTCGATACTCCCAGGTTTGCGTATACAGAGGAAGCTAGGTGACAACACTGACTTCGTTTTATAAACCCTCTTTCTGTCTCGATGCGCGACCTCCAACCCCCCCCCCCCCTCCCCCTCCCCCTCCTAACACCATAGCGACTCTCTGGGGATATTCCCACGGACTCCTCTGAAAATTTATATCAATCTCAGCGTGACATAAAATCATGTTAACGTGGAAACGGATGTTTGAAATGTAAAACATTCTTTCTATCCTCTTAAAGAAGAAACTTTGAGATAATATCTGACACGACACTTTCCAAGCACTTTGGTATTTCCTTGTCAACATTGGCTGCTCGGCTGCTCGGCTGCGGTGGAGAACAGGCGATCAGTTACAACAAGAGGGAATCGATTCTGAATGGTGCTCAAACACGGATCCTTTTGTTCGCCAAGTGAGGCGCTTTGTACATCAGAATGCTGTACTTGTACTGCAAGAGAAGGAGTACGAGGCGATTGTACCGAGCGAGATTCTATGTTGATTCGAAGGAAATAAGAAATCTGTAGCGAGGTGGTTATAATAGTGATTTATGGAGGATAGTTTGTGGCGATCATAAATGTTGAAAGTAACTAGATTGTATACAGATATTATTTTTATTTGCGTCCAATGCATGACAATAGCAGAAAACACTAGCACAATCTTATGGTATGCGACATACATGAGTAAAGCAATAGTAGGTGAAAACAAGTATTTACTCTAACACATTTTCTGCACTGATTTTTTATCCGATAGACCATGGTTACTGATCGTTATTTCTTGTCAATGTACGTTGCCTTTTGATTGGTAAATAAGGTTGATTCAAAAATAATGTACAAAAGTCAATGTCTTCAAAGACAACGACCAACTTGATGCATTTTCAAATAGTTTAAAAATTAGAGTTTATCTCTTGAACATTACAATATTTTATCGCATAACAATAAGTCAATGGGAATTTTATAAATATTCAGAAATTTGGGCATATTTACATTACATAACATAAATATATATTATGAGCTACAAATCGCACTTCCTAGTCCCCGGACAAAACCGTCCCCCAGTGTGCTCTGCTATGCCGGTCTGTTGTTCCATGTAGGTCGACCCCCCCCCCCCCCCCCCCCCCAACGCCGCCGTCAACCTTTACCCCAAAACGCCCGCTCAATACCCACACAACACCCGTGCAGACACCTTACGCAGCGGAAATTGAAAGTTGCGCTGGAAACCACTGAAGCATCATCTTTTGTTCTTGTTGAATGAAACGAGCGGGTTTCTGCAGGACCTCACTCCTTGATGAGACCATTAACAGACGATGCACAGATATCTGTTGCACAAGACAATGGTGGCCTTTGGCACAGATAACTAATTAACTTGCCTACGCAAGTTAATTAGCTATCTGTGCCTTTGGGGTAATGTTGGTCGTTTCTGCAGGAAACCGTGAGAATTTATTTTAGAGTTTTCCACTTGGAGTCCAGACATCAAGCTGTACTAAATAAAATAAATATAGCCAGTATTGCAAAGTTGATACTTGTCAAAACGTCTGCACGTCAGAGTGTATAACAACAGATGGTCAAATCAGAATGGAAACCAAAACAGATGATTGTTAGGTTTGTTCTTATAGTTTTCAGTTACTGTACCAATCAGGCATTATTGTTGATCGGGTGGCTGAATCGAATTGAATCCTGCAATCGAAACAAATGTTAAATCACTGAGGGTTTAAATGCGTTAATTCTTAAGGTGATTTTTTAAAACTTTCAGTAAGTTGGAAGTATGGGATCAATGTTTTCGTTATGTTTATATGTACTTTCAACGCCTCTTACATACGTCTATAAGTGAATGGGTTTACCCGCGTCGTTGATCTGTTATCGCTAGTCTACATCCAACCAATGCACCATATCACTCCGACATTACCTATCCAACTCACCGCCAGAACTTTATTTATTTTGCATTCAAATGCGATGAAAAAGGTCCGCGAGTGATTTGTGAGGTAATAATAAAAAAGATTGATGGCACGGATTGAAAACGCCGCATATTTTCGTTCCTTTATCTTTCTCCGAGATTCCGAGCACTTCGATTAGATTGGACTTGACCGCAGAGCCGAGGAGAGGCTGAGTTATTCACTCTCTGAACGAATACTTGGACCCTGTTCTCACGGGCTTGGACACCTTAGATTGGACTTGACCGCAGAGCAAAGGAGAGGCTGAGTTATTCACTCTCTGAACGAATACTTGGACCCTGTTCTCACGGGCTTGGACACCTTAGATTGGACTTGACCGCAGAGCCGAGGAGAGGCTGAGTTATTCACTCTCTGAACAACACTCGCACAACACTCGCACAACACTCGCACAACACTAGCACAACACTAGCACAACACTCGCACAACACTCGCACTCCACTCGCACAACACTCGCACAACACTCGCACAACACTCGAACAACACTCACACAAGAGAAGCACAAGAGTAGCACAAGAGTAACACAAGAGAAGCACAAGAGTAGCACAAGAGTAACACAAGAGAAGCACAAGAGTAACACAAGAGAAGCACAAGAGAAGCACAAGAGAAGAACAAGAGAAGCACAAGAGAAGAACAAGAGAAGCACAAGAGAAGAACAAGAGAAGCACAAGAGTAACACAAGAGAAGCACAAGAGAAGCACAAGCAAAAGCACCCTCACCTCACCCTCACTCCACCCTCACCTCACCCTCACCTCACCCTCACCTCACCCTCACCTCACCCTCACCTCACCCTCACCCCACCCTCACCTCACCCTCACTCCACCCTCACCTCACCCTCACCTTACACTCACCTCACCCTCACCTCACACTCACCTCACCCTCACCTCACCCTCACCTCACCCTCACCTCACCCTCACCTTACCCTCACCTCACCCTCACCTCACCCTCACCTCACCCTCACCTCACCCTCACCTCACCCTCACCCTCACCTCACCCTCACCTCACCCTCACCTCACCCTCACCTAACCCTCACCTCACCTTATTATTTTGTTTGGAACGCATACAAACACGTTTAAAAATCGATAAATGATGATGGATATGTAGAACAACGACGTGTTGAATTGTGAACACCACTTTAAAAAACGAAATTGAAGAGGAAACTTTCCCACTGGTAGTTGTATGTTTCAAACTATATTGTTTCCCAATCCTCTACAAATATCGACTACTAGATATGTCCACTCACATCTTGTAATTTGTACTCGCAACAAGGGAGCGGGATGTAAGAAAGCTGGGGTCCAGGGCGAAGCCCCTACCGCCGGAGGCAATGTCGCCCGCGAAACAATTTTCAGACCTGCATGATGCTCAGTGGTCTAAAACGCGTTTTAAGGCGAAATATTATCATGAAAAACAACGAAACTAAAGTCAATGTTGCACTGATAATATTCCTTATACGTCATAGGTCTAGGATAGGAGTTCGATCATGTCATTTGATGAGTAATCTTATGGCTAATGCTGCGCTGGATCGGATTTCAGTAGGCGCCGATAGATATATTTTAGCCACAAAGTTCGCTTTTTTAAATTTTGAACGCTTATAGACACGCGATCAGCCCGATTATGGAAAGTGGTTGTGTAATGACACACACCTTGAAAACTCCTTTATTTTATTTTTACTGAGCCTGGCAAAATAGTACTTTCATTAAAGTTTACTCGCGAGCTAGCGAGCAGAAATCTTGAGGGTTCTTGTTGGCTAATAATTTGTTCAGAACGCATATAAACACGTTTAAAACTCGATAATCGACGATAAGTGTGCGCAACAACATGCTGAACTGTGAACACCACTTTAAAAATTGAACTTAAGAAATTTCCAGCACTGGCATGTTTTTTGTTTCAAACTAAACTATAAAAAAAGGAAGCTCTGAGGAGGAAAGCGAAAATCTTTGTAGCACTTCTTGATGGTCTATACCTGCCATTCTTCCAGCTCTTGAGCACATTTTCAACTTCTAACTTCAAAATAGTGTATATCCCTCAGTGTGGAAACACTCTATTATTACTCCTTTACCGAAAAACAGTCAACCAAAAAGCGGCAGTGATTATCGTCCTATAAGTATACTACCAGCTCTTTCAAAGGTACTAGAGCGAATTGTCCATAAGCAAATGACTAATTACTTAAACTTGAACCATCGTTTCGATGAATTCCAGTCAGGATATCGTACTGGCCATAGTACAAGTACTGCCGTTCTCAAAGTGACCAACGATATCACCTGTGCTATGGACAAAGGACATGTCACAGTGCTCTGTTTGTTAGACTTCAGCAAAGCATTTGATTCGGTTGACAAAAATATTCTTCTAGCTGTCCTTGAAACTTTAAATCTTTCTCAAAGTGTTCTGAATTGGGTAAACGATTATATGACAGGTAGAAAGCAATGTGTAAAATCTAATAATACGTTTTCTGATTGGTTGAATGTCAATGCTGGGGTTCCACAAGGCTCCGTACTAGGACCACTACTTTTCTCACTTTACATCAAGCCAATTGCAAAGATTTTAAAATTCTGTCAATATCACCTCTACGCCGATGATTTACAACTTTATATATCAATTTCAATCCAACTTCTATCCAAAGGCATACATAATTTTAACTTGGATCTTGAAGCTGTTTATCAAATGGCAAAATTGCTCGGCTTGAGAATAAATCCAACAAAATCGCAAGCTATTATACTCGGTTCAAAAATTTCGTTACATAAAATTAATCAAAATCCAATCCCAAAGCTTGTTGTGAATGCTGCGCCTATAAATTATTCTAGAGTTGTTAAAAATCTTGGACTGATTATGGATGAGTGTTTAACATGGAGTGATCATGTAGCTCAAATTTGTCAACAAGCCTACAAGACCTTACATTCTCTAAATAGACTGCGAAACTTTCTGCCAACGAAAATAAGAACTATGCTCGCACAATCTCTTATATTGTCAAAAATTGACTATTGTGACACATCTTACGGCAGTAATCTCACTAAACATCTCTCTAACAGACTACAAAAGATTCAAAATGCATGCTTAAAATTTATATTTAGTCTGAAATATTACGACCATGTTTCTCCACAAAGAACGCAGCTCTCTTGGCTTACTGTAGACCAACGCCGACTTCATCGCTCCCTATGTCTTTTACATCAAATCAGAATTAATCCTGTACCAAAATATCTTGCAGACAGTATAAAACTTCTTAACAGTGACCCAGAAAGTAATACACGCTCTACTACAAATTTGACAATGCAAATACCCAAACACAATACATCGCAATACAGCAATTCATTTCCAGTCGCAATAGCTCGTGCTTGGAACCTAGTACCTCCTAGTTTACGGACTTTAAAATCGCCAGTGGCTTTTAAGCAAAAATACCGTTCTCATCTCCTTAATCCTGCCATTTGAAGACAACAGATTAACCATATTTAAGAATATTTACATTACTTTCATTACTTATTTTTCATAACTTTTACTTCTGTATTAAATGTAATTACATATAAATATAGGTGTGTTTGTGTTGCTGGCCAAACAGGCTATTTTGTGCTTATTTTATTTATTTAAATGTGCTTCCGTGATCATTTATAAGTATAACGATTGTATAGTATTAGTTTCAATATTAGTTTTAGATCTAGTTATTAAGTTATTGTAAACACTATTGTAACCACAAATTGTAACGAAATATGTTTGGTCAAGCAGAAGAAAAGGCCTCATGGCCTTAAGCTTCGCCAAACTAAAAATAAAGACTCATTATTATTATTATTATTATTATATGTCCCTTTTCACTGACATGAGATACATATTATGCTCTTCTTTCTATTGTTTCATAATCTATATAGCGTAAGATATTTTCAGGGGGCTGGGTGGTGGCCCTCAAGGGGGCTACCACCCGGGGGGGCCCCGTACGGGTTTCCGTAGTTCCGTACCTGCCAGTCCGCCCCTGCTTAAAGATCAAGAACCAATGTCCATCAAACTAAAAAGAACATTAAATAAATCCCAATGGCAGCACATCACTTTAGTAACATGCTTCATACATTACTTCTCCTCTAACAGTCATTCATACCCTTCTCAACCATTATTCATGTGCCCCTGTATTCGTACATACCCTATTATCCAAGTGTTGTGAGTATTGCTGCAGAACGGTCGTAGCAAACATATAAGTACGGGTTTCATTATTTTTCGATACAACCAGAATGTTCACTTTCTTATGATATAGTTCCCTGGTTCCCACGGGCTGCATTAGATATACATGGCTTGAGGGTATTATGCTTTGCACTGAGTGTACTACTGTACCGGCTGCATTAGATATGCATGGCTTGAGGGTATAATGCTTTGCACTGAGTGTACCACTGTACTGGAGATGCAAGATGGGTCCCAGGGGTCGTTACAGTGTTTATCTCGATATAACGCGAATGGTTATGACACATGTGGAGCAAAGCTCTCACGTACAAATCCAGGACTTCTTAGAGGTCCTTATTTCAACTAACACGTCAGCCTATAGTACCTTGCAGGGTTTGTCTGTGACACAGCTGCGCAAAGGTGGTGTGATGTGGGTCAGGTACAACACTTACTTACACAGGACGACAGTTATCAACTAAGCTCATAAACAAGGAAATAATATCACGGGAATAGTTAGCCAAATTATAAAAATACAGACAACATTAAAATTTAAAGATAAAACATTAATTTGCATTTAAAGACTTACCACGTTCTTTCTGATTAATGATTTAATAGTGTTACCTTGAAGCTCATAACGAGAGGATGTCAACATGAATATTTAGCACAAAGTTGTGCAGAAACGACAACATTTGCATTTTAGTGCTTCTCGCACACTTCACCTTTACGAGTCCTAACCAGCGCTAACATAAACACTGATGAGCTTGCTAGTTTTATGACGTCATCTTGTCGTGTACGAAGGCTAATAACCGAGGTGGCCTCATAATTCAGCGATGAAATGCAAAATATCTCATCTTGACAATAATTGTGTTCATGCATATTCACTGCAAAGCGTTTTGCATAATAAAATGAAGGATCTTTATCAAAACGAGTTCGAATACGATGGAAGAAGGCTGAGAAGCCACCCTGGACATGAAACCACCCCTTTGAAAGGTTTCTCTATAACATATTGGTTGTCTGTCTTTGACTCGGCTTACTTTCAATTTTGAACTAGTCCGTCAAGGAAACGAATAGGACAATCTCCCAATGATTGTCAAACGTCTACAGTAATATTTTCTATTCCCCTGTGACAACGTCCTAGCGATCACCACATGCTAAGTATTGTTATATCAAAAGCCAACATAAACTATACAGTGATTCATGATATCAAAAACAGACTGTGCAATCAACATTGTAGTTATAGTTTTTGAGGTAATTTGTTATTTAATCTTAGAAACTTCACTATTGGAAAGTGTTATATTTTTAAGTTGTAACAGTTATATAGAAAATAGCAACTTATTGCCGTGTCATTCTAGACGCCATACATGGCAGGGGTGATAGCTTCAGTGATTCGACCGAACATGGCGGCAGCAACGAGGACTAACGTGAACAGCAGTCGCAAGTCATGCTTTCATCCAACTCTTCGATAACTAATATTATAAAGGGACGCATCTCCGATGCCCCACCTACCTGTTCCAAAAGCCCATGCTACACCACGTAAAATAAGAACACGCACACCCCAAATATAATACTACCCTAAAATATAGTATAACACTACCCTAACCTAACCTCTATCCCTACCGCTTACCGGGCAGTGGACGTGCGATTAAATTGCGTGGTGTAACATGGGCTTTAAAAAACAGGTAGAGCAGGTAGTGGTGTATCGGAGACTAAAAAGGTTGGTGGGGCATCGGAGAGCGCCCCTTATGAAGTGTCTCCCTTGTCTGGACAGCAGGAGTTGCAATCATGTATTAATAATTCTTGTTTGCCTTGCGTTGTGTAGGGGACGCAAACATGTGTATCAAGAGTACAGCTTACAAGGTCCAATAATAATGTAATATTGATGTGAAAGTTGTAGCTGAGTTTCTTGGCTGCAGTTCTGATCTCAATGTTACCAAGTCTGGTTTGATTCCAATTCTGAGCATATTTATTTCTTACCCTTTATTAGGATTGTTCTTTAGACAAACAAAACAAGTAGGCCGCGTCCATGGTCTCATCACTAGTGGGCTCCTTGATGACAAACCAAGCCTGTGCTGCGATGTTGGTGCAGCTTCGAGCAAGTTGTGCACAACAAACAAACAAAAAGCAAACGTCTCTCTCGGTTAACCGACTAATTTGCCTCGGAAATTAACTTGTCAAGTGTTGCCGGCTTGAGGACGGGTCCACTTGGCTTGATACAAGAACCTGCACCAAACTTTGGTCGTTAGGAACCCATTGTCTTGGTTTGTCTGCTGTTCCATTATATCGCTGGACGCAGTTTAGTTGTGCTTGGCTGACGTGTTTGACATGTTATTAGTCATAACCTTGTACAGTAAGGTAGCGGGACTAGCGATAGAACTGGCAACATGTGAGACTCTAACTCGGGAGGTCGCCAGTTCCATTCTGGCCTCTGGAAAAATTACTGAAGGTTTTTTTGAAGGTTTCTCGCAAACATAAAAGAAATTCTTTGATTTGTTCCTATCGATTCCTTCCCTACTGTCCAAACATCTATAATAGGTATCTTATGATTGACCCTTCCCCGACCCTTTTCCCTATCCCGATTCTCTTTCTTCCCGACCCATTTCACTTCGCCGACCCTCTTTTTCACCGAACTCTTTCCCTTCCCCGACCCTATTTCTTCCCGACCCTTTTTCTTGCCCCGACCCTCTTTCTTCCCGGCCCTCTTTCTCCCAGACCCCATTCCGTTCCCAATCCTACTTCTTATCGACAATTTTCCCTTCCCAGACCCTCTTTCTTCCCGACCTATTTCACTTCGCCGACCCTCTTTCTTCCCGACCCTCTTTCATCTCGACCACTTCACTTCCCCGATCCCTTTTCCTTCCAAGACCCTATTTCCCTTCCCCGACCCTCTTTCTTTCCGACCCTATTTCCCTTCCCTGACCCTCTTTCTTCCCGAGCCTTTACCCCACCACGACCCACTTTCTGAACAAATTTTTTCATCATCCGACCCTCTTTCTTCTCGACCAATTTTTAATTACCCCGACCCTCTTTCTCCCGACCCTCTTTCTCCCGGCCCTCTTTCTCTCGGCCCTCTTTTCCCGACCCCTTTCTCTTCCCCGACCCTCTTTCTTCCCGACCCGAACCTAACCTAACCTAACCTAACCTAACCTAACCTAACCTAACCTAACCTAACCTAACCTAACCTTACCTAACCTAACCTAACCTAACCTAACCTAACCTAACCTAACTTATCCTAACTTAACCTAACCTAACCTAAACCTAACCTAACCTAACCTAACCTAACCTAACCTAACCTAACCTAACCTAACCTAACCTAACCTAACCTAACCTAACCTAACTTAACCTAACCTAACCTAACCTAACCTAACCTAACCTAACCTAACCTAACCTAACCTAACCTAACCTAACCTAACCTAACCTAACCTAACCTAACCTAACCTAACCTAACCTAACCTAACCTAACCTAACCTAACCTAACCTAACCTAACCTAACCTAACCTAACCTAACCTAACCTAACCTAACCCTTCCCCCTGACACTTTTCCCTTTCTCGACCCTCTTCTTCCCGACCCTTTTGACTTCCCTGACCCTCTTTCTTCCCAACCCTCTTTACCCCGACCCCTTTCCCTTCCCGACCATCTTTCTTAGCGACCATTTCCCTCCCCGACCCTTTTTCTGTGTGACCCTCTTTCTCCCCGACCCTCTTTCTTCCCCGCCCTTTTCTCAACGACCCCTTCCCCGCCCTTCTTTTTCCCCGACCCTCTTTCTGGGCGACCCTCTTTCTCACCGACCCTCTTTCCCCGTCCCTTTTAACTCTTCGGCCCTCTTTCTTCCGTATCCATTTCACTTCACGACCCTCTTTCTCTGTGCGACCCTCTTTCCACTCCCCGACCCTCTTTCCCGTGCCTATTAACTCCCCGTCACTCTTTCTTTTCGACCCATTTCACTTCCCGTCCCTCTTTCTGTGCGACCCTCTTTCTTCCCAGTCCCTTTCTCAATGACCCTTTCCCCGACCTTCTTTCTCCCTGACGCTACTTTATTCCCGACCCTCTTTCTCCCCGACCCTTTTTCTCCCGGCCCTCTTTCTCCGGCCCTCTTTTCCCACCCCTTTCTCTTCCCCGACCCTCTTTCTTCCCGACCCGACCCGAACCTAACCTAACCTAACCTAACCTAACCTAACCTAACCTTACCTAACCTAACCTAACCTAACCTAACCTAACCCTTCCCCCTGACCCTTTTCCCTTTCACGATCCTCTTGTTCCCGACCCTTTTGACTTCCCTGACCCTCTTTCTTCCCAACCCCACTTACCCCGACCCCTTTCCCTTCCCGACCCTCTTTCTTAGCGACCATTTCCTCGACAATCTTTCTCCCTGACGCTACTTTATTCCCGACCTTCTCTCACGACCCTCTTTCTCACCGACCCTCTTAACCGACCCTCTTTTCCCACCCCTTTAAACACCCCGACCCTCTTTCTCCCTTACCCATTTCACTTCCCGACCCTCTTTCTGTGCGACCTTTTTTCTTCCCGACCCTCTTTCTTCCCGACCCTCTTTCCACTCCCCGACCCTCTTTTTCACCGACCCTCTTTTCTGTGACTTTTAGGTCCCCGACCCTCTTTCCTTTCGACCCATTTTACTTCCCGTCCCTCCTTTTTGTGCGACCCTCTTTTTTTGTGCGACCCTCTTTCTTTCCAACCCCTTTCTCAATGACCCCTTCCCCGACCTTCTTTCTCAATGACGCTACTGTATTCCCGACCCTCTTTCTCCCTAACCCTCTTTCCACTCCCCCGACCCTCTTTATCGCCGACCCTCTTTCCCTTCCCCGACCCTCTTCCTCGTGCCTTTTAACTCCCCCACCCTTTTTCTTCCCGACCCATTTCACTTCCCGACCCTTTTTCGGTGTACCCTCTTTATGCGCGACCCTCTTTCTTCCCTGTCCTTTTCTCAACGACCCCTTCCTCGACCTTCTTTCTCCCTGACGCTGCTTTATTCCCGACCCTCTTTCTTCCCGACCCTCTTTCCACTCCCAGACCCTCTTTCTTGCCGACCCTCTTTCCCCGTGCCTTTTAACTCCCCGACCCTCTTTCTTCCCGACCCATTTCACTTCCCGACCTTCTTTCTTAAAACCGCTTTCCTCCCTCGACCCTCTTTCTTCCAGACCCTCTTTTCCCCGAATGTTTTCTAGACCCTTTTAACTCCCCGACCCTCTTTCCCTTCCCCGACCCTCTTTGTTCCTGACGCCTTTTACTTTCCCGACCCTCTTTCTTCCCGACCCTTTTCTCTTCCTTTGTTGTTTAACGCCGTCCAAATAAGACGCATGCATGTCTTAACGGGATGGCTTGGGTCAAGTGTAATCATTATGTACATAAGCAGATTCTGAAATATCAACTACCGCTGTAAAATATGCATTTAACTGAAGGACAGGATTACTAATTTTAAGATACACGGGGCAATTATTTTCAAATTTCACGATTTCAAAATGAAACTCCATTTTGATAGTTACGTGTGTAAATGCATAATTTAAAAACCTTTTCCCACGAGAGTTTAATCCAATATCACTGGTTCGATTTACACTTGCAAGTAGTTTCCTAGTTTAAGCAAACATTACTACGATGGAATATAAACTTAGTGGATATATGATATATGATACGAGCGGTAAACATTCAAACCTATAAAGTCTTCGCCAGTTCTCCAAGTGGCAGCCAGGCGCAGACCTAGAGCGATCGTGAAGTAATATTATGCATTAAACTAGTGATGGGTATAAGTTTCATACCCCCATGTCGTGCAGACTATCATAATATTATATAATACCATGCACTTCAGACCGCTGTGTTGACCTATGGAAAAATTGTTTTCTTAATTTTCCAATGTCTCTTTTGAATTATCTTGATCCAGTAGAAAACACAAAATATCGTGGTTTATAAACAGACTTTGCTGCTGTTGACTGTAAAGGGGTATACAGCTATGTTGGGCTACCTATCTTTTAGTGAAGTATCTTTAAATTTGAACTTGATTTTGTTGTATCAATTACTAAAATACATATATCCAATTGAGGCCCGATACTGTGATGGACCGTTAAATATTTAGTGACCCGTCATAATCTCCCGCCTTAAGTGATTTAATATCACTTCTTTAGAACCCTAGAAATCTGTTTATTTCGTTGAAACAGCGAGCATAGATGAGGATCTGAGGCCGGTATGAGAAGTACAAGAGATCCTAGCGGCGAGACTGCTAACTACTTGTTGGCTGCGTAGGACGACCGAGCATAGATGAGGATCTGAGGCCGGTATGAGAAGTACAAGAGATCCTAGCGGCGAGACTGCTAACTACTTGTTGACCGCGTAGGACGACCAACCACTGACCACTCCTCCGAGTTGTCCCTACACGGCCGCATTCTGGTGGTGTTTTAGCAACATGAAACACCACTCAGCGCTAGTGGCCTTATCCATCTTATCTCACGCATCTCCGAAGACGTGACGACTTTGACTACGCTGGATGAGGTTCTGATCAATGAAACACTCTGGGGGAAGTTGAGGGCACTCTTTAGTCTTTATTGTGTTTCCATCCGTGTAAAACGAGTTCCATCGAATCGAAATACCTACATTCAGTTGATTAGTTTAATTCAAAAAGTTGAGCAACCAACATCATGTTTTATAACTATTTATATACAATTAGATGACATGACATGATTAATATACTAAGGAATCTAAAAATTATGTGTTCTTAAACTCGTGATTCAATCAGACAGTAGATATAATATGCCCTTAATTATATACTTGCATACTTAGTTAATTGATTACTTACTTGCCTACTTAATTAAATGCTACTGGTTGTGTCAGTAATATCGTCCCACATTGGCAATGTTTTCTATGTATTCCATGTCACGTATCACATCCGTTTGGTCGCCTTGAATAAATCCATAATGTTGAACTGATAACATAGACCATGATTAATGAAAATCATTTCTTGTAACTAAATGGCTAAGCAATAAATAAAAATGTATTTTATTGATTACTTTTAAAGCTGGACCGGCACCTCCACCAAATGAGCACAACTCTGAATAGCGTAGATGTTTTAAAGCAAGCGACGCTATTGTCACAATGCTTACACTAACACGTGTCCCGGGCCAACTTGCTCCGCTACTAGTTACAGCCAGCAGGACGCTATTGTCACAATGCTTACACTAACACGTGTCCCGGGCCAACTTGCTCCGCTACTGAACCATTGCTAAAGAGTTACAGCCAGCAGGACGCTATTGTCACAATGCTTACACTAACACGTGTCCCGGGCCAACTTGCTCCGCTACTGAACCATTGCTGTAGAGTAACAGCCAGCAGGACGCTATTGTCACAATGCTTACACTAACACGTGTCCCGGGCCAACTTGCTCCGCTACTGAACCATTGCTGTAGAGTAACAGCCAGCAGGACACTATTGTCACAATGCTTACACTAACACGTGTCCCGGGCCAACTTGCTCCGCTACTGAACCATTGCTGTAGAGTTACAGCCAGCAGGACACTATTGTCACAATGCTTACACTAACACGTGTCCCGGGCCAACTTGCTCCGCTACTGAACCATTGCTGTAGAGTTACAGCCAGCAGGACGCTATTGTCACAATGCTTACACTAACACGTGTCCCGGGCCAACTTGCTCCGCTACTGAACCATTGCTGTAGAGTAACAGCCAGCAGGACGCTATTGTCACAATGCTTACACTAACACGTGTCCCGGGCCAACTTGCTCCGCTACTGAACCATTGCTGTAGAGTTACAGCCAGCAGGACGCTATTGTCACAATGCTTACACTAACACGTGTCCCGGGCCAACTTGCTCCGCTACTGAACCATTGCTGTAGAGTTACAGCCAGCAGGACACAGATACCTCTTGTGCTCGGTTCTATATCTCACAACAGCGGGTGTATCATTGGCTGAATGGTGTTCAATAAAATGAACGGATTTATAAACCACTTATAAGAGGACATTCATTATAGAAATATGAAAGCAAAGTTCGGAAGGAGTCTCACCCTTATGATATAGGGTTTCAATTCGAGGTGTTTGGAGACTTAAACATAAATCATAACAATCATAGTTGTGTCAAATGCGCTCGTATTTTTGTCTACTCTTCTTGAATGTGTTAACGTGTCATGTTGCCATGTTTGAGGCGGGCTACAGTGAACTATTATCATACTTACGATGTAGCCGAGTCCGATAGCACCAACTTAATTTCATACTTTCCTACTTTCTACCATCTACTTGAAAGAGATCCTTTTGTGATAATTTAGAACCACATATTGGTCTCCTGTAAATTACAATCACAGCAGGCATGACTAATGAAGCTTGTGTAGACTACTTAGCGAAATACCGTCTTAACTAAATAGTTGTGAAACAAGGCCATGAATCTTCCGAAGTTCGTTGAAATTGAGTGCATGAAAGATAAGGATCTGAGGCTATACGTTGGGACTAGCACACTGTATAATATGTGTTTGCTTTTGTTCAGATCGGAGATAGTGGTTGCATCGGTACATATGTGTCCGCTAAGAACTCGTTTGAAGAAATTGAAACAACCGTATTGGCTGAAAGATTACCACTGTATTTGAACATAAGTTGATTGTACCATTGAATGCGTGCGTCATTGCGTGTCCAGGGACAGCCGAGTGTGTGCGTGAGTATTGTACCATTGAATGCGTGCGTCATTGCGTGTCCAGGGACAGCCGAGTGTGTGCGTGAGTATTGTACCATTGAATGCGTGCGTCATTGCGTGTCCGGGGACAGCCGAGTGTGTGCGTGAGTATTGTACCATTGAATGCGTGCGTCATTGCGTGTCCAGGGACAGCCGAGTGTGTGCGTGAGTATTGTACCATTGAATGCGTGCGTCATTGCGTGTCCAGGGACAGCCGAGTGTGTGCGTGAGTATTGTACCATTGAATGCGTGCGTCATTGCGTGTCCAGGGACAGCCGAGTGTGTGCGTGAGTATTGTACCATTGAATGCGTGCGTCATTGCGTGTCCAGGGACAGCCGAGTGTGTGCGTGAGTATTGTACCATTGAATGCGTGCGTCATTGCGTGTCCGGGGACAGCCGAGTGTGTGCGTGAGTATTGTACCATTGAATGCGTGCGTCATTGCGTGTCCAGGGACAGCCGAGTGTGTGCGTGAGTATTGTACCATTGAATGCGTGCGTCATTGCGTGTCCAGGGACAGCCGAGTGTGTGCGTGAGTATTGTACCATTAAATGCGTGCGTCATTGCGTGTCCAGGGACAGCCGAGTGTGTGCGTGAGTATTGTACCATTGAATGCGTGCGTCATTGCGTGTCCAGGGACAGCCGAGTGTGTGCGTGAGTATTGTACCATTGAATGCGTGCGTCATTGCGTGTCCAGGGACAGCCGAGTGTGTGCGTGAGTATTGTACCATTGAATGCGTGCGTCATTGCGTGTCCAGGGACAGCCGAGTGTGTGCGTGAGTATTGTACCATTGAATGCGTGCGTCATTGCGTGTCCGGGGACAGCCGAGTGTGTGCGTGAGTATTGTACCATTGAATGCGTGCGTCATTGCGTGTCCAGGGACAGCCGAGTGTGTGCGTGAGTATTGTACCATTGAATGCGTGCGTCATTGCGTGTCCAGGGACAGCCGAGTGTGTGCGTGAGTATTGTACCATTGAATGCGTGCGTCATTGCGTGTCCAGGGACAGCCGAGTGTGTGCGTGAGTATTGTACCATTGAATGCGTGCGTCATTGCGTGTCCGGGGACAGCCGAGTGTGTGCGTGAGTATTGTACCATTGAATGCGTGCGTCATTGCGTGTCCAGGGACAGCCGAGTGTGTGCGTGAGTATTGTACCATTGAATGCGTGCGTCATTGCGTGTCCAGGGACAGCCGAGTGTGTGCGTGAGTATTGTACCATTGAATGCGTGCGTCATTGCGTGTCCAGGGACAGCCGAGTGTGTGCGTGAGTATTGTACCATTGAATGCGTGCGTCATTGCGTGTCCAGGGACAGCCGAGTGTGTGCGTGAGTATTGTACCATTGAATGCGTGCGTCATTGCGTGTCCAGGGACAGCCGAGTGTGTGCGTGAGTATTGCGGCCCGATAGCGCGACATGATTCGGGCGTTTACGTCGGTAATTGAGTGGTGAAACATCGCTCCGAGTCAAGAGAGCGCGCCGGCCCCACGCAGCATTGGTCATATCTTTCATCCGTGTTCTTTGGACGCGTGTCCGACATCAATGCTGTGACAACGATCTGATCGATACACACGTTTACATCGACGAATTAGAGGTTGTTTATTGCGAGGACTTTTTATGATACGCTTTTACGATATGATTTCCTTTGATATTGTATTTTCGGTAGTTTTCTAGTGATTTTATCATCATTTTCACATGTTTTCATTCATGTTTGACTATTGATTTTTGAATATATGTCACGTAACATTGTAGCGTTATTTGTCTACACATTTTTAAATTTGAATTCGTAAGTTATAAAATACGTTAACTTATTTCACTTCATAATGAAAACGTATCATCATCTAAATTGAATTGGTTTTAAAAACAGGAATTTAGAGGACGTTTGCTATAGGCTTAAAAATGTCTTAATGTTGAAATTAGAGTTAAATAGCCTGATAATGAAACTTAAAACTATTTTTAAAAAACATTATTTACAGATTCAGTGCACATGTTTGACAAAGAACGTAATATCCATATAATTTAAGACCCAAAGTACATAGTCTACGATGATTGTAACTCAAAGATAGGCTTACTCTACTAAATAGATGCAAACATGAATATTTTTTGCTTTTGTTAAGCGTTATATTAGGCCGCTACTGTAACAGAAATTACCAAATACCAATCACCAATAAACCAAATCAAATTTTGCTAATTAAAAATGTCTATATTGTGAAGTTTTGTAAAGTTTCCGTCCTGTTCAAATGAGTAGTATATTGTCTTCCCACATTGAAGGGCGAAGCATCGTAAGTCTGAATCTTCGGAAGTACTGGAATAAAACAGAGACACCCAAGTTATCAACCTATACCGACAGTCTGAGATAGCGTGACCAGTCTGTGCTCAGAGCGACATTGGCTGAAAGATCTGACTTACAAAAACCGACGCCCCCTCTTGACACTTCTCATTGATACGCTGTGTGTATTGATCCCTTTAACTAACACTGCACAGGGCGGTATTGCCCAACACAAATAGTTTACACTTCCGGCATAAAGATGCTTCTTCAGACTTTTTCTTGTTAGAGTGTATGAATGACACTTAAAAAATGTACTAAAATTAAATTTGTTACTAGAGAAAGTTAAGTTTTACACGAAATCATATTTAATCAAAACATTTAGTTTAGTGAAACCATTATTCATCTTAATATTTAGAAAATAATAGGAAACAATATAAAAATAAATGCCAGTCAGAGTGTGTTGAGAAGAAATGTCCTAGGGCTGTTAGTAGGATCAAACCCAGCATCCTCCTTTACGACTGAAGAAAAAGTCACGCACTGTTGACCGGAATCGAACCGGTAACCTCTGGAATTGGAACCTCGTGTCTTACCTCTGTCAGTACGAGTGGTAACTCTGGTATCGGTTGTCTTTGGACAGGTCATTACCTATTGGGCGTGACTGTACCTGAGGTGATGGCAACAAGCTCGATGCAGGGACAAATATGACTGAGTACTGCTTGCGCACCACACGAGTCAGTGAGTCAGACGTGGACATGAGTGGTGAGCAGTAATGGCGGGGGGGGGGGGACATGACCTCAGCAGGGCTGTGGACATTGCGATGACGTGTCAAACGTCTAGATTACCTTATCACCTAGTATATATTGTAGCTCTCTATTAGAAGTGAACTAAGTAAGTATTGGCTCAATAACTGTGCAGAACTTTACGCTGGTGTAAACACTCGCAAGTAAACCGTTGTACGGAGTAGACGTATTCTGCTTCACTCTGTGCGCGTCATTAGTGAGCGATATCAGTGTTATTGTATTGTAGTGAATAGTAACCTCATATCGTGTGTGCATCCTAAGGAACATTCAAATGATTGCTTCTTGGACTATCTGCTTTCTGTTGGTTTTTAATCAATGATGTCTTTCAAAGGTATAAACACAGAACAATACACAAGGGCTTCATCAAGTAAAATTAAAAAACCTTCCGACGATGCTGTCACCCCTGAAGGAAGCAACACAAAAAAGAGGAAGAAGATTACTACTATCACCGAAGAAGGTATGGAACTAGAGTCGAACATACCAACAAAAAACCGTTTTCACGCCCTCTCCGAGTCAGACGGGGATGACGAAGAGGATGATAAGAGCGTCAATGACTCAATTCACCATCAAGGTAAACAAGAGAAAATACCTCCAATTGTTTTATATCATTTTGTCGAACACCACACAAAGGCGTTTAGTTCTCTCAGAACTCAACTGCAAGAAGACTTTGACTTAAAATATAAAGGGGACAGAGTCATCATCAAAGCCAATACCAAAGAAGATTATGATAAAATACTATCAACGCTTAATCAAAACAAGCTACAATATCATACCTACACACCATCACTAGATCGGGAACTAAGACTGGTCTTAAAAAATATGCCTCCCAATCTTACTACCGAAGAAATATTCAATGATATCAAAAGACTAGGTCTTAAACCTATAAAAGTTACTCAAATGTATAAAAAACAGAATGAGAACTCAAACCCTGTCCATCTATACCCCATGTATATTGTGACCTTCGAGAAAGGGACGATTCTTAGGGACGTGTACCAACAAACAAAAGTATGTTACTGCGTAGTCAAGTGGGAAAAATTTAAAAACATGTCAGGGGTAACACAATGTTACAACTGCCAGTCATTCGGGCATATTGCTAAAAATTGCAAAAAACTTCCGAAGTGCGTAAAATGCGCAGGATCTCATTTAACCAAAGACTGTGAAAAAACCTCAGAAGTAAATCCAACGTGTAGTAACTGCCAGGGCCCTCATCCTGCAAGTTATAGACAGTGCGAAGTATACGCTAGACAACTCAACTTGAAAACTCGTCCTCAACAAAGTCAACAAAGAGAACGTGATCATCGCTCAAATGTCAACACACCGACGTTCAAAGATAAGGACTTCCCAACCCTCTCGAGCGACCCGCCGTCATCGTCGAATCAACAACAACCAGAGTGGCCCAGGTCAACGACATCTCAAAATGTAGAGCAGCCAGAAACGGTTAGTTTTATCAGTATACTACAAGAAATTAAGTCAATATTTTCCGACTTAAACTTTAAAAACATAAAAACTGTACTAAGTACAACCATACTCAAAATGAGTAAGGCATCGGATAGTATTTCTAAAGTAGCAATACTTTTAGAGGGAATTATTGATCTATTTCCTTGAGATGGCGGTCCCAAAAGAACTAAACTTCATTTACTGGAACTGTAATTCAGTAGCCGCTAAAGACAAACAAATCGAACTCATGGATGTCATGGTACAACATAACATCGATATTATAGGCCTATCGGAAACAAAACTAACACCACGTCATACATTAAAACTACTAGGGTATACAGTATATAGAAGAGACCGTCCAAGTGCCGGTGGTGGTGTGGCCTTGGCGGTCAGTAATAAAATTCCACATTACGAACAACTTATCCCAGCTATGACTAAGCTAGAGGCAGTCGCAATCACAATAGATCATCCACGACACCCAGTTACGGTGGTTTCAGTCTACAACCCCCCCAAAGGTCAACTTGATACGCGTGATTTAACGAGCCTACTACGGCTGAACAATAAAGTTATCATCATGGGTGACCTAAACGCTAAACACATTGCATGGAATTGTCCAGTAAATAACAGAAGTGGAATAACACTGCTTGAACATTCCTTTACAAATAATTACGCAATCGCATCTCCGCCTGAGCCCACCTACTATCCTACTAGAGCGCAAGCAAGGCCTAGCGTCCTTGACTTAGCAATATTGAAAAACATAAACACTTCTCCACTACACACAGTGCCAGTACTGCCTTCGGATCATAACCCAGTTCTATTTACTATCAACAATACCACTGTCCCCCAGCCCGCCCGCCTATCATATCGCTATAACCAGGCAAACTGGAAATTGTTTCGCGAGGAAATTATTAAAGACATACCTATAAACCCAAAGTTAAAAAATGGGAACAAGATTGACAGGTTTGCTAATCTTTTAAGTGATTCAATAAAAAACGCTATGGACATGGCAATACCAAAAGTACCGATGACGACAAAGTTCAGTGAGTTGCCAAACATAATACGCGCGAAGATAAAAGTGAGAAATAAATGGCGACGCTTATGGCAGCAACACAGAGACCCCCATACAAAACAAAAACTAAACCAACTACATCAGCACATTAAAAATGATATCTATCAGTGGAGAAACACCCAATGGAATTCGTTCCTAAAAACGCTACAACCCACGGACAACTGTTTGCTCTGGAAAACAACAAAAATGATGACAAGAAAACCTGAAGCAATACCACCACTGGATACACCCCACGGCACCGTCTACAAACACGAAGACAAAGCTAATGCACTAGCTGATCACTTCGAAAGCGTACATATGCAAAATGAAAACATGAGTAACCGATCTCACGAAAAGAAGGTTCAAAAAGTAGTCCGAGAATTCAACGATGATATTTCAGCCAACATTAGCTGCCCACTCGCCTCCCCACGAGAAGTATTGAACATCATTAGAAATCGCCGGAACAGAAAAGCGCCCGGAGAAGACAAAATAACTAACTACGTGTTAAAACATCTACCGAAGCAGTGCATAATCGCAATAACAATTCTTATTAATCACGTATTATTACTCTCTCACTTTCCTACTCCCTGGAAGAGGGCAAAACTTATTTCCTTCCCTAAGCCTGGGAAAAATACTTCTAATGTTCAAAATTACCGTCCCATTAGTTTATTGACTTCGCTCAGTAAGGTAGTGGAGAAAGTGATACTTACAAGATTAAACCAGCACATTTCCCAAAATAACATATTAATTCCCGAACAGTTTGGATTCCGAGCAGGCCATTCTACAACGGCACAGCTTGCGAGACTTGCTGAACACGTCACAGACAATTTTAATTTAAAGAAACACACAGGCATGATTCTACTAGACATCGAGAAAGCCTTTGATACTGTATGGCACCAAGGCCTTATATATAAACTAATTTCCCTAAAATTTCCTAAATATCTAATCGCTATCATTCAATCATATCTTAAGGAAAGAACTTTTTACGTTAATGTTAACCATGCCAAGTCAAGCATCCGAAGCACTACAGCTGGAGTACCACAGGGCTCGTTATTGGGACCAGTCCTATTTTCCCTTTACATCAACGACATACCACGCATAAAAAATATTATACTTAGTGTATTCGCAGACGATACAGCACTCATAACTTCATCATTTCGCCCAGGCGCCATCGCACGAAGACTAGAAGCTGCTTTCAACAAACTCAAACAGCACTTCCACAAATGGAAAATCAAAGTCAATGCTCAAAAAACAACAGCAATCCTGTTCACAAAAAGAAGACCAATGAATAAGCCACAAATTGTAATCCAAAATCAAACAATACCCTGGGCAAACGTCGCAAAGTATCTTGGACTTCATATGGACTCGAAACTCAATTTCACGCATCACCTAAATCTCAAAATTCAACAGGCATTTTCTATAGTGGCTAAATTATACCCCATGTTAAACAATTCAAGCAAACTAAAGACTAAAAATAAACTGTTATTATATACAATGCTCATTAGACCTGTGTTAACATATGCGTGTCCCGTATGGAGCTCGACGTGTGCTACGAACTATAAAAAAATACAAATAGTACAAAACAAAATTTTAAGGATGATAGGTAATTTCCCCAAAAGAACCCCTATTTATAAGTTACATTGTTTTTTTTAATTTACGGCCGATAAGTGATTTTGTATAATATGACATAACCGAACGGTTCTATATCAAGTGTACCAAGCATGTCGAGAATAACCTTATAAGTAAAATAGGTGACTATACCTTATTCACTCTGCCTTATAAGCGATACAAACATAGACGGACTAAGCACATTCTATTATAAATCATTCCTAGAGCTAGAGTTAGTGTATATACTAGCTAAATATCTATTAATATTACTATCTATGATATTATTGTTATTTTATTATTTTTTGTCTGCTATTGTTTCCTCTTATGATCAACTTATCTTAATCTTATTGATAGCAAGTGTACCACGCTTCCATTGCTAATTAATGTAAAATTGACTAGCTGTCAGTTCTAATCTCTCAAACGAGGGTTTTTTTAAATAATTTTTTCCCTCATTCTTTTACTCCAAGTTATTCTGCTGTATCACCACAATTACGTCATGAAGTAATGTTAAGTTGAAAGTTAAGAGATACATCTGTTCTCAGGAATTTCTGTAAACAAAATCAATTGTACTTTGTGTTTCTTGTATTTCCTAATAAAACTGATTTACGCTGGTGTAATGAGTGGTCTATCTATGTCATTTGGGTGTTTGTACAAACCGTGTTGAGTTTATACATGGACACAGTTGTATGAATCATACTGGAATGATTAATAAAACCAATGTGGATCACAAACAGTATTACTATTTAAAGCTGCCAGTCTCTGTGGCTGGTTATGACAGGCCATGCATTGTTTTGTTGTGTGTTGTTGAACGTTGAAAACCCGTTGTTTAATTTGCGCTACTTATTGGTAAAATGCACACACAAGTAAATGCTCCACGCTTCAAACGCTTCATGCATCGTTAGAATGGAGTATAAAATGAAATATTAGCTCATGTATCTGGCTGCAATGTTGTTGGACGCGGTGCTGAGTGTGGCTAGGAGGCTCAACCGCAATTGTTTCATGTGGTCGCTATGTCGGAGTGAAGGCAGCGGTAAAAGCAAGATGTATTGAAACGGGCCGGGCATTGAAGCACCGCTCGCCGGCAGAAGCTGCGATAAATCTGAGGCGGTTGTCGAATAAATTGTGGCAATCTCCCTTCAGTGGCGCTAACTGAAAAGTTTGTTGCTTGGCTGGGGCAGCCCCGTGAATCATGGGCGAGCTCGTTCCAGTGGCGTGTCGGCATTAGGGCGCGATGACGGGGGGGGGGGGGGCGCGAGCCGGCAGAGTGAATTCCAATCACGGAGTATTCACAGTTCACAGTGGGATTAGTGACTATCTACCCCGCGCATGAACGCCCCCCCTCCCCCCCAAGATCGGCGCCTCGTTCCGACCCTTTGAAAAGATGATCAAATAAACCCATTTTTGATGCCCACTCGCGTGAAAAAAAGAAAGATGAAGATACTTCACTTTCTTCAACGTGGCCGCATCTTTGAATAAACTTTCTAGACCGACATAAATTTACTTTACTGTGAAACTTGTACTTAGTTGCAAAGACCTAATTTAAAATTGAACTTTGGAGAAGATTAGTTTGTGGAGAATGGAATGTCGGGCAGATCTTTTGACGCCGGCGCCCGAAGGGGAACATATTTCGGAAGCGAAGTGGCCCGAAACAAACTTCGGGGATCGATATTTGAATCGGACAAAAATACGGACCGTATTCGCTACATTCGGTTTCAATTAAGCTTAAACGTAATCAAGCACAAAGCCAGTCCACCAACACTTCTTTGTTTGCCTTGCAATGAGGTATTTTATGAGTTAAGCTACTTGCAAAGTCATTTTAAACAACCCGTTTACCTAAATTTGACAATTTAAACGCTCGTTATTTTCGAGTGCATTAACCACAAAACAATGGATTTGTTAATCTCAACACAATTATAATTTCAGTAGGGTTTAATCCTAAAAGTTTTCCAGCATCCACAATTATTTTCCTCCTACGCAGTGCGGATATCCCACCCCTACCTCGCAGGGTGCCCGGTTGCCTCCCCCTCCCCCTCCCCCGGGCGTCGCGCGCGCGCTCTGGTGTCCAACCCCACAACCTCTCCTGGCCATGCACGGAACCGCGGGCTCTGTACTGTGACAACCGTCACCCTCGTCTATACACATACACGTGCTACGCGCTATGATACGTTGAGCTGTTGCATCTGTCACGACAACACGACAACACGTCATCTGCTATGGCCGTGCATGGCTGTCTCATAGTGTTTACTTAATGCAGAGCGTGTACTATTAATTCAAGATGGGTAAGAAGAATTCCAAGTTGAAACAAGACACCATTGACCGTCTCACCAAGGATACTTACTGTAAGTACACATGGCATTCATAAAGAACGCCTCTGCAACCACAATTATTTCTTACATATAATGTAATTGGAAAACATATTTTATTTTTTTAATGACATGTTAAAATTGTATTTTAATGAATACTACGTAAGTTCGAATTAATGTTCACGACGTGTCCGTCTTTTCGCACGTTTTCAGCTCACCTGTTATCTAGCTACTAAGCATTGACTATACGAGCCGCGTTCGGACCTTTACGACACATAATAGTGTCGTAGTAAAAACAGGCTACTAATCTAGATAAAAAATAAATATACATTATTTTAAATCTTCGCTGCGGTTAGATATATAAAGTGAAACAATGTTCGTGGTGAAATACGGACCCAATAAAACGTGTAATAATATCTGACGGGGGAGTCAGCAGTCAGCATGTTGTGTTCCCGCTTGCGTGCGTCAGCCCGTCAGCCCGTCAGCCCGTCAGCCCGTCCGGCCACCCCAAAGCAACACGGATGTTGGTCCACCTCGCGCTACCCCTTCTGTTGGTCAACTGTTGGCTCGGGAGTCATTTCGCGTCAATATTATTACACCGATACATGTGTGTATGAGTCGCTTGCAAACACATGAAGCTGAAACATTGACAGAGAGAGAAAGATAGAGAGTGAGTACACAACATACGTGAATAATCGAATGGACTCACATAGATACCGATCGAGTTATGAATATTGTAGATATTCGTGCAAGTAGGAGGAAAACAGACTGAAGTAGCGACAGATGAGCCGGCGATGAACAGTAAGAAAACAGCTCATAACGTATAACAGACTCTCGGATATAAACGATCCGAGTGTGACTCTGCCTGTCGTAAGAGACATGGCAAGAGACCATCCACACTACGTACTACTACCCACTAATACGTTTACTACTTCTACCTATTACTACCTTAATCCCTCCTACCTACTTGTCTCTTTTCTCCATCTGTTTAGCTCCGGGATGGAATTAGTGGATGAGCCAGAAAATCCCCCCCCCCCCCTCGTCTAACCACGCCACTGGAAAGGAAGGTTGAAAGTGGTATTGTGAGCCCCTTGGTTATATCTTTGAAGTTACACTTGTTAGCCATCTTGACTGGTTTGTGAAGATATCATCGTATAACATTTTGGACAACTTGATATCTTGTTTGAAAGTATCCCATGCGATGACTCGAATGAAAAGAATTGCCTTGATGATAGGGTGAGAAAATTACAAATACGTTATTGTAACACATATAGTCTGAGTTCGTAAGTCGAAGTCAAAGAAGTTCTCGACCTAACCAGACAAAGATTCGCAATCTCAATTTATAGTTACAAGACAACTATTTTTACAATCTTAAACCCAAATAACTAAACCTCTAACACCATCTCAATTGCTCATACATTGTGTATGAGGGATCTATGGCCACGCTCAAGTAACATGTAAATTCAATATTCAATAGCTGCAATTACACTATTTGGATTGTTTTATTGTAATTTTTGGATCCCCTTGTTTTGTGCACCCATTAATTCCACGTGTAGTAGATTTAGCACAAAAATGTTTAAACAAAATTCACGCCAAAGTGGAGGTCACGAATGGTGTGCTGTAAGTTTTATGGCGGAATTGTGCGGTTGTTGTAATGAGCCACTTTTTCAAGCATTTCCCAGACTCAAAGCCAGAATAGCTTATATTTGCTTTATTATTCCACTTTACATTTTCCAGATACAGAGCAGCATATTAGAAGAGAGTCTTGGTAGGAAAAACATTCAGATCTTGCACAGACGTAGGCTGAACAGACAGCTCAAATTTTATGCTCAAAATAAAAACAACAAATGCACATAAGAAGTTTTGTGCACCCTCAAATTAAAAAAGTAATAATCTAATATTTAAGGTTACACCAATAACGTATATACACCTACTTATGATTATGACTCTCTCAAACACATCCGCAATAATTATACCTGGATGACAAAGCGGCAGATTAGCTGGGACTCAGACAAGTCCCGACACAATTATCTACAAGAGAACATTCAGATTCTAAGTACTCAGTTAAAGTTGAGCACATTTCGTCCGTGGGCGATTACCTGAAACGCCCTTGTTTGAAGTAATGCTCCTCGAGCTTATTACACGCCTGAAAGTGGCGCATCCGTCAGAAACTTGCTGGGAATTACGTAAAACAACTCTCCTTCCTTGACGCGAGTCGAGAGCCGCATTAGGCTTTGCATAGCTAAACGAGGCTTAAGTAAACACAATTCTCGACGAAATATTTACGTTGAGCCTAGTTGGTATGAAAGGATTACTCAACTAAACTCGCCCCTAAATCACATTAAGTCATGCAACTTGATGCATGGTTAATGAACGCATGCAGTGCATAGCATGTGCAGGTCATATGACACATTCGACCTGTATCACACTTGTATTTATGGCGCCAGAGAATGACCAGCGTTGACCTCAATGGTAATTATTATATTATCTTTCCAGCACACTTAACTGGTCTTAGAGTCAATGTGTGCGTGTGGACGCAAACTATGGGTGTTAACTCGTATCTAGGCCTACTTCGAGTAGTAGTGTTTCTTTGTTTGAAGGTATTGAACTCCAATGAATGCATAAAATAAAGGTTCAATGAAATTGTAACACGCCTACAGCGCACGCGCGATAGTTGTTGTTTTTTCATAGGTTTTAAAACCGTATGCACGATGTGAGATAAAGGAAATAAAGTTATGTTTCCGCTGATTTTTTCATACATCTTGAACATGATATAGGATGTTCTTTTTTTAAGAGAGAGAGAGGGAGAAACGTTCTGTGCTTGCAAAAAGCAAAGCGTAAAAATGTTACACTGACGACACAGGAAGCCAGTGGTAAAGAAAACAATTACATTGATACAATGACAATTTAATTAAATGTATGATTCGTTTGTTCAATTCCTGCTAAGATAAGACGAGTTATTGAAATCGAGGTTTTCAATAAATTCAGGACACTAGAATAAATGCGTATCACCTATTGGTTATAAAAATATAATAAAAAGGAATGTTAACGGAACCAAATAATAATAAAACAAACAAGTGATTATTGCCTATCCACTCTGTAACCATATCATCATCTAAAGCTCATCTCGAACGAAGGTAGGCCGAGCTGTTTGCCCACAGTTGGTAATAGTGATGGTTACTATCACTGGTGCCAAAAAAGCAGTATAAACTCTACAGTATAGGGCTTACGTGGACCAATATTTTTTCATTTTCCTTCTCTCAAAACACAATTCTTCCATTTCCTTCTCGCATTCCATAATCTTCTCCTCCCACACCTCAAACAACTCTCTAGGGTTTCTCTTACGTCCTCCGCAAAGACTCTTCCCCAATTTTCTCGGCGTATTTATTTCCACTAGTATCCTTTCTTTCTCATCTTCTCTGCTATGAAGAGTTGTCCCAGTGTTTCTTGTTGTGGCTCATTTTGTCTCAGTGCTCAGATGAGCCCGAGCATTGCATTATGTGAATGGAGGAATTACTCCTAGTTCATCATAATATTAATAAGTGTCCGGTATGAGACTCCGGGGTCTCGAAATAATAGAAAAGACAAATCAGGTTTCACAGTGAATCTTTATTTAGCAGACGATGATAAGTAAACATTAATTTTACGTAAACACTCTTTAAGGCATGGGCTAGTTTTTAAATCATCAATTTGAGACAAGTGACAGAGTTAATTTATTTAATTCCTTATTACATTTGGATCAAATTAGACGATACTACTGAAATCGCCGCAATTTAAACATGTAATCAAATTTGAATTCTTTTTTAGAATGTCTGTAGAAGTAGATAATATTTGCTATTTGCTTTGGGCATTCGTTAGTAGACTTAACAACTTATATGTGTAGGGTACGTACGCACCTCCGATGCTAATGTCTATAGACGATCTTGTGAACACTGATCTTTAATTTCTATACTTAATAAATTCTAAAAGAGATAATATATAGAAACGCTCTCTAGGTGGGCAAAAAATAAAACAATCCACGGTCGACTGGAATGTACAACCCAGGTATCCCGCATCTCGGGCGCATAAACCACTATCATAACATCGAGCAGAGGTCTAATGTCTTCCATAACACATTACTACAAACATCTTTCAAGCGAGCTTCGTTTTTCACATTTATTTTACAATGAAATGGTATAATGCCTTTGCACAGCGAGGCTTCTATTATACTCTCAGTCGTTAGATGACTTCTGTGTCGCGTTGGCCAAGGGTTTTATTGGCGTCCTGGACAAAGGGTTGCGGGTTGATGACCAGTCAGAACACAGGGGTTAACATTACATAAGCGAGTTAAATGTGTCAGCGCGACAACAGAAACAACGTCAGCATGTCAACCGTAAAGCCAACGAGGCGCATATTGATATTGCATAATGCCCCCCCAAAGCCTTCACGCACTCAATTGGAAATCAATCACATAATCGCGTTAACGTGAATACGAGGGTCCCCAATAAACGAACGTTTATTCTTTCTAATAGAAACATCACACATGGGGCTTGAGGGATTAATGTCAGTTATCATAACTTGTAGTTAAAACAAAATGATTTCCATGTTCATTAATTGTTTTATTTTCACGAGACGTCAATACTATGAACATTGCCATTAATAATAAACACGTCTTTTCGGGGTACTAGTGGCTATATTCAAGAGTTGTGCTTGAATAAACGAAGCTTCAATACTCAATGATTATGACTGAGGAAACTAGTAACATTTCATTGCATTTGTTTAGTTATTCTATATATTTTTCAGTTTCCGCAATCGCTCGGGGTAAAGTCGTGAATATGAAGTTAGTTTGACATCTCAGAGAAGTCGTATTTCAAAGATATTCTATCTGTTTTGTTTTTACCTACATATATTATTGTTTCCTTTGCGATCTTTGAAACATAAACGTCGCATAGATGAGATTGTGGCTCCGTTTGGATGGCGTCACCCACTTCCAGGTCAAAGGTTTTATTCCAATAAAGTGGAAACACAATTTTCCAATACCATTCAACCAAGTCGGTATTGACGTAACCCCGCATAAAATATTCACACATATTTTATTCTAAATTCAGCGACAAGAATTTTCTGGGAGATATTCTGGCTGTGCACAGCCTTCTCTGCTTATCGTTCCCCCGGGGGTGTTGTGTACAGAAGGCGGTGAGTTGCACCAACTGCTGCTGGTGAGGAGAGGTTATTCTGTGAGAGCAGAGAGCAGAGCGTAGAGAGCAGAGAGCGGGGGAATCAATTGCATCTGGAGTCGGCGGAGCGAAAATTCAATATCATTCGTGAACGAAGCAAACTGCTGCATTATGAGCTCCAGAACAAATGTACACCGTTATTGCATGTTGTACATTCACAGCCAAAATGCAGGAGCTGTTCGAGTAGCTTATGTATATATGATCGGCGAATAAATCCGGTTTGGGTTGTACGAGAGATTATAGTGAATTGTAATGTGTTAAGGTACCACCAGGAAAACAATTAGATAGTAAATGTGTGTGTGGCTTTGTACTTTTTGTCGTATACCATTTAGCAACACGTGATTGTCTGTGAGACTCCCCCGATTTCGTGGGTAAAAATTGCTTTAAAAATGTCAAATAGTAAACCAATACATGGGCATCTAGCCATTAGAGAACTTAGTGCTTTTCCTTGTGAAGGTATTTTGTTTCAAGTAATATTTTAGTTTTTCAAATCATATTCGTGTTGCAACTAAACATTACAAAAGTTAATGTAGAGCATTTTGATAAAAAGGATAATTATTGCAACAAAGAAACATTCCTAAGACAGAGCACTAAATTTTGTAAGGGTTGACATAATTTGGGTAATTTTTGGCAGTTGTGAAGTAGTAGTAGTAGTATCTTTAATTAGCATTTTTGCTATTTTACATACATTACATTGCATTCATATTTTACAGTATAGTTTCAAATATAAGTTGAAAGGATTCATAAAATTTTGTGCAACTGTCTCGCAATGTACACATTATCAATGGTCAATAGGACATACATAAAATATAGTACAAAACAATCCAACCACGTAGTCCATCAAAAATTACACATGGACGGATAGTAATAGCACAATTTTCGTTTTACATATTTTAAAAAACAACAGGAACAACTCAGGGTTCCGTGGGGAAGGTGGACATTTAGCTTTCAGTAAGTGGGCAGTAATTGATTGACTGTATTTAGTTATGCCGTTTAATAACATACATATTTAATCGTTGTTCCGTGCGAGTCGAGTGCGTGAGAGAATGCTTGTGCATGTGTGCGTCTACACGGTTATATCTCCGATGTTATCAAGGCCACCCCCCAACCCCAACCCCCACCTCCTAGACTCCGGGCTCCTGTAAATAACGATTGCCAAAATCACCCCCAGGTCGTCTACGACGTAAGTTTGGCGTCCTGTTCTGCGACGACCGCCGTCGCGGCGCCTCCCCCGGCAGCAGTTGCGTGCGGTGCCCTCAGCCCTCAGCCCTCAGCCCTCAGCCCTCAGCCCTCAGGACGATAAACTTTCAGACGTTGGGGCAGCCGAGGGAATCTTCCAGAACTTTGACTCCTTGAGCGAGATAACAACTGACGTAGCTTCGCGTGTGAGTCACGTGATGCACGGATGCGTTGATGATGACGTCATAACGTGATATCGTACACGTCCAGTCACGTTCAAACAAGGGGTAGATTACATTGTGCATCGGTGAATGCTCAAGGATGATCAAATTATTACAAACTCATTTTACTTCGTTTTCTTTTTCTAATAAAAGATTTTTACAAACGTTGAATATTGACCGATCAATGCATTCCTATTGAAATTGTTGACGGATATTTTTACAAACTATTGGGAAGAATTAACGTTCTTTAAATTGTGAATAAACCGTATTTATTTTACTTTATACATGAAAATATGGCAAAGTCGATTAACATTTTTACCTTTCAAAAAATGCGTGAATGTATATTACGCATTTACGGCACAAACACCGGAATTACCATTTTAATAATGTTGTTTGTGGTGGCAGCCCTGAGGGGAATGTGCAGCCGCGCTGCGCCCTAGGGACGCACGGGTGACGGTGGCGGTGACGACTTATGACGCCCGCACGAGTGTTGAGGGAGGCCTACAAGGTTTTACATATTAAACTTACTCGTATATGAGAAAGTAAGAATATGAAGACTAGTAAATAATGCACCAAAATGTTCTACCAAAGCATCACTAATGCTGTCACTTTTTTTGCAAGTAACGAATGAAGATTATCGTATAAACTATATAATATGAACTTGATAATTTATGCATTATATTATCGATGCACAATGTGTTTTGTATTATCAACAACGTTTAGTTGAATGTATTGCTGACAAGAAAGTGTTGCAATATAAGTATCACAGAAAATGATTTATTGATCAGTTATAAGAATATAGTTAGGAGTATTCTATCGTTTGTAGGTGTTGTCGACTAGTGTGTAAGAAATGCTGCCGTTTATCTCTGTCTTGCTGTCCACCATATTGATTCCACTGCTACCCCCAACAAAGCACGGACAAAACGTCATTCCTGCTTCCGGTTCCGGTCCGTTCCTGTGATGACATTTACTTTTTACCTCCATTCTTCTCCTTCACATCCGGTGCTGACGTTGTCGCGAGCCACTGGCGCGGTCCTTAGAATAAACTCTCCGTCACAAATGAAATTACACTTCCTTCGATAACGAAAAATTAAAATGTTTTATGGATAGTTATCGTTTTCGCGTGTGAAACAAACTGGACTAGTTTACTGTTAAATAAATACAACATAATTATTCTGTATGGACGTTGAGTAATTATAGTGTCACAGTGTCACACATCCAGAAATGCTTATAGATAAAAGCTAAATCGAAGTAGCATCAAATAGCAGTAAGGAATGAAATGGGGTTAATTCCCGTTATTTGCAATATAGCAAAACCGATAATCAGAATTACCCATGTTTGGCATCAAACACCAGCTAGTTATATTCTCACCTCTTATCAGTGAACCACGTCTATTATTGACTGAGAGGATCGAGGAGACTGTTAGACTGTAAGGCTGTGAGACTGTGAGACTGTGAGACTGTGAGACTGTGAGAAGCCACCAGGCTTAGTGCGCTCCCTCGTACCTATAATACCTCATTGAGACGGATCCATGCTTCGTTCAAGTTACCTTCATTTCGAGGACAAAACTCGATCATTACAACATGCGTAAATTGAAACATTCAACAATGCTCTACTTTCGTTGATTTGTTTATGTGAGTAAATCGAAGAAAAGCTCATATCAATACCCACATTGCATGATTCAATATTTCATCAATCTTATTGAATTTAAAGTAAAAACAACAACGAAAGAGCCATTCTCACATTGTTAAACCAAATTGTAATCTTTTTTATTCTTAAATTCAATTATGGAACGGTTTAATGCGAATTTAAACCGCTGTGGCTTCATCATGAAAATACCAGTTAAATAATATGTGACTTCTTAGTGTGAGTGTGAGTGTGAGTGTGAGTGTGAGTGTGAGTGTGAGTGTGAGTGTGAGTGTGAGTGTGAGTGTGAGTGTGAGTGTGAGTGTGAGTGTGAGTGTGAGTGTGAGTGTGAGTGAGTGTTCATATATAGTAACTACGTAGTTTACTGCGCCATAAAACCGTAAGATGTGTCCACTGTATTACGAGGTACATTTGGAAGACAATAATTGGAAACTTCTGTTTCGCGAAATAAATGCACATTGGTAAGTATATTTCTGTCACATAAATCCCCGCTAATGGTCTGACGCTATTCGACGAGTGTTTGCGGCGAGCGCAGTCGTCTGGTGTACGCGCAAACTTCAACAAGTTCAGTCGTGCTTGAACACAAAGGTTGTTTTACGAAGACAGGCCCGAGCTGCATGTCTATCCTCATAAAAGCATTACTCACAATACACTGCCTCACAATGCAAATTAAAAAAGAAAGAACTGTTATTTATTTCACTAAGGGAAAAGTCCTTCAGTTATTGCATTTAAAAAGAAAAAGAAATTTTCGAAAATGGAAAATGTGAATTGTAAAAGTGTCAGTATAATGTTCGTGACTTGATATTCATGAAAGGCGGAGAATTCTTGCGTTATAATAAGTTGTCTTGGGTGAAGCTGCAGCCATGTTTTGCGTTAGAAATTGAAATGTCTCCCTCGTTGTTCGTTTCCCCGCTAGTTCGGTCGTGAGCGGTTTACTGATGTTGCTCGTTGCTGCACAATAGACTTCAAACAGAACCATTGTCCCGAAACAAATGATACTTTGCGCATAATTCTAATGAAGCGCTTTGCGAGTTATCTCTTATCAAAAGGTGGCTTAACCCTGTTATAAGCCGGCCCAGAGATTCTCTTACGTCATACACGGCTTCCCAATTCATTACAATTATCCGGGGGGGGGGGGGGGGGGGATCAGTGGTACAGCCACTTGCAGAAGTAACGTGGTGAACGATATTGGTATACAAAGAGATAAGCAAGCTTCCCATTCCACGAATAAGTAGTTTTCCAGGCATAATTTAGATTACAAATTTCCCCACAGGTAAATCTAGTAGTTGTGGAAGCTACAGTGTAGTGTAGTGGATGGAAAGTTATATGCGACTTTTATGCGAAGGAAGTATTTTAATCAGTTGTTATATATCTTGTTTCAATCATTATGAAAACCCGAAGTGTGAAGCCCCTGCAGATACAGCGAAATCAATCTCAACAAGCTCGCATCGTTTTTAATTAAAATGTTCTATCAAAGGTGTAGCTTTACATTCACCTCTCTCCTCTGTATTAGAGGGGAAATATTTGATTGGAGACCATAATGAATGTTTGTGAAAAGAAAATTACTTTCCGTATTATTCACATGGTTCAAATATCTCGCGTGACTTTTATCCCACACAACTAAATCATTCAATATATTTCCAAATAAAATGAAACTCACAAAGCTTTACGTTTATTTTAGTAGTGAGAGGGGGGTAGGGGGGGGGGGGGGGTTGACTCACGCAAAGGTAGCCAATAACAAGACCGTGTACATTTCACTCTCCATGTTCAAAGCAATTACTCAAGTGAAACTCCTATAACAACCAACGCATGCCGGGAATACTACCAGACTTGTAAACCCTTGAATTACTCTACTGTGGGTTATTTGTTTTCACTTGTTGCATGAGTCCTGTGTATCAAACAAATAGCATTCACGATTCTCTTTCCGAGGGCCGCTTTGTCATGCATACGCTTGTGTGGAGCTGGAGAGTAAACTTATGTAGCGCACGATTGAAATTACTTTACTTTTAGTAACGTTATGCGAGCTTAAATAAACGCCACAAATATTTCAAATCCTATCAATTTTCCTCCACGTGCCAAGTTTCTGTTCTTTTGTAGTTTGATCATTTCTGCTTTGCAGAATGTCTGTACTCCAAGATCCGTATACATATTGTTCACATTCGGTATTATTTTCATTTAACTTATATTAATCTCACTGTTTAAATCACAAATTCTCAATTGATGTTGAAGTTGAGCTGAAGTTGAGATAGTATTATTTATGACTAGATGAAGGAACTGCACTTAGCTTTCGTGATAATTCAAACTGCAATTGCGTAGATCTCACAGGTTTTCCAGATTCCACTCTTCCTCAACTCTCATCTAACCTTGAGCCCACTCAAAGTACCTAGTGGGTTCTCCGTACTTGTTACGACCCCATTGTGTCTCTGCACTGTTCTCGCTAGCCGGTATTAATCTGTCTGGACAGTTCTCGTGTTCGGCTCTCGTTCTGGTCCGCTCGGCTTCTTTGTTACTTAGTTGCGAGTGACAGATGTCGAGACAAGGCGTCGTTCAATAAGATACGAAGACGAATATTGTCAAGGAAACTTTATTTAATACAAACTTGTGTCAACTTTTATAGGACGTCGCAAATATTAACATTATAATAAAACAGAGCCGCGGAGAAGAGATGGGTTGTTTGTTCTTTTCTTTTCTTTTGTTGCCACTTTGCGTTTTTGTTTCTAAACCCGCAAGATATACAGTAATAATACTGCAGATCAGTTTCTTCCAAGAAGTGTTTCACTTGATGCTTGAACGTATTGCTACGTGTTTGATGCGTCGACACATTTGCTTGATATCTTTCATAAAGCCAGAAAGCTGCGTTGATTAATTGTCGTTTTATATTCTCTAGATATGTTTGTTTTACCTTACGGCTTTACAATTGTTTGAGAAAAGATAAAGCATATTTACATCTAGGTACATAAGGCGTCATGTAGGCCTCTCAATGAAGCTAATTTCAGGTTAAAGTTCGTATTTATGGTTGCTGGCCAGGTATATGTGTTGTCTTCTGTTGTCAGACAAGGGTAGCTGTAAGCCAGGGTAAAACGCATTTAAACTGTCAATCATAAATGTGGCTTTTACCTAGAATAATCTGTATGACATTTTCTGGTTTTGTAAATGTGCTGAAGAATTTGAAGTTATCATATCTCCCATAAAAGTAGATGATAGTAATTCATGCATTTATAAGAAAACTAATATATTTCCTTCTTTGGACTTGTACAGTTTACTAATTTTTTAATTAAAGTAAATGAGATTCCGGGTGAAGCAGCGAAGTGAGATAAAGCTCTCCGAGCAAGACCGAGGTGAAGTCGGGTCGGTTTCTACTTAAAGGAATTACCTCTTTTAAGTTCCGAAACGTATTTCCCCAGGCCGAGAGAAAATACACGCTAAGAGTCACACCGAGAAGCTACGGCTCATATTAAAATATCGTTCCAAATATTGTATCTACGAGGGATGGTCTAGGGGCTGCGACGCTCATTTGGGTTAATGAGAAAGCCTCTAATCTGGGCGGAATGGGCGCTTTGTCAGATCGCCCATAAACCCGTCACTGGGAGCCCCGTTAAGATTGGCCAATACCTGCATTGCTACGATAAACTCTACCCGGCAACGAAAGGTCGAGAGAACCCTTGCTTGCGTTGCAGACAGAATAATCTTTTCTATTTTTAAGCATTTCGTTTGGAATGAAAATGCTGCAAAATCGTAAAACATTTACAACGCACAGAAAGGCAACTCTATATAATATCCAAAAAGCAGCAAGAATCATATAATGTTTTACAGCTCTATTTATGTTGCGTTGTGAGTTGGTATTTTAGTGGCGAGTGATGCAGATTTAATTCTATTTTAAATCTTGATCTAACAAAATATTATTATTTAATAAGAAAACAGTGTTCATAGTAATACGTAAAACATAATGTTAGAGTTAGAGACTGTTGATATTGCTGTTTAAAAACAATCCGCCTAGATGAGGGATGGCCAACTGGTGGTCCGCAAGCCACATGCGGCCCTGGTCACTTATATCCGACCCTAAGCTCATTGTTACCACATTACGTGAGATCAACGGGATGTGCGTTCCGCTTTCAAAACAGAAATCGTATAACTTCAAAGTTTTGCGGTTGGGCACAAATTAACCGCTGAAAATGTTAAATATAATATTAATTTACGAGGCTGTGATGATGGTTAACAACACTGATTAAGATTAAAACGTAGTTTTATCATAAATGAGAATTAGTTTACACCAATCATTAATGCGTTCGATCACTTTCATTAGTGATTAGAGTAACCATTGTATTATTTCAAGGTTGAGCTCCATTGTCGTTTCATCCAGCCAATACCTCATCCGAAGACAAACTTCACTGTTTGGCTTCTTAATTAAGAGTTTCTTTGTTAGTTGGTTGGTATTGTTGGTGTTTCTTGTCTTGTTTAACTTTACATCAGCACAAATCCTCTCTGCTGACAGTAATTAAGCGGAGATTAATGGAGACGAACTTTGTGTTGCGTTGCTAAACACACATCTGTGTTGCGTTGCTAAACACACATCTGTGTTGCGTTGCTAAACACACATCTGTGTTGCGTTGCTAAACACACATCTTGAAGGTTGTTAGAGTTTCCATGGAGATGTTCTATCTCTCTCTCTCTCTCCTGATTGGTGTTCGATAAGTGGACGCCCTTCTATTGGTAGACAATGTCATACTCGCATTCTGATGGACTGTAGTTATATTTACGTTATCTCTGATCGTGGAAAACCTGCAGCAAGTAATGATACTAATGGGGTTCTATTTAATTACACCAATGAGCGTACAAACGTATGTACAGTAGGAATCATCGGTATAATAACGACTCTTCGTAAATAAAGTGAATACCAAATGTTTCTCACAAGATCTACAAGTAATTTAAGGTATTCGTTGCGAAAAGTCTGGAATGAATTCCTTTCAGGCACCTCGTTTGGAGAAAAACGAAAAATGTCAAACTTTGTAATATTGTGATTGTAGAATTGCTACTAGGTACTCAAACATTTATAAAAATAACATCTACAGACAGTGTAATTTCATTTGATAAAGTGCATATTTTACATTAATTGTTATACTTTCTTGTTTCTTGTTATTATATGTTATCTCTATCATATGAAAATACAAGTTGATCTTAAAATGAATTCTCTTAATAAATTGCTAATAATGGTGTTGATCATTATTAAATTTTGAAATGTAACTCCTTCAGATGTAATTCCTTCAGTACTAGGACTATAGTGATTTCCCAGAATAGTGATAAAATTAATGTTTAGATAACAACCAATAATTATTTGAAAACAACGCCACAACAGATAAACTGAACGACCATATCCAAAATCTGAATAAAACATTGTATGTTATCCGTATCGCCGTGGATCTACAGAACTTCCTGAACTCTCCGTGTAAACTCTCTGGACCGGCGCCTCCACCAAAGATAGCGTGACGCTAGCGCTGCCTAGCGTGTTGCGCCGCAATCTTCCACAGGTATAGCGTGTCGACGCGCGTTCATTAACTGTACGCAGCGGGGAACCTTGCAGGACCCGACTCGTTCTGAGACAGGGATTTAATTACTTGTTTTTATCGTCCAAGTGATGTGCTAAAGCGGTCATTGCTCTGGGGAGGAGGACTTGTTCGAGCATTTGAATATGTGACGTCACATCTTTAGATCGGTGGGTAATAACCTTGGTATCGGCTTTAATTTGGTGGAATTTCAGTTTAATTTAATGTTTTGAAGTATAAAGAGTTTTTTGACAGCAGCTAAATTTTTAAATAACGGGTGTGTCTGTTAGTTGAGATTAGTATTTACTAGTATGATATCAAAAAAGAGATGTTAAGCAACAATAATATCATCATTAAATTTTGTGTTGCGCCCTGGGAAATTTCCAAACTATAAACGTTCATAGTTCGAGAATGTATTAAGGTATTCCATTATCCGAATTTGAAATGGTATTTTTTGAATTTTTACAATTTCATTGACTCGCGTATACCGTCCTTAGATGGATGAATGCAGACCAGCATAGATAGATAGAGCAACGTAAACCCGTTCCTCTATATACTTGGTTGGTTGGCAATATCTGTTGCGTGTTTGGTGGTTCTAACCATGGTGATGTAGTGGTACGCGTGATTCTCCAAGCAAGTCTCACCCCTTGGGGGGATAGCCAATTAATTACACGCTAATTACAGGATAATAGGCAGAGTCGTGAAAATATTCCAAACTTCGTTAGTTGATAAGAAAATCAGTATTTTAACCTAAAATGTATAACGATCGTGTCATTGTGGCGTTAATAATCATCCGAATGCTTCGTAAGACAGAGACCATTCTCTGCTTTTCATTTGGCTCGGGTGTTGCAATAGTGAAGTTGGAATGTCCACGGGAACTCAATCCCTGTTCGAAGCATTCGTCTTCTGTTTGAGGGAAGTCATAGTAAAATCCTGCATCCAAGATTTATTTCCAGTGGCCGATATCGAACCGGTGACCTCTCGAATTACAGTATCGTGTCTTAGATCACTGAGCTGCCCTCTATCTGTGTTGCATCGCTTTGCACCTCGGCAATGATGGACGGTTGCTGTGTTGCAACGTGACATCTCTGGCAACGCTGTATATCTTGTAAATGAATGACTGTAGGAGGCGACGGAAATTGTTTCCTTTTTCCTGTCATAAACCACATTTGTCCGTGTTAGACTATTGATCTAGCGAGACGCGAAGTCTAAACGAGCATGACAGCAATAGTGTTGAAGAGAAAACACGAACATATCAACTGTATCAATAGACGTCGAGTGTTTGCCTCACTTCATGTGAACGTGGAATGGCCACGGCGCATGTTTTTATGGCCTGGACTAGATGAAATATAAATTGGTGAAGTGGATGTGTGCGAACTGCCAAGTGAACGTAAAGAGAACGACTTTAGTCGCGCCATGATTTCTGTTGGTCATTCTGACAGAAGTGTGAACGTAGAGGTGATATTAACGGTAATGGATATTTCTCTGAACAAGAACGAAACAATATTTGATGGATGTATTTAAAATATTGGTTTGTTTTAAGCACTCTTCAAGAGCTTAAACCCGTTAAACTTATTTCTCCCCACTTATTTCCCACAATTAACAAGTATTAATACATACCACTGAAATCTAACCCTGATATTGAAAAAATGGTTTTTTTAATAAAAACTAAAACAGAGTAGTAACAAAATAACATTTTGCGTAGCTATTAATATTTCTCTCTCCAAGAAAATAGACTGGAGTTTAACAAAAGTCTTTAAAAAAGTACTTTCCTGTCATTTATGTACCGTGTTAAGGATACACGGTGAAAGTTAAAAATAAATTTAAACTTCTAACAAATGTGTTCTTGAAAGCCATTATTGCATTGTAAATATTGTGTAGGCTAAGTTTTACTACGCATTAAATAGTTGAAGTTTACCACCTTCATAAACGATACAGTGCAACACAATTTCCTTTGCAATAAAGCTCTATCATTAAAAATGTGATTCCAATAGCTCTCAAGCCGCTGTAACACAGTCACATAAAGCCGGCATCTTAAACGAAGTGTTTCAAAGTATGATTTTAACGATAATGATACCTTATTCAAACAGCAAAGAGTTCACGATTCAGGTCAGAATCTTGACTGTGATCATTAGGAGAGGAACGCAAAGATGAGATCGTAATTATTACAGCTGGAGGAAAACTTTAGTCACAATTATTATTCTTCTCTGGAGAAACATCTTCAGTCTCTGAGATTGAAGGAATAACGAGTTTTCGATAACGAGGCTATGCACACAAACTTGCCTTAACAATAAATAATTGCAATTACATAGGAGATATTGCCCTACATGGCTTTACATTTCAAAATATTTAGAAACTGTTTCTTGTTTTATTCAATGTTAATTGGATCGATCTAACATTTTGGTTGAAAGATTTTGGACATACGTTCAAATGTGAAAATTTACTCATATCCAAATAACCACAAGTGAGTGATCATAACATATGTATTTGTTTTCCACGTTTTATTTGTATTGTATTGTAATTGTAGATAGCTTTTGATTACTGTTAAAAGTGTTACACTACTTATCTTTTATCAATATTATCTTTACTTCTCGACATGGAATATGAAATATGAATTAATGTGAAACATAGAATGCTGTTTATTCCTACAACTAAAACCGTAGCCTACAACACACTAAGGGCTCCGTGCGTAGTAAGGGAAATGCGCCCAGAAAAGTCGCTCCGAGCAGCAACATACAGACCCACGCAATAACATGCAGATGTAATGGCCGACTAATAAAACGCCCGATCCACTGCCTAGAACGTTGAGCGCACATGTGGAGGAAGGTATCGCACTTTAGGCAGCAAATTGAGGCCATTTCCTTCTCGTGTAACGTGGAGATTCCCTCAAGTACACAATAACGACAGCGCAGCCAGTATAACACTACTTGTTGCATTCACACCATGACGGCGATAACATGAACTACTGGCGCCCCTAGCGGACATTGACGTCATTATAGAGCGCCGCGGGCTGTTGCAGAAACTACCCCTATCACTTCAAGGTCAACTTAATATCCGCCTAGCGGAGGCTCATCGAACTTCCTGCTAGGCGGAGATCAAGTTTGTCACCTTGAAGGTGGTGGAAAGTTATTGCTTGAAAGAGTTTTAGATAGATAGATTTTTGGGCTTAACGTCTTATATTTTTGCAACTTGGCTAATCAAGACGAAAAGAGTTTTACCATTTAGCATGCTTTGTACATAATCTGAATGTGAATCTGAAAACGTGAATTCATACTGGCTCAAAGCGTGTTGTGTTTAATGGGATTGCTACATCATTATCACCAGCAAGATGTGTGCATATTTCAATGTAGCTATGCACATTTGCAAAATAATAAATAAAAAAATGCATAACATACTGACAGCATGTTGCACCACGCAATGTCTACTATTATTATGTCTGCGACCTGAGCGCTCCAGCGTCGTTTGCTCCCTTACTTTGTGCGACCTCCGTGTCTCTCAACCGAGGTCGCAATTAATGCCGCAGATTGACAACGGCTCGAGCACTCCAGCTCCCGAGTGAGCAGTCACGTGGCTTTGATCTCGTGAAGAAACTTTTGATAACATCAATTATAACGTCAAAGGAATGTTTTCTCAGAGTTCTGGATTCAGGGATCTGAACCTAACTACATTTACCAATAAGAAACAAGAAGGCTTCACATTTATGATTAAACCGCTTGAATTCACTTCAGATTTCAAATCTCGACTCAAAAGCTGCGTAATAAGAAAAATCTCAAAGCTTCAATCTGTGAATGTAAATCTTCATTTTGATGTTATTACAAAATACACTTGAGGCTATGAAAAGTTAAAGCATCAAAACAGTAATGGATAAAACAGCTACTTCACTTACTACCCTTCTATTCTAGTTGATGTGTATGGGATGGCTTGTAAATCGTAAACCGCACGTTTGCAGTATATAAGCCGGTACATTGGAGAATATGTTTTACTTTGTTTGGCGTGAGCTGTTTATTGCTTGTGTCTGTATACCATGAATTGACTGAAAGACGGGCAATACAATATATGCCTCATGCGGAATTCGAACCGAGTCCCTTGGTTGCAGATGGTTATAAGGGTCTTGCCATAACTGTATTTATTACTACAAAAAAGGAGAAAAAAATTGACCAACATGTGTGTGTATTTTCTTTATATTTGATAGCGCTATTGAGAAATGAAACAACAATACATTTATGAATATGATCTTACTTTAGATTTATTAACGTGCTTTCAAATTGTAATAATAATTTATTTACTAATGTTTTAAATATATCAGGGTGAGCTTTTAATGAAAAGAAACGTAAATAATACCCAACGAACCTCTTGTTATTCAAAAGTGCTAATTAAGTTAATAGAACCACATTTGTTTAAAGCAGCTCTAAGATTCGTTCGCGTACAGCCTGCTAGGCCAAGCGTGAAGCAATGAAACTTTCAACTAAACTTTTAAACTACACTTAAGCCTTGCAAAGAGAATTGTTTTGAATCACACTGGCACCCCAATTATTTCATGGGGACGCTTTAACATCCCAACGTTCTTGGGCTGTACCTTTTTTATTTTGCCATTCAACATTTTTCTAGAAAACGTGTAGGAAAATATTTCGGTCGGAATTGTGTTCAGATTTGAACAGACTTCATAGACTGGTTTATAAAATGCACGCCTGGCGTTGTGGAGACGCCCCCCCCCCCCCCCCCCCCCTCCTACACCCCGGCACAACCCCCTTCACTGCTCCGGGGAGAGTACTAAATTTCGTTTCAAGTAAATTCACTAAGATTACTTTAGCTGCGTCAATTCGAGCTCCGCAACGAAGGTTTTATATAAGAATAAAGAGAATTAATTCGGACCGTTCTGAAATAGCATTTTCTATGTAATATATAGACTTTCATATCTTAGCTGAATTTATTATGACTTTAGAACATTTTTACTAACCCCCATAAAACAAAAAGGTTTTACGATGGTCTTGTTTAGCTCTACCGTCACAACCCTTGAGATCAAGACAGCAGGGAGAGGTAGGACGTGGGGCGAGGAGGGGGGGTTGAGGGAGATGAATTGTTTATACTCTATCCAGGAACAACCCACGTATGGAAGGTCTCGACGGTTTGTTTTTTAAAACAGTTGGTGCAAAGAATTGAGTATACAAAATTGCATTGATTGTCAATATTTTATTTACGATTAAACAACCTTGAATTTATGTATGTAATTATTATAGCAAGCAATCAAGCCTTGGGCTTGTTCACCTGCGCTGATCAATACGGAGCTAGATAATTTTACAGGTGTCACACTCTATACATGGAAGTATGATTTGTTTACCGTCAGTGGGGGTACGACAGCCGTAGGACGGGAACTGTCAACTGTTTGTGTTTGTGTGTTTAAATCTGCACAGGTCTGTTTTGCAGCTCGCGGAAACAAAAGGAAACGCTCAGTGAATTAACGGAATTACTCCATTGAAGTACTTAGACCTCAAGTAAACAACATTAATTAAACACGTGGTTGCAGCACACTCCACTATATACCGCGTTCACGCTTATTTCATTGAGCTGCTCGAGGGAAATGAGACAAACTCATTACTGCCAGGTTTACACTCTCTCATTATCGCACTTTATATTCATCAGCACACGTTCGAATAGGATAATACGTAAACTTGTTTGAGACAACCAAATAGCCATTATATTTTTTCGTGATACCAGCTTCATGTCTGTAAAATGTATTTATTTATAATTATAACTAACGTATACATTCGCTAAATACTGTCACAAAATAACTAATAAGAAAATTAATTATCACCTTCATATTTTGGAAAGGGTGTAAATTACAAACTGTATTCTAGTAATAAGTGCAGCTGCAGCTATATTCTTATTATATTATGTAAATATCACGAGGAAAAACCTGTCACCAGGACCGATGCTAAAGGGTGTAGTGTGTGGGACTGTGCGAAAGGTTGGGGACACAATGCCTGAGACAGCTTCTTATGTCCCAGTACGGACACAATGCCTGGAACAGCTCCTAATGTCCCAGTAAGAACACAATGCCTGAGACAGCTCCTTATGTCCCAGTAGGGAAGACTTACCTAAGGCTAAGTGAACAATCCCATCATTGATTGGTATTAGATCGGACATTTCTCGAAAACTTTCATCTAGGTTTGCCATTGGTGGGAATTGACGACGCAATCTCAGCCTCCAGTGTCCAGTGGGACATAACACCGACCCTTGTCTCGGTGGACTGGCACGAGATCGTCTGACCAATAGAACCAGTGCAAACAAACAAACTGATGACAAGAAACTGGCAAGATGTAACGAATTGTAACATTGATGGAGTTTCAAGAGAAATTCAGTTAAGGTGAATTCACGACCTTGCGTGGCCGTGCATGCAGCGCCGTCCGTGCTGCTGCAGTAGTGCGTGGGAAGTTGTATGTGTTCACGACCCGGCCGGCACAGATGCGATTTCACTGCCATCTTAAAGTATAGCGTTGTGTCATTTGTATTAATAAGAGTACGCCTAGGACTAAATTTCTCCAAACCTAAGCTAGGCCTAGGCCTAGTGATAATATCAAATGAAGTAAAGCACTTACCTTAATGTTAATCCTAGTTTCAAGCCAGCAGGGATTGCTTTCTTATTACGAAACTCCGAGTCCACTATAAGGATTGGTTCAACTAAAGCTAACAGCTCGTCAAATGTTTCTGGTGACATCCGAAAATAATTTTGATGGGATGATAGGTCTTCTAATCTCATTCTAGGAATGAGATTATAATAATTGCCATCTACATTTCTCGTTTGAAATATGGGCCTTACTTGCCACCTTCTGAAATTATCTAAAAGTAGCCTTCTGCGTTGATTTCTAATCCATAAAAGACGAAGAAGTAGACGTCTTCTAGCGTTTTCACGAAATATGAGTCTCCGTTTAATCTCTCTTCTAAGGCATACTTATAAACAATTAGCTTAGAACTTAACCTGTAAAATACGATATAAACAAAAAGGTTGAGGTTATGAGTGTCCGAGCATGGTCCAGAAAAGGCGTACCATGCAGACGAAAAATGTCACAGCCAGTGTGAGCCATCAGAATCAAGGTCTACTGGATTTACTCCTAGCGGAGTCTGCGCGCGCGCTACAAGCGATCTAGTGGACCTTGATCAGAATATATACGATCTAGGGAGGTATGACTTGCGTGCAGTGCTGCAAAAGTTGAATGTCGACCAACTTCGGCAGCGCTGCACTGCACTGCATGCAAGTCGTTCCTGATTGGTCTACCAGCCGCTGCACCGCGCTGCATGCACGGCCACGCAAGGTCGTGAATTCACCTTTAGGCTGTTAAAGTTTTTCACTTAGAAAAGCGCATTAGTTCACAAAAACTTTAGTACACTCACGGACAAAAGCAATAACTTACTAAAACAAAACTAATAAACTTAATGATTTACAAGAAAGGTTTAAAGTTAAACGCTTTACAAGTTGTCACATTCAACCTTTAATATGTTTGCGCCAAACAACTAATCGCATATTTACTTCAGTGCAGCTTTACTTAAAGTATCAGCATTTTAAAATGTTTACTTGTCCAAATGAAATAACAGCAAGTAGTTGTACTAAAACACGAGTTGTAAACGCAATTCACTTTAAACCGAGCCAGGCATCCAATAAGTAATTGATGTACCTCACCCTCGTAAATATTTAGTCATGGGAATACATTCATAGTGGTATATTCAGTTTGCATGTTTACAACCACTCGACTCGGTATGTCCATAATGGTATTGCAGTCGAGTACGTCACACGTCACACGACACACGTCACACGTCACACGTCACACGTCACACGTCACACGTCACACGTCACACGTCACACGTCACACGTCACACGTCACACGTCACACGTCACACGTCACACCATCCATGTTTTTATATGAACTTCAATCGCCTATATTTTTTCATTTTCTTGTGCGAAGTTTTATTCGAGGTGGCGAAGCAATTGCTCATAAGTTCAATTCGTGAATAAAAGATAGTTTGTTTTATATTCTGGAACGGACTTATGTGTCTCAATATCCGATAAGTCTGGGTACTCAGTTTCCAAAAAGTCGCTACGCAAGGCGAGGAGAGAAACGATAACGCAAAGTTCGACCATCGCAAAATTGTCGACTTCACCTTCCGGACATCGATAATGACGTCACTGGCAGAGGTCTCGTGAAATATGGATCTATGGAGCGCGGTAACATTATTGCTAACGGTCACTTGAGTCTAGCTAGAGACTCTTCACTGCATTGGCAGGCGTGGGAGCAGACATGACACAAAGTCGAGGGGGCCGAATTTATTTACTGACGTATTTAGTAAAACTTTTTGGTAGTTTCCGATATGGCCCAAGTGTAAATTGTAATGTGTGATCACGCTTCACTATAATTGTTCGGCGATATTAATTTTCATATGAGGGACTCAAGTCTTAAATAAAACGTCGAGATTACGTTTTGGATGGTCATCGTAATCTAAGAGCTTCTTTTTTTTATATATCTAGCTTTATAGCCAACATCGATCAACCCTGTAATTTGACCTTTTCTTATAAGACGAGTTCCAGGGACGGATTTAAGAAACAAAAGCCCGGCCAGAAATTTATGTTCAACTTTTGTTAATACACACATTTCATGCCTTTGAGTAACTTTAAATTACTGCTATGCAGAGCTCGAATGTACAAATGCACGAGCGTCCTGCGAACCGTTAATGGTGGCCGTTGCTTATAACGCTCCCCCCAAGGTATCTAGACGCTCGTAAACCCAGTTTATATCTCTTCACTTGAGCGTGGAGTAATTTGTCTATAGTAATGACTTGTGTTGACACTGCAAACACATAAAGTGTACGCGGAGGACTGCTGTGTGTACATGTACACATCTGCAAAGAGCTTAGAGTTGGTCGTTTTGTTGAGTGCTCGGGTGGAGGAAAACTCGATACAGCATTAAGGCATTTCCTGTCACCAGTATGGGTGCGTAGCGAAACTGAATCAGTGACCTGACTGGATTATCTCTCCATATTACTTTCTTACCTCAAATGTCTCATATAAACTCTGTTTTGACTCAAGTTCCAACATCGTTCACGGGGGAGACCCCAGAGTTCAGGCATTGTCCTTGTGGTTTATCTGGGTTGAAACTAGAATAATACTTATCTTGGTTATCTCTAACTACTTGTCTGTGGAACTTCGTTACTTAGTTGAAATAATGCCTTATTTAAGTCGCTTTTAATCACGAATATATTAAAAATAGAGTATTTGTTTCTGTAAGGAACATTATCTTTGAAATAGCCGACAAAGTGAAGTTCTATCTTTGTTTCTTCGCTTTTGATTATTAACTTTCTACTTTATTGGTTTTTGAGTGATCGAACGCAAAGTTCATGAATACGAAATTTAAAAATAACTCTTCATTGATTGGTCGGCTTCGCGATGTTCCAAGACTCAACGAAGAGGCCAAGCGAGCAAGTTAGGGTGATTGATGCGGGCGCCTTGCGTGCCAGTCCGCGCCGGCTGACATGACATGGCAACACCGCTCGGGGCATCCCCTCGCAGGAACCAATCACAGAGCGCGCTCCCTCGCACACAAGGTCAACTTGATGCGCCGCGCATGCCAGTCCGCGCCTGCTGACATGACATGGCAACACCGCCCGGGGCATCCCCTCGCAGGAACCAATCAAAGAGCTCCCTCGCTCACAAGGTCAACTTGATCTCCATCTAGCGGAGGCTCGTCGAACTCCCAAGTTCGCAGTCCGTTCCATTGTGAGAAACTTTAAGGAAAACAAATAAAGTAGGTAATATGATACCAAAATAAAATATTATGGCATAAAAAAGCAAAACCATTCAATGCATTCTATTAAAATTTCTCATTTACGTGTATTGCTAAGTGTTATTTTACATGATCCACAAAGTTTATTTGAATATTAAAGTAGTTTTTGCACTGGGATACAAAATGGTGATTGTGGATCCCTTGCGACGACCTTACTCGATCCATCGCTAGGCGGAGATCGAGTAGACCTCTAGTATGAGCGCTCGTGAGCTAACACTGACGCATCTATATCACTAACAATTAATAATTCCTAGCTACCAATAATATACCTGGCCTATTGAGGACAGCGTGATGTCGTTTACGCTTTATTGTAATCTAGTCGACCTATTTGTAATAGTTTCGGAAGGTGGTGGTTGGGTGGCAAATAGCCAAGTTCGTTTGAATAGTGGGCGGTTATCTGCGGCCCTTGACAAAATGGTGGCAGATGGTGATTGCTCTGCTCACTGATATAAATACGGCCACCTTCAGTAGGAGCTCTAGTGTTGAATGAGTCAGCTGGCTCGCGTATCAGAACTAAGTTAGCTTAGTCGTGTGACCTAAGTGACCCGTCATAAAGCTCACTAGGCGGCGACTTTGCAGCAGAACCGCGCTGCAAAGTTCTGGAGCGCACATAACTTTATTTAAGTCGTATTTAATGAAGCAATCTGGAAACTGAGTTGATAACTAGTTCACTTTAACTTACAGAGCGAGAGAGTTTAGCGCAAATAGATTAATTGATGTCACAGTTTAACTAACTCGTATAAAGCATCACAGTCAACTGATTTAATTGTATTCTCAATACAAACTTTGCTGTGGACTCTTAAGTGCAAATAGCTGTATGACAATATGGAGTCCAACAAATTCAGTGTCATAAGTATATTCTTATTAAACCAACATTATATATATCATGACTAATTTTTGCAATAAAATTGCCTTGGTGGATAACCAAATATACAGCCATAAAATCTATTTAGATCAACTTAACTTGTAAAATAAATTATAAGGAATTTTTTAAATAAATTATAAGCAAGACATATATGTTCGCAATTTAGCTACTGGAATTAATGTTCAGTAAATAATAAATATAATATCAAGCAGTTATCATGAGTTGGATTTATATGATGGTTCCAAGATCCATATTATCTGCTATTTGTATCGTCTTTACAGATTTAAATTATTCGTGATTGCGTAGACCTTGCATGGCGTTTAGCCCGTTCGTTATGTTGAGGCACTTATGAACTACTCACAACGAAATATCCAACAGCCTTAAGAGAGAAACCGAACAGTTTTCTGCTTCACGTTTCCATAAAGGATGGGCCCCATAAAATCTAGGGTAATAAAATAGGGATGTACTTAATATACGAAATTCTTCTGGCCAGGTTTTTATGGTCTCTATTTTCGTGAGCATATGAGGGTTTGTGTGTGCATATAAAACACCTACGACGTAGAAGGAAGATGATGTGTTTATATAATAATATATTCACTCACTTTGCTTAGTGCTGAGGGAGGACACCCACCAACAAACCTACCTCGTCGTTACGCTGAGACAGTCATGAAATGTTTAATAAAACCGCTCATTTCCATTATTATTTTTAATAAACGCGTCAGTCATGAAAACTGGAACAGTCTAATACTTTCAGACGTGCATACGAAAATACGTTTTAATATAACTCCGTTTTACGGTACAAAGCAAAGCTGTCTGCGGTGTCTCGCACAGAGTTGGGAATTATGTGAGGTCTAGGAAGTATGGGAGGTCTAGGAAGTATAAGAGATCTAGGAAGTATGAAAGGTCTAAGAAGTATGAGAGGTCTTAGAAGTATGAGATCAAATAACAGTAACGAATCTTCGTACATCGATGTTCATAATAATCTATGTTCGTTATACTCGTCATGGCAAACGTCTGACTTCATTGTTTGAGACGTACAAACGCACTATCTTGATAGTATAGCGACATTTTCTATTCATGTCTGGGCCTTTTTACTTATGCAGGCAGAGTAACAATAGCTGTATCTTTTATGTGCGCATAGAGATACCTTTGAACCAGGTTTTCGTGGTCCCTAGGACTCTGCGGGGCAATTAAGTTATTTTGTGGTATTATTTTCTACTAAACATTGTATCGTCGCATGTCTGCATTTATTGGAACTTATATTGTGACACACGATGTTGTTCGAAATATTTAAATACGTCAATGAGCAAATTATTTAAGAAATAATATAACATCTAGCAACAAGAAATGGGAAGTCCACTGTTGTGAGGTTTGCGTAAGGTGAGCTGCCCCAGCCGATAAGTATAGCAAGCACTTGGGAGTGGCATGTTCCCTTCCCTGTGTGAATATGTCTCGAACGAAGAAAAGCATCACATTTTGTTGTTGAAGTGTTAATAAAATATGAAGCATTGACACACGAGAACGGTTGTAATAAAATACAAAAAACCACTCACTGAAGTATAACATTGCAGTGGTGAAAGGGACGGTGTAAATATATTTACTACCCCTCTTCTGAGCTAAACCAAGATTAATGGTCTCAGTGGCGATAGAGGGAGTAATGACTCCACCCTTCCCAGATAAGACGCAACAAAAAGGGATGTTTTTTGGTGATCGCGAGATAATCCACTCTGAGTCCTCCAAAGAATGTCTTGCAGGAGATGCTCCACTGGCTCAGTTCTTTGGCGATCTCAGTTCGTTAGCGCACGAGCTGGCGTTGATGATGGGTGGGGGCAAAAAGTCTGCGGGGCGGTGCAGTGGCATAGGTGAAAAAGGTTGAAGAATCAGATTAGTTTCAAAATAAACCTTGTCCACTCTGTGAAGTGAAGAAAACTCTTGATATCAGGCCATGATTTATAGCACATTCTAAATGGCAACGTCGCAGAGAGCTACTTGCTTTAAAGAATAATATACAATGTTTGTGTGGAGACAAGAAATTAACACTCAGAACCAAACTGAGCATAGTATTCAGGTATACTACTTTCTAGGGGAGGGGGCTACGGAATTCATGAGAGCAAAATTTCTAGACGTCATACAGTATTGAATGATGGTTTTGTTAAAAGCATGTACACATTCGTTGATTTGTAAAAATAACTTGATCAAACTTTCCAAACACTTTACTTTTGTTAAGCTATTTGGAACGATCGTTTGTTTAAAGCTAGCGACTGCAGTAGTGGTTTATGAGCTACTGAATAGCAAACTTTTCCTTTATTGGGTTAGTTTTTTAAAGTTGCTCATTTTATTTGTCTTGAAGTGCTTAAGTTGTTGATCGAGACAGGAGAAGCTTCAATGCGATTGGTCTGTTCAAATGAAGACAATAGTGAACTAACTTTTCCAGAGAAGCAGTGGGTAAATATTATGTTGGTAGAGATACTGTATTGTTATTTCTTGAAACTTACCTTTCATTGCAAATAAAAGTGGTTGATGTGTACTCAAAGCTGTCACAACTTATAGGTCTACTTGACTGAGCTACACTCTGAGTTTGGTGACTCCCCGAGAAAGTACACGAAACTTTAATTAAGTGGATAATGAAAATTGGGTACTCAGAAAAAGTCACTAAAAAAGCATTAATCGTCTCTCCATAATGGGTTTCCTTCTAAGAGAAACTAACAAATGAATTAAGTAAGCGTTTAAAGACAACTTTGTGTCAAAAATTATTATTTTTAATCATTAATAGTGAAAGTATGATGACTTGACCAGTTTACATGTGCGCCACATTGTTTGATTCACTACATTACGTCATAAACGATAACAATGGGTTGGGGTCATTGACTTCAAACTTTTTTTAAATTATAGTAGAGCTTCAAATTAGATATTTCGTAATTATCTTGGGTCTATTTGTTAAGGGGTAATAATATGACCAGTTTAAATAAAACACACGATTTGTTTAACTTTAATTACATCAATGAATAACATTTACAAAATGTGGATTCCTCACCACGTTTCCCATCTTTTTTAATATCTAATAGATAATCAGACCGTTTTCCAAACTTCCGTCATGTTGTATCGAGGGCGCAGCTCGTTTTAATTTCCCTTACGCCCGCCGCGATCACACTCGGCCTACATCTCCCCGCTGTGTCATCGTGTAAACCCTGAGTATGATGGATCAGCCACATGGATTTACTTTCGTTAGCATAAATTACAGTCGGTCTTTACTAGAGAAGGGCCAAGCAATATTACATTAGTTTTTTAAATTTTCTTTCGTCCCTCCCTCGTCTGGATGTAAGTAACTTTCTAAACGAGGTACTTCATCTCCCAGCGATCGTTAAACTGACGAGAGTAATCAACGACCCACTCGGTCGTCAGTTCTCTCTGTTCTAAGCGAAAACTTGCGTCAAAAGATTAACGCTTAACCACTTCATCATAAATTATCAGCAGACTTCAGGAATGAATGACACCGCTTCGTGGCTGGTATTGTGAACAACATACTTGTTGAAATAATTCTCAAAACATACTTGACATGGCGGAATATTACGAAACACTTTAATAAGCAATCAATCAATCAGTTGTGTATTCAGAGCAGACGTAGATGTTACGATTACAAGGGAATTTGTCAAGACAACTTTACAGCTCTCTAAACTGTGAGCCATCCTATCACCCTTGTACATTCATCTCATACGAGAGAATACAGGGGCAGAATAATAAGTTGCGAGCGCTTTTATTGGTTACCAACTTCTGCAGAAGAAACCGTAATACTCAAACAACCGTAGTGTTGAAGTAGTCAGTGTGATACGCATTAACTCAATTATCAAAGGATTTAATAAAGCTTGTTCAAGAGTAATTGGAATTGTGCTGCCCGGTAAACTCATTGTGTGCAGCGGGATTTAGGGGTTGTACGCACCTCTTCAACACTATAGGCAATTAATGTAGACCATTACGGCTGTAGTGATATCGTTGAAGTACTTCAATATTAAGGTAAGGAATGTCTCCATGAAAAGCTACCCTTTTACCTTATTGTACAGTACACTTGATAATGAGACTAATACTTATCTGTAACTACGTTTATTTTATCACGACTGAAGTGTTTTTTGGTTAATTATCTATATTGGTATTCTAGATATATATGAATACACGACTACATGTTTATTTAATATTCCCTGTTTTGTTTTGTACGTTTTCGTTAGAAACATATTTGTTGGACAGCATGGTTGCAAGGTTGCCAGGCAAGCACATTAAAGATGCAAAGGGGATGTTTAGCCTAGATACAAGTGTAGCCTACAACGAGGTCAGCTTTCAACCACATGTGACTCACACGGGAACAACTGCTGCAGTCATGCAGTCATGTAACACAGACTATGACCTTGGCAGTGTCATGGCCGCCGTGCGTTGTATTCCCTCTCGAGCCATGCGGTGATGTAGGACATGGTTGCCAGATGTACTCGTGACTTGTGTGTTAACACGAACCCGTTAGGTTAGCTAGTCACGTGGAACTGCAACATGGCCAGGGAATTAGAGGCACCCGCCAATAGGAACTACCATAACAACGTCCATACAAATGTTCGCGGTTAAACAGTGAAGCACTTTATAATACATTCGACCACCAGAGTTGCATACATAAACGGAAATGTTTATTAAATAATTTTCTGTTTGTTTTGCTTAATTTTTGGTAGTCAGCGTAACATTGTGTTGTAAAGTTTGAATTCACCCCTCACACACATGATAACAAGAGTCAGTCCCAGTAAAATGCATTGCTTTGTTAAATGGGAGCAGCGACCGTAGATAAGAAACTAACGCAGGAAGATGGGGTTGAAGGTAACATGTTACAGTGGAAGATACCGAGGCAGCCCTCACGAAGGAATATTAATAGTGAGCGAAGCAGCGTAGCTTGAAGTTTGAAAAGAATTGTTCAGTTTGTGATAAAAGCGCACGTTTATGTGCGATGAATGTGAGCATCTAGAGATCATCTGTGATATTGCAGCGTTTCAAAACTCACCCAGGCAGATTCAAATAAAGGGACAAAGATGTTTTTTTTTTAAGTTGATGTCGATTTAGTCGAATCTCGGTATTCAACAAAAGTCAGTGATAACAGCAGTGATTACATAACTAAGGAAATACTTTGTACGTTGAGTTGAGTAGGGAGTTCAAAAGTGCAGTGGGCATCTGGTTTTGGGAAAGCTCTCTCTCCCCCCCAACCTACCCTCGCCCCCTCCCTCCACTCACACAAGTACCAATAGTTATGTGTGTGGTTGTAGAGATACAAATTTAGTTTGATCAAAGAAGCAATAGTCGAGGGTATGAAACGGTTATTTTGTTGTGTTAATATATACGGAAATATGATTTTCATTGCAATTTTCATTGATTTTGTTCAGTTATTTATTTCACTGTCTGTTGTGTGGTTTAGTTTATTGATCTTAATTAATCAGTGCAGTATAAATCAGTTTCATAACTGAGTAAGACATAAATTAAATGAGTAAAATTAATGAGAAATAGCTTAAAAATATGTGTTTTGGGAAACGTGAATCAACTTTGCTGGAATATCAACGACAGATATGCCAGGATTAGAGTTGATACAATGAATAACGCTCGAGCAGGATGATAATACTAGAGAATATTAATATTGAAGACAAGAATTGATTGAGAAGACATGACAAACGGTTGATAAAGTCTAGCTTATCCAATCCCATTTGTTATCGCAAGCAGTTCAAGACAGACTCACACGCACACGCACGCGCACACAGTTACATACACGCACACACACACACACACGCGCGCATGCACAGTAAGCAGAGAAGAATGTGCGCGAACACAAACACCCCCATTTCTCACTGCACGCGATGTTTTATCATCTATTACTCATGCCGCACTTTTTGTTTAGAAAACGTGGATTCGAATATAAAGAATTTATGAACCACCTTCGTTGTGTTATCATTTTAAATCAATGTAGACCCCTCGCTATGAAGACTAGTTGAATAACACGAGACCATCGCACACGCACACGCACACGCACACGCACTGAGATAACAAATGGCGTTTAAAGATCGCACTATAAAGAGCGCTATGTTATTTTAATGTGCGCAATCTACAACGGGAAATTACACAAATATTAATTTCAAAATATAGATACAAATCAATCGCAAAAACTCTTTACAGATTGTGTTTTTTTTTTGGCCCATCATGTGTTTTCACAGGTAAATTCAATTGTTTTTTTGCTTTATTATAACGTGATTTTTTATCACTGGTTTTGGAGTTTGGAATAACCTAATATCCACATTATAAAGTTAATTTTAACAAGAACAGTTTCTAAAGCGAGTACACACATTTCCAGCACAATCGCATCTGAAGTAATAAATATTATTTGAGCACATAGATACTCCATATTTTGTTCCAGATTTGTAGCTATAATTTGAATAAATAAAATGTTTCATGTTTCAACAAACGCTCCTTCTTGCAGACTGACGTATAAGGTGTTATATTTTATGACTCGTAAGTTGGGACAAATACATTATGTAAGTCGGTCATAACTCACTACCCATCGTTTAAAGCAAGGATTTCTATTTCGAATGATTAATTTTATATCGTGTGACCTATTTCTTTAAACCCTATAATTGATTGAATACGTTCCTTTGTCCGTAAATACTCGATGAGGCTACGTTTAATACGGTCGATCTAACTCTACATGGTTGAGGTACTTAATGCATGCCAAGTGCTGTGTAATTAAGCTATGCAAATCACCGAGTCGAAGTGAAAATAGCTTATCGAGATTGGTCTAGGTAACGTTCATGTTGTCGTCACATTCATATGAATATCCAACCGATAGCCGATCAGATCCATGCTAGAGATTATATGGTAATGATTCAACACTTCTATAATGGTGCTTTTATTTCTTTCGGGACTGGAAGTAAAATCAAAATTGAAAACTCAATCGCGAATGTTTGTTGATGCTGTGTTTACATAATGCATAATATGATGTTATGCAACTAATACGCAACGGAAGTCAGTAAGTGGTATTTAACACAAGCAACACACTTCTTTATCAATCATAAAATAATACGTTGATCGTATAAATGTATCATGAATTAAATTTCCGTGTCCGGATCAAACACGTCAATTCCAAATATAAACCAAATATAAACAACAACTAATGCGGTCGACACTGCACATCAATGTTTTGGGGCAAGGTTTTATCCCGTAGAAGAGAATTGATTAGTGCTCGAAATATTGCGTTTTAATTTAAATCTTACCTAGGAACAGTGTACAGTAGAAACTAGTTGTTTTATAACATTACAAACTTACACACAACACAGAATTCCCCCAACATTTTGTTAAAACGGTTCACCCATAAAATCACAGCTGGTTTCTTCGTAAAACCCTGGCGAATGTTTCGGGTGTGTTCTTTTACGAGCGACTTGGGATAAGAATGCAAATGTTACTCCCTTGCAGCTACAAGTAGTTGATCCTAGAGCTAGAGCAGCATATCTTACGTCTAGCGTGGAGCAGAAAGAACTAATCTACTTCGAATGGGGTGAATCCTGAAGGTGCAGGCGTTACATTTTATTCACTCCGGTAATCTTTTCTCAATATTCGCGCCTTTGAGAGTTGACCTGAATGCACCGAGAGGGGGGTTTATACCATCTTCTGCCTAGCTGGCACTAGCTGGAGGGTATCTTCATCTTACTGTAAGGCCTCTACTGTACCACAGTGACGGAGGGGTTTAGGCAACTACATTTGTTTGCAGGGTTGTATTATAATTGCATAGTATGCAAACGGTTGGTACCGACTCACGACGATCAATAGAAAATATAACGTCACCAATAGCTAGAGAATGTTCTATTGTAAATTAAGAAAGTAGTGTTTATAAACTACGTTTACAAACTGAATGTTTTCTAAAGTTTGTTTTTGTTAGTGCTGGATAAGTCAATCTATTATATACATCTTGTTACATTTTCAGAATTAAACTCTCCTTTTGAGGTAAAACCTCTTTTGTTAAATTATATCAAAATGGTTCGACTTGTAATAGAGTCTATAGACAAATATTGAAACATGCGCAGTGTCTGGTTTATATCCTCAAGCACAGTGTATGAAATATTTGCGTCCTCGTAGAAAGCGATCAGAATGTAGCGCAGATCTATAACGGTTCAACGCTCTGGTCTGCGAATAATGATTGGTGCAATTAAATCCAGCTGTCACAAGACGGATAATAGCCCAGCTTGCTACTTTTCATTTTGTATACATTAGATTGAAACTTTATAAATTTACCAGTCTTGCAATTAATTTTAAAACAAACGCGTTATTATTTTCGGAACAAATTACAGATTTCGTGTTCTGTCTTGAGACCAGTGAGTCGGCAGATCGGCCATGAATAGGGAACTTGCATGAATTTTCTACAGCTCTGAAAGTACGTGGAATATATTGTTATTCATCTGAAGACATCACAAACCTAATTTAAAAGTTTTAAAATTAACTCATTATACTTCTATACATGTTCAAAGATTTTGATTATCTGTTTCCCGCACTATTATTTTTAAACGGTATGTGACGTCACATGCCATGAAAATCACTGCTTATATGAATGACTTTGCATATAACCTCCTTGGACTTTGCCACCGCCTCCTAGACGAAACAATCACATTTTCAAGGTCATCAAGCTAACCTTGTCAAAATTTTTACGCAAGCCGTTGTCAAGTCTGCTTTATATGAATAACAACACCCAATATTTACTGATATTCTATGAAAATAGGTTTGGTATTATTGTTTTTATAGTAACTGGGCTTCAAAATTAATTACTACGCTTACTAGACATTAATTCGATTTTATATGATTTTGGATATGATAATTTCCAAATAAGCGTTATGTTATTTATCTTTCTTTGATTGGTTGATTGCTGATACATGGCAAGTGACGTATGCCCCGTTTTTCCCGCCATAAATATGTGTGAAACTTTCAGCTCGTTTTTATAAATGAAACTTAATTCTATGTCACCGAAATAAAATATTTTTGTATTCAGGACGTTAATCTTAATCTAGTAAAATGCTAAAAAAACATTATGCATGTTCCCCATTGATAAGAGGTCGATAACGGGTAGAAGTTCTGCGTGCACTTAATCCCCCCCCCCCCCCTAGGGTCCCAACCACCAGCCAACATCTCAACGATCAAACTACGTGATTCAGAATACAGTTACATCTCTGTGGATCTGGGTCTATTTGTCGTTGAGTTGATTATCAATGTTTTAATAAAAATAGTTAATATTGTTGTCAGCATGAACCCGCACAAAAACTGCCTTATTGGATAACTAAACGTATCTGCTCCATAGCTACAAGATGCATAATTTACTCGTACATTAATCAGAGCCAACATACGGGTTACAAAATTATTCATTGATTTTGATGAATTTACTTTGAATTACCGTATGTATCGAGAATGAAAAGCAGTAATGATTGCATGCATACAAACTGTAAATAGATCACTCCATGGTAACATGACGTCATAAAAACAAAAATGAGTGAATAGTCAGTATGAATATTAACATAATGCAGCTTGGGCTGGCAATTGGGTTTCATTATTAAGTGTTGATAAATACGGGTCACTAATTCTTACTTCCTTGCTACTTGTTGGTGCAATAGATTATATAAGCTAATAATTTGCAAACGTTTTATCAAATAACGATATACATGGATTATAATACGAGGACTAGAATCAGTCTAAAGATTTACCGGTTTAATCCGCGATTAAAATAAAACTATATTGAGTATCGAGTTTCTAAAACGATCCAAACAACTCTGCCTCTTGTACTAAAATCCTTCTTTACAAGTTCCGCAGTAATTAATATTCCCACCGCTTCACTAAGTAATCACGTCTGGTAAAGATTCACGGAGCTAAATTGTCAGGGCTATAAAAGCCTTTTAATCTGTTAGAATGGCAACACGATGGTGAACGGCTGAACGAGATTAAATGGTTTGTGTGAGCGTCAAGGGAATCATAGAACGTTGAGTGTGTATTGTGGTGTATTGTATTGAATGATTAATGAGAAAAAGAGACAGAGAGAGAGAAAGAGAGAGAGAGAGAGATAGTGATGGTAATAGTGATAGTGGTAAGGTCCTGGGAGGATAATCGTACTTAAGATATAGTACTGGATAATCATACGTTTTGAAACACAGTTTATGTGAAACAAAATAGGAAAATGTTGTGTTCATAATATGTTATAGAAAATCCTTACAATTTGCTACAACACTAGAGAATATTTTAAGGAAACAGTTTTTATTAACTTATTTGAAGTAAAATTTAATAAGCTCTTCAATTTTACAATTTATCCCAGATTGAGAATTGAATTCGTCGCCGTGTTTAAATGTTCAAAGAAGTCACATTAAAGAATCCACTTGATCCAAACTTGCCGTCTTGAATTTTTTAGAAATGCATCATATTTATATAAACATTATGTAACATTGATTACCTCATGTAACGTGTGAGAACATTTATTTTAAAAAAATGTTTTAAACAAAATATGAAATTGGGTTGTATAACACACAAATATTGTTTCACTCAAAACTTCTATACAACTCCAGTACTAAAGTAACGTGTTATATTCCCACGTGGTAACGTGATTCTGTTTGTCTGTTTCAGTTTCCGAGCGAGAAGTGAGGCAGTGGTGAGTTATCTCTTGTGTTATCTACCTCAAAGCTCAAAGCATGCGGGCACACGTGTACCGTGTACTGTGTTTCATTGCGTGAAACCATCGCTTTATAACTGTTGCACTGGCAGACTGCACTGGATAGCCGTGTACTGTTCAGATGTTCCATTATGGGGGTGAGGTCAAGGCAAGGTTGCCCAGGTAGTCTCCGCAGGATGAACGCATAACACATAAAGTCGTTTAAGTCCTCGTCTTTCGATACAATTATTATGGGGGTTCAAAATAATCGATTATTGGTCACCTAACTACGATGTAATGTCATGTTTGATCCTAGCACAACGATTATATAATATTTCTAACTTAATTTATGATCGCACTTCTTTTCAGAATACAAATAAAAAAAACTATTTTTTTCTATTAATAATAATAATAATAATAATAATAATAATAATAATAATAATAATAATAATAATAATAATAATAATAATAATAATAATAATAATTCTTTATTTAGCCAATACATAATGTACATATACAACTCATATGGTAAATTTGTTTTTAACAAATTCTGTCATGTTCTTTACACTTGCTTGCTGAACATTAATATCATTAAGATATTTTACAAATTAAATAACAAATCAAATTTAAGAGCATTACTTTATTATACACATTTTTATCTGCCCCACTAGTTAAAAATTACCAAACTAGTTACGCCTACTTTAAATTATTATATATTTTGCTGTGGATGAAGTTATGTATAGTCTATGATGAAATGAGTAATCGTTTGGAAAGTACCAAAATATGTCTTGAACGCGATAGTAGAGCTCTTAAAAACCTGTGCTAATAAGTGACTGTGAGAATTGATTCGCAATTCCTTTGAGGTCACCGACCTTGGCTATTTTGAATAATGTCGAATCTTGTTCGGTCCACATAACTCTCAGCACTGAAGCCTGAAGCTCTACGTGGAAGTTCCGGCTGTGCAAGTTAAGTTCTCCCAACACAACAACGTCGTTTGAACCCCGGCTAATAGACAAGCGTCCAATCCCTCATCCGCCGCGACGCACAACGCACGACGCACGACGCACGAGAAGTACCATTGCTTCCAATTGACTCTTCTCTGCGTGTGCCAACCACGCCCCCACCCCCACCCCCTCAACCACAGCAATAATTCACAAGCTACGCTGAGCAGATTGCCAATAGCCACTTTCCAAATTACTCTCTCTTCGCTTATGTGATATACGCTGATTGATTGTCTGATTAAAGCGAACATCTCTGAAGCGGAATGTTGGACAAGCAACGTTGAGCAGACTGAAACGAGAGAACTCAGAACAACCTAATCACGTAGAAAGCTTCTTTGACTATAACAAGCACATAAACATAACCATAAACATGATACACATAATAAACACAAACTTGTCAAGTACTCAAGTACATTTTACCTCGCATTTGACATGACATTTAACAGATTCTGCATACTGATTACACTTGTATGTCAAAATGTGTCACACATATTTAGCTTTAAGATGTATACTGTACACACATTTTACATAAAGACAAAGTATAACCATAATGGTCGTGAATGAGCTTTGGTACCGATAGAGGTGGCTCAGCGGTAAGACGCGAGAATAAATTCGGGAGGTCGCTGGTTCGATTCCGGCCACCGGCAGTCCTGGCTGAAGGTTTTTTCCGAGGTTTTCCTCAGTCTTAAAGGCGAATGCTGAGATTGAGTCCTACTAATAGCCCTCGGACATTCTTTCCAAGCTATCGAAAGATGCTACATTGTTGTACTCGGACGGTAGAACTACTCCTATCCAGAGTGTAGTGTCCACGTTATTGCGGCTCCAACGTTTCTATCCAGCGAGCATAACGACTTGATAATATGGCCACACTCAAAGTTACATTCCCTGATTGTGTTATCTGCGTTTAAAACACACTGTTCTCGCTTCGTTTTAATTCATACCATGTGTGTCTCTTGCCAAGATAAACCCGGCCTAGGTTCAGTTTGCCAACGAGGAGGGCGCTTGTCTGGTAATGAGCGTTCATAGGACAGAGCTGGGTAGAAATTAAAGTAAAATAAAAAAGTTCTTCCCTTGTTAGGCTGTACTACTGAATAAACGGCGCGGTATAAGGAGTCCCAATGCGGAATGAAGAGTCAAAAATAGAAAATTTCCCTGGTTTGTTTGATAGTCAGCATTTTTATATGCCAGAAATGAAAAGTAAAAACTTTCCATAAAGTTTGATAGTCAGCATTTTTATATGCCAGAAATGAAAAGTAAAAACTTTTCATAAATATATATATTTACTTGTTAAAATTAAAATTAAAACTGCAGATTTTGTATACGGAACGGAACGGAGCGGTAGAGTATATAATTATTTATTTATAAATCACCCGAGTTGAACTAAACAATATTTGTATGGTTTATTACACCGAATTAGTCTATCTCACATCCAGCTGCGTCTTGACGCGAGCATAGAGACGGACGCACAGCTCAGAGGTACCGGAGCGTGGAGGCAACTTCATTAACGAGCAATTACGTATTAAGTGCTTTGGATGAGGAACCGGCTAATTGAGAAAACGAGTGAGGATGTGATTAGTATCGCGCTTTGGATACCCGACCTGTATTGATTACTGTCTACTATTGATCTATTGATCGTGGGTCTCATCGGAGACTGCCTGTTGGTGTAGGTTCGTTCAGTTGTGAGACTAAGGTCAGTCAAGATCCATTGATTGATCCTCATACTCCCTTGTTTTGGATTACTGAGCTTTACAAGTTAGCGTTACACGAAATATCATTGTTATATTCAAGCTTATATACTTGTAATTTGGGAGTTCAAATCTGTATTTAAATGTAACTATTTAACTAGCTCTTTTATAGATTTACTGTAACGTGTACCGAGGGATTTACTATATTACACACTTGGATTCTTAATTGTTTTAACATTTCTAAAATCAAAGTAGCATAGTTCTCTTTCTACATTTACACATCATAAATTTAGTTTGCAGGAACCGTTTAAAAAACTAGTGAAACGATTAAACACCTTCTAAAAGCCATCACACAGTCTGTATTGAACTGAGTTTTTACATGGAAAACTATTATTAATTAACTTTGTAATACTAGCTCACTATTTGAATTGCGCACGGATTGTTAATAGCTTGCTCGCATTGTGATATGATATCATGAATATTTATGTGTACGAGCCTTGCAAATATCACGCCAGTCATCAAATTGCATTCTACATCGAAGGGAGTTTCAATTTGAATATGATTGCCGTGTTAACAAGCGCGTGGTGAGGCTAACGCAGCATAAACAAACAGGTTAGCGAGTTCCTGCTCACGTCTATCAAGAAGTCTGTTTGAGCCGAGCCGCTGTCTTAAACGATGCGTGGAACAACGACCTATCAGACAACCGCGGCGATATTCAACGTCCACAGATGTTGGAGAACTTGATGATGAAAGATGTGTTCTTTTGAAATTTCTACCGGTATTAGTAAATGTAGTAATATACGTTGCTGTTGTTGTTAATGTTGTAATGTTTTAAACATGTTTTAATTGACATTACATTCTTCGTTTTAGCCGAAATAAACGGGTACGATAAAGAGCAAAGATAATGAAGAGGAAGAACAAAGATGCTGACCTTAATCTAAGTATTTTATCAGAGAGAGTCGTTTGCTTTTGTATCGGACTTATCTTGTGTATCACGGGCAATGTTGCCGACTAACTTCCACCAATAACTAGAACAAGACATTGCGCCTTGCAGATGCTTTGCAGAGGCCGTCATTCATGGTTGCCACGTCTCACTCCTGGGAGGGCTAGGCGTGAGACTGGCAACCCTGTTGTGAACCTCGGAGGATGTGGTGAGCGTGGGGGCGGATATCTGTCGGGCTGAAACAACGCTTGTGTCTAGACCAGAGCTTGCTAGGACGCTTCTTGCCTTGGAATTATCCACAATGTACTACGCAAGAACTACACAAATAATAACAAGTACATTTAGCAATGTTGATTTAGATAACAGTACATTTTAAAAGAGAATTAGATCAATTACCTTCCTGTATTCATTGTAGTTACTTGTAACGACGTGTAATAGAATATTGAGCAATATCATCAGAAGAAAGCTGATTATTATAAATCTTGTATCTGTTGTTAGTTTGTAGATATGTAACTTTGTAATACCGAAATTATTGTTTTATTTAATTTTTTTAAATTTAATTTTTAATTAAATTTAGTTCTATTAACCGCGTATAATGTTAGTAATTATCTATAACCGTACCCATGTCACTTTGTAGCCATGCCAGTGTTAAATGTTTGCCCGTCCAGTATCCATGTCGAAGATAGCCCAATATTTGCTGGACCCGGCACCTCCACCAAAACCATGTTTCAATCTATCTTGCGCCGTTTTTAGTCTGGTGTATTCATAAAAGTAATTTTGACAGACATTTATAAGTAACAGTTGTAGTAATTAGTTGTATTTTGGTTCAAATAACATCTATAACATTATAAGGAGAAATCACTGAAGTTTAAACCCCTGAAAACAATTTTCCGAAAAAGACATCGAAAACCCCAAATCTGCCACGGATATCCCGCAAATATTATTATTTCTCACTTTATATAACATATACTTAATAAATAAAACAAACACTTAAGACATAATACTGTATTTGAAGTCTTGATATTCTCATGTTCCGTGGGTAAAAGTCCTACGAGGTGAAACCAGTAGGGGATAATGAACCTTATACACCTGTTAGATGGAAGAAACGGTGGCGAACTCATTTCTTGAAATATTCATAGCTTAGTTGTGAAAACTTCTCTTCTGGTATGTTCACTTAATGGAATATCTTCTACACAGATCCACTTTTATCAACGAGCTAACAGAAAAGTAGGTTAAGCGATGGGAGCTTTCAAAAAGCACGTCGAGAATTGAAATGCAAGAGATTCTGATATCCACACAGATAACATTTTACTCCATCTCCGTTGTTTTGGTCAATAGTCAATGATGCTAAAAATAAATGGAAACCATTCAGCCTGGCTGTCGGGCGGCTGACTCTGAGTTGGCACAGGCTGCGCGCTGGTTCCAGTCTTCCCAACTTATCGGGGTTAAAGGCTTTGTAAGTAGGGTATATTTCAGCATGAATGAGCTCAGCGCTGCAATGTTGGCAGACTCTGCACTAGAATGTAAGACCGCCAACAACCGGCATACAGTAACACCAGTTGATCATCTGAAGGGGCGACATTTTCAAGCACGATGTAGGATTCAAGTCGGGATGTTATTAATGGCTGGAACGTTGCAGTGGGTTCTTCTGTTCGGAACGAATTTGCCCTCACATCATTTCATTTCACGCAGAGCGATACACCCGGTTGTAAATGTTTTCACGGCTAAACTAAACTAAACATCAGTTATTTGCCTTCACTTTACTTGACAACTTGTAACTTAACTTTATGTAAACTTTACTTCACTTTACTTTCCTGTACTTCACTTTACTTTACTTTACTTAACTACATTAACTTTACTCTACTTTTCTTTACTTTACATTAATTTACTTTACTTTACTTTACTTAACTGTCCTGTACTTCACTTTACTTTACTTAACTACATTAACTTTACTCTACTTTTCTTTACTTTACATTAATTTACTTTACTTAACTTAACTTTACTTTACTTTACTTTACTTTACTTTACATTACTTTAGTTTACTTTACTTTACTTTACTTTACTTACTTTACTTTACTTTACTTTACTTCACTTTACTTCACTTTATTTACTTTACTTGACTTTACTTTACTTTACTTTACTTTACTTTACTTTACTTTACTTTACTTTACTTTACTTTACTTTACTTTACTTTACTTTACTTTACTTTACTTTACTTTACTTTACTTTACTTTACTTTACTTTACTTTACTTTACTTTACTTTACTTTACTTTACTTTACTTTACTTTACTTTACTTTACTTTACTTTACTTTACTTTACTTTACTTTACTTTACTTTACTTTACTTTACTTTACTTTACTTTACTTTACTTTACTTTACTTTACTTTACTTTACTTTACTTTACTTTACTTTACTTTACTTTACTTTACTTTACTTTACTTTACTTTACTTTACTTTACTTTACTTTACTTTACTTTACTTTACTTTACTTTACTTTACTTTACTTTACTTTACTTTACTTTAGAGAGTTGAGAGAGTTGAGAGAGTTGAGAGTGTTGAGAGAGTTCCCTTATCACTCGGCGCCTCCTGAAATGTTTACGCTTTGGACGGTGGAAGCGTTTACTCCATGTTTACGCAAGTCCCAGGTTAATTGATGATTAACTATTTATAAAGAAAGCTCATTCATAAACTCAGAGAATGTCTTAATTCTAAAACGTCCATTCATACACAACTCATTCACAACTTTGTTTTCAAGAGATAGATATTAACTTTTAATAACTATTTAGGTTCTGAGCTTCGACCTTAATCGTTACAATTCATTAACTTATTACACTTAATGCATAACATTAAAAATACTTATACTTACCGGCGTGCACACTTTTAAACGTGCTGAATTCATTTGAATATTTTCCCGGTCTAAAAGTCTTGAGTTTATCGTTATTTAATAACGTAACGCAGCAACTTAACTTTAATTAACTTTATAACTCAATTTAACTTCTAAAAATAATAAATAACAATAAAAACACAGTTTGAAAAGAATAAACTCAGCGGTTTTTGAACTCTAATAAAAATATAATTCTTGCATAACGCCATGCAATGCTGTGTTGTGTTTAGAGTTTGTGTTGTTAGTTAACTAACTGAATAGGATAGACATTAAATAAATAAATTAATGAGCCAAATCTTCACAGTGAGGAGTAGATTGAATATACAAATATTGTCATTGAAACGTATGTGTTGATATTCCCCTCTGTATAGCGTGGGTGCCCGAGACCCCACGCACTCTCTCAAGTCTCCACCACATTTGTCGCTTGCCCAGGAAGCGTCGTAGCCTCTGAGTCGGACAATAGCGGGACAAGAGCCACTAGACCCGCACAACTTTGTGAGAAAAGCCCTCATTGTTATCTCTAGGGGTTGGTAGCCGTGCTAATGAGGCGCTGTAGCCAACATACCGTTGCTGAGATCTTCCATAGCTTGGTGACCTTCATACGCTGCAATGTAGGGACACCGGACAGTCGTTTGATTTATAATATATTGTACCCTATAAAAATTTGAATGTTATACACGTTGGAATATTTACCAAAACTATTTTTGTAAAATGGTTGTATTTTGATCTTTGAATGTTCTCCATCAACATTGGAACTACTGTGGAGAACCGCAAACTACCCTAGAACTAGAATATAACTCAGTTACTGGATGCAGTTGCCGCCCCTCTCAAGTATGTGAACGGATAATAATGTTCTTCTGTTTTACTAACATTGTGTTCCTTGTGGAGTGGCTATGCTGTGCGAATGTGCTCGGCTGATGTAACTTTGAAGCAGGCTACATATCTGCTCTAAGGATATTACTTGTTTGCAGTTGGTGAAAACTGTAAGTCGATAATAATGTTCTTAAAACAAAGTCTCCGCAAAATAAAACTATGCATTCTGGCTCGCTTGCAGAGAACTTATAAGTTTTCCTTGGAACTTTCGCAAGCATTACGCAAACCACGAACATCTAATATATTGTTATTGCTATGAACGTATTTTATTACTAGCATAATAAAGATATATATATACGATATAATTTATACTATAAGACTAAGCTAGAGGACCTACAGCGTTTTTGAGTATGGGGGGAAGTTCTATTAAAAAAGGAAGACATGAAAACACGTGGTTTCAAAAGTACAAGTTCGGTATTATGCCCCTAATTGATGCTCAATATTCTAAGCCAGCGAGTATACTCTGACCTTAAAAGTTCAAGCGCGAAGCACTGCGCTTGTTTTGTTTGTATTACTCAATTATACAACCATTAGCATTTTACCCACGAAGGCAGCATTTAGCACTTCTACTCACTGTTTGCTACGTTGTTCTTTCCGTTTGGATTTATCATCTATCATCACTTATTGCTATTTGAACTGCTTTGGATTTTGAGAGAAAACTCTTGAAATTGAACAAATGTGATTTTAATATGTACATTTTACGATTCTCCCAATATTAATGTTAAATAATGTATTCTGATGAATAACATTTACATATTTTAACATATTTTTTAAATGTTCCCATACTATAATCCTTTAGGGCCCAGTATTATGGCTGGCTGCTAAACAATTACTACTGGGCTAACTTACTCAGTTGTTTTCAAATTCAAACTCGTCGATAGGTCTGTGTAGCCCTGACTCACATAAGATGCCGAACTTCCGCTAGACAGAGTTGACAAATTATGAATGCAGAACCGTCTAGTAAATGTGGCGAGAGTAATACGGTCTATTCCACACGACTGAGAATCGACTTACCCACCTTGAAAGGCGGAGAATTAGATGATCACAGTTGTCTCGGGTGATGCACTGGGGAGTAGCAGGGCTTCGTTTCGCTGAGTTCAGGTTACATAAACACTAAACACTAACTAAACACTTGCGTATTTAATAAAGGCCATATATTTCAGTTATTCACACATACACACCGTAAACCAAAAACAACATGTTCAGAGAAAGTCTCATATTGACATCGTTCTTCATTCAATACCAGTACCTACCAAGCCGTTGAAGTTTTCCATTCCATATTTCACATTTAAAGGAGATTTATCTCTTCATAACAATGCATTTTGTTCAAACACCTAATAACAATTTTGCATTCAACATTAAATATGAATTAAAAATATTAAACATTTTAGTCTTCCTCCAGAGAAAATGCATAAACCTCACGGCAATTTGGTGGCTTAGATGTAATTTAATATGTTTTATTCAAGATGAGAAAAGTTCTATTTCTTTACATAGTAACTTCTCTTATGCAACTATCAAGTAAAATGTCAAAATGTCACACGTATTTTAGGGCTAAATGTTCTATAAATGACTTTATCTATGACGTCACGATCTTGAATAGTCTTATTTCCAACAGCGCATGTTAAACGTTGCTATTCATCATTCTAAGCGACGTCTGAAGCGCTGAAAACACAGCGGCCGCCGTCTCAACTCTTTGTCTAGCTAGAGCTTTAATCGCAGGATAACACCGCGGCATAGAGTCAAGTCAACTTGTTTCCAAGCCTCAGTGCAATAAAGCATGGATACCTGTCTTAATTTCAACTCAGAGAAGTTAGTTCTAGTGTCGACCACTAGAGATTTGCAAGTCGTCGTTTGCCGCGAGGAACTCCGGCTGACGAAATTAGTTGATTAAATTCAAGAATAAACTCCTGAGAGAAACAACCATTCAAAGTTGGAAACTAATTGCTTCTCAAATTAACGATGAAAATGTTATTCCGTTGTGTTGGAAACTCTGAAAGTATCGTCGGCTAAGTGACGGAAAATTGTTCATCGATTGTTTCTAAATGAATGTTTGCGTTTAAATTACCATTAGGGTGATGACTTTATTCATGTTGGTGTTTTTTTTTAATTATGCAATTAATTTCAATCACAAAATAGGTTATTAATGTCTTCTGAAAGTCGGAACATACAAATAAAACACGATAATGTATTATTCACATCAAGTTTCAAATAATTTCATTTTCGTTTTTTTATCGTTTATTTATTCATAAAACTGTATTTGCAACCACGATAATATAAATATTATTATGAAATTCGTTTTTTAAAACGATTTCATGAATATGATGGATAGCTTCGAGATTTGATTTTTCAGTTTTCAAGTCACCTGTCTTTATCAATTCAATGCATGAGACACACCGCTTGTTGGAGTAACTGCTGTTCTAGGAACGCGTTTACCATCTGAATGCGACGCTACTGGGCGCTGAGTGTGTGAATGACTTTACTTTACTTCTGACACAGTTTGGAGTTGCAAATATTTGCAGCTTTACACCTGCCAGGAACATGTTTGTAACTATTTATGTAAATGTATCCTTGAAGAATGTTTGCCGACTGTGACGATTCACGTTATTGGCTCCCGGTTTAAGAATGGTGATATATTTGACGTTAGAACACGTGGTTCAAATCGCCCATTTTTTACATATTTGCATCGTTTAAGTTTTAAATGTCAATATGTATTTTATTTTAAACGTGTAATCTGAAAAACATCGCAATACAGTTGAAATACTGTGTTTTTAAAACAAACTTACTTCACAAGTAGGCCTAATCTAAATCTTCTCGTAGTCTGATTTAGCAGACGCAGGATACTAAGTATTAATTAAACTAACTGTAGTCGTGCGGTTGACACTTTGGAACTTCTCGTGAGTTCCTGTCTGGCCGCCATGTTCTCTGTGACGTCACAGGCGAGTATAACAACGCTTCTACCCACAATGCATCACCCACATTACGCCGCCATGTTGTCTGTGACGTCACAGGCGAGTATAACGACGCTTCTACCCACAATGCATCACCCACATTACGCCGCCATGTTGTCTGTGACGTCACAGGCGAGTATAACGACGCTTCTACCCACAATGCATCACCCACATTACGCCGCCATGTTGTCTGTGACGTCACAGGCGAGTATAACGACGCTTCTACCCACAATGCATCACCCACATTACGCCGCCATGTTGTCTGTGACGTCACAGGCGAGTATAACGACGCTTCTACCCACAATGCATCACCCACATTACGCCGCCATGTTGTCTGTGACGTCACAGGCGAGTATAACGACGCTTCTACCCACAATGCAACACCCACATTACGCCGCCATGTTCTCTGTGACGTCACAGGCGAGTATAACGACGCTTCTACCCACAATGCAACACCCACATTACGCCGCCATGTTCTCTGTGACGTCACAGGCGAGTATAACGACGCTTCTACCCACAATGCATCACCCACATTACGCCGCCATGTTGTCTGTGACGTCACAGGCGAGTATAACGACGCTTCTACCCACAAAGCATCACCCACATTACGCCGCCATGTTGTCTGTGACGTCACAGGCGAGTATAACGACGCTTCTACCCACAATGCAACACCCACATTACGCGCCATGTTGTCTGTGACGTCACAGGCGAGTATAACGACGCTTCTACCCACAATGCATCACCCACATTACGCCACCATGTTGTCTGTGACGTCACAGGCGAGTATAACGACGCTTCTACCCACAATGCATCACCCACATTACGCCGCCATGTTCTCTGTGACGTCACAGGCGAGTATAACGACGCTTCTACCCACAATGCATCACCCACATTACGCCGCCATGTTGTCTGTGACGTCACAGGCGAGTATAACGACGCTTCTACCCACAATGCATCACCCACATTACGCCGCCATGTTCTCTGTGACGTCACAGGCGAGTATAACGACGCTTCTACCCACAATGCATCACCCACATTACGCCGCCATGTTCTCTGTGACGTCACAGGCGAGTATAACGACGCTTCTACCCACAATGCAACACCCACATTACGCGCCATGTTGTCTGTGACGTCACAGGCGAGTATAACGACGCTTCTACCCACAATGCATCACCCACATTACGCCGCCATGTTCTCTGTGACGTCACAGGCGAGTATAACGACGCTTCTACCCACAATGCATCACCCACATTACGCCGCCATGTTCTCTGTGACGTCACAGGCGAGTATAACGACGCTTCTACCCACAATGCATCACCCACATTACGCCGCCATGTTCTCTGTGACGTCACAGGCGAGTATAACGACGCTTCTACCCACAATGCATCACCCACATTACGCCGCCATGTTGTCTGTGACGTCACAGGCGAGTATAACGACGCTTCTACCCACAATGCAACACCCACATTACGCGCCATGTTGTCTGTGACGTCACAGGCGAGTATATAGCGACGCTTCTACCCACAATGCATCACCCACATTACGCCGCCATGTTGTCTGTGACGTCACAGGCGAGTATATAGCGACGCTTCTACCCACAATGCATCACCCACATTACGCGCTTCGGATATATTTGCATAATATTGATGGATTTTGAAACGTTTGCCAATATTGATCATTGTGTATGATATTATGCAGATTGGATGTAGACACACCAATGCAAATATAAACCCATCATCGTACATTAATGTATTTGTTTGTGAACGGCTCGAGTTTTGGTCTGGAATATTGGGTCATTTAGTTATATGGAATGAGCGAACGCAGTAAGTACAGTTGTAGCCCAGATAAACAACGCTTTTTCTGTCGGAATCACTTGTGATTCTTGCGGTAAATTTGCACATCCACCATCTTGCACAGCGCATATAAAGATAAGTATCACGGGTCATTATGTTACACCTCACTATTCACATGTCCCACTCCTTATCACATCCAGTGGTTCAATGTAACGTCCCATATCGTCTGTCCCTGTAATCTTTACAGCCGTGTTATCGTCAAGCTACCCCCCCCCCCCCCCCCCCCCCCCTCCCACAGAGACAAGATCTCAGTTCGCGGTTGAATCCAACGCTGCCCGCGGCGGGAGACGCAACGTTCAACCTCACACAGGATGTAGTTATGCTGGTAATCCTCCGTTTTATAGATGAACCATCACTCTGATTATCATTACAAGCAACATGGGCCAACAAAACACACTGTTTTGCAACGTTCACAGTTACGATAGAATGTGTGTGATGTAATTGCAGAGTTTCTGTTCTAAAATGATTCCTTGAAGCAAACATTGCAAGTCGTTGGAACTGCTTACTCCGCTGCAATAGTAAAGATAAACTGAAAAAGACTCGTTTTTCCTGCGATAAATTCTCATTGTAAGAAACATGAGTCTGAGATCGTTCTAAAAGTTGACCAATGGGATCAGTGGGTGAGCGCGGTGGGTTGAATAATGGCCTGTCTGCCTCCCACACAGCCGAGATGTCTCAGAACCGGGCACACATTTCTAAAGGATCCAATTCCCACCACCAGCGACTTGAATAGAGTTTCCCTCGGGTTTCTTTCAATCTGATGGAAAACTCTCGTGTTTTGTTATTGACATGAAATCATCCCTTTAGAACATCTCATTCTAGATAGTAGGCAAGTCCAGGCTTTAGAAAAAGACCTTGCTTCGTGTTTTAGAAGAATAGTTTGCCCCAAATTGGTACTAAAATGTCGTCATACAATTGTAGTTTAAATGAAACACAAAATAGCTGCCGTTGTGTATTCAATACGTGATACATTTATTAAAAACAATTCCTAGGTAGGCCTACGTGTGGCTGTTAATCAGCCGCCAATAATACACATTGCTTTATATAAACAATCGTTGTTGGCATAAACGAACAACCGTAAAAAAAGTGGGAAAATAGAAAAATATTGATGTTTTTCTTTTGGTTTTTTGTTCTACTAGTACATTATTGTAGACACGAACGGAAATTCAGTTCGAATATTACATTAACAGATCGTATTGATAAGAGCTGCAGAATGTAGCACAAACACGAAATTGAATGATTTTATCACCCTGACATTCTCCTTAATGTGTGTTTATTTTAGTGGCAACGACCACAGTTTACCCCTAAAACGTTGTTGTAATATTTTTGAAAAAATTTCACGATATCGTTCTTTAGACTATCTCGAAAAATCCAACATTTAAAATAACAAACAAATGCTGGGTTATCAATCATAATCAGATCATCACATCATCTGTCCATCACGTGTTTTCCCGCAGGCCTTTGCATTTCTTCGTAGCTATAACAACATGTCATCTGCCATATCATATGCCAGGCTAACTTCTCTGCATTTCTATAATCTCTTACATTTCCCACAATGTGGTCGAAATAGCTTTTGTCAGTCTTAAGAGGTTGATAGGAAGATATACTGCGTGTTATGTGTCCGGAATATATTTAAAAGAAGCAAAAAGCTGAAATTTAATTTATATTTGTTTTACCTAAGAACTACGCCGTGAAAGAATATAGTATAAGGAAAATGTTAGCCCTGTGGGAAGGCTATTCGCAGTTTGCATGCGATGAGGACAATGGTAGTAAGAAGTAATATAAAACGAAAAACACAAACAACCAGTAAGAAAACCTGTGCAGCTAACGAAGCATAATCTTAAAAATTATCTAGGGCCCTTTGTATTATTATCATAACTGTGTCCCATAAAACTTCAAGAACAAGATTTAAAAACTATTTTCAAATATTGTATCAAAGTTCATTGATGCATGCAAGATAAAGATTATCATCTCTTAACTTTGATTACACATTTTGTAATGTTGTCTTTTGTTGAACATGAAGTACCTAGACTATGTTTGGACGAGCATCCTGCTAACGGTCGTATACAGTTACGCAAAGAGCTTGCAACAGTCCATGCAAAGACCGTATCAAGAAAGAGAGGACTGGGAAGAGTATCATACAGTACAATATGCAAAGAGCTACGCAAATACCGTATCAAGAAAGAGAGGACTGGGAAGAGTATCATACAGTACAATATGCAAAGAGCTACGCAAAGACCGTATCAAGAAAGAGAGGACTGGGAAGAGTATCATATAGTACAATATGCAAAGAGCTACGCAAAGACCGTATCAAGAAAGAGAGGACTGGGAAGAGTATCATACAGTACAATATGCAAAGAGCTACGCAAAGACCGTATCAAGAAAGAGAGGACTGGGAAGAGTATCATACAGTACAATATGCAAAGAGCTACGCAAAGACCGTATCAAGAAAGAGAGGACTGGGAAGAGTATCATACAGTACAATATGCAAAGAGCTACGCAAAGACCGTATCAAGAAAGAGAGGACTGGGAAGAGTATCATACAGTACAATATGCAAAGAGCTACGCAAATACCGTATCAAGAAAGAGAGGACTGGGAAGAGTATCATACAGTACAATATGCAAAGAGCTACGCAAAGACCGTATCAAGAAAGAGAGGACTGGGAAGAGTATCATACAGTACAATATGCAAAGAGCTACGCAAAGACCGTATCAAGAAAGAGAGGACTGGGAAGAGTATCATACAGTACAATATGCAAAGAGCTACGCAAAGACCGTATCAAGAAAGAGAGGACTGGGAAGAGTATCGATCCCGGGGCTCGAGTGTTGTCTTCAGCGTCGCGACGCCTCAGCCCCCGGCAGTGCTCGCGTGCGCATGCGCTCTCTTGCAGCGTAATGAGCACTGATCGGCATTGTTACACTAATTACCATCTACGGATAAAGAGAGACGAGTGCAACACTTGACTTTGAGACAAGCTCTTTGGAAGGGGCGTTGCTAGAACAGTGGCAGACTTGCACGAACAGGGCTGCACGGGCTCATTGAATTCAAACAGGCGACCGTATCAGGACGTTTTGACAAAACCTCTGTGTGTTTATTCAAATGAACAAAAACACGAGAGCAAATGACACGAAGGCAGTTTAGCAAGTACATGCCTGGAGTTCGTAAAACACGAACTTGTATTGACAACTATGCTGATAGTTTGTTGTTTCAGGCTATGGAAGTAAGTTTTTTGATTATTCTGTCTGGTCTTATGAATTCCAACTAAATAATTAAATGTCCGCTAGCATATTTTCGTCGTTTCAACCACGAATCAGAAGCCATGAATTTCTGGTACCTTAATATAAAGTTGTAAACCATAAGATCGGGCATAGGTCTCCACACTTCGTTTAAATGTACACATATCGCAAGCATGTTGTTTTGCGTCCGCAGACCGTAATATTGCTTTACCAATAACTTATATTAAATAACAACCAAATAATAACAATGGTAAACTAGTTCAAACAAACCAGCACGTATGTTAATTGTTAGTTGACAATGCTATAATAAATTATATTTGTGATTCATATTACAGTGTTTGCATGAACACCGGTGAGTCCATTTTAACGTAATCGATCCAAATGTGCACCGTAAAGCAATTGACAATCACAAAAAAAATCACACGAGGTGTCTAGTTTATATTTTAAGTAATACAAAACTAAATGAAACTACCTTACTTTAGAGTTTAGAGTAACAGTGGCAACCAGGCGTATTTTGCTCGACAAGGTGTTTCTGTATGAGGTAAAGCACTCTTACATGCATGCGGTTAAATACGCAATCTGCTAGATGTGTTTATTCTACATGTGTTTCTATGGTTGTACAGACATGGCTTTCAATCTTTAGCCTGATTCTGAATGAAGGTTCATATACTAAGGTTGCAATGTTATCTGTGCCGTGTTTCAAGTCCACTTCAATTTGAAAGGATTAGTTGAACTCAACCCATTCAGATTTGGAGCTTGTAACTCTGGTTTCTACTTGACATGTTTTAAAAGCGTCTATGTAGGACTATAAGCTGTGTTTTAAGAAGATCTCGGTTTCATGTAAGCTTTACCATCAGCACCGCTAGATAGCAGCATTGGAGAGCCAACACACAAGTTACGATAACCCAATCATAACGGTGTTGTGGAACATTTCAATATTTATAAAAATGATATAAAGAATGCAAAAATTGCATGTTCTATTACAAACGCTTTCTGTTTTGCATTTAGACTTTCAACTAAACCGCTTTCCCCCTTATAAAATCGATATTCTTTATTTTTAGCAATATTTTACTTTCCTTTAACCGTTTTCCACCAACTTAAACAAACATTTACTCATACCATTATTATAACTTAGCCATCATCAACCATCGTACCAAACATTTGAATCGGTAGTGGCAGCTTCACGAATTGACTGTTTTCTTTGGCGATATATTTCCGTACCGATGGTCAGAATGCATTGTAGACAGTTCCCCCTCCTATGTGTCCTATACTCCCACGTGACTAACGGTCTGTGAGCGTGTTTGGGCGTCAAATGGACCCACTAAACCTCCCCTGGATGTTGGGCAACCCTCACCCCAATGAGGAGACCGCAGCTTAATTATGTCAGCCAGAAGTCGACCCTAATTGTCCGTATAACGAGATTCCATGAGCTCCACTTGCCAAATTCTTCGCTAAATAACTTCTTTCATGTGGTCAGCTGGACCCAGTCCCCGCATTCCGGCCACATTCATAAGCGCTGCGTCATAGGGCCTAATGAGCGTGTAATCAACGCCCCGCCAGGTAACTGCGCTGCAATTAACTGCAGGGATGATGATCCAACGGCTTGATTGGCGTAACGCTAGGTGTAAGTACATTCAAATGAGGTAATTATCTCTGCGTAATTAGTCACTATAATCCAGCCGTAAACAGTTACTTGTTAGTTGGATTTGGTGCATTACGGTATCATATGAAAAGTGGATGGTAAATTACGGTTCGTCAAAGTACCCCTTTAAAGTATCCCATATTTTAATTTAACTTGTCTATAACTTGCCTCGTGATTTGTTAGTTGATTTACTCTTCAAACTCTGACTGCATTCGTCTGAAATTCCACATTTCAAATGCGACTGCCATCTTCTTTTCCATTATATGGATCATATTGACTTGTAAACTCGCCATTCAAAATGAAAACATATCCAAGCTATTGCTAAGATCGTCCTGGCTCTGTTGTGGTCAAGCTCAGATCGTCCCACAGTGAAAGAAGAAATGAGACAGCGAAATAGACGGCCTCTCATCTTGTTATACCCGCTTTCATTTTACCAACAAACATTAAACTTAATCTGAGTATATTTCCTCGAGATGCTCCTCATAGTCTTGTTATCTAACACATGTTTCATTTAAGATTATGATGCGGTTCATTTTGGCAACATTCCATTAACCATTACTTCTCCATCCCTTGGAACTTCTTTTAAAATGAAAGGAGTATACTCGGATTAAGTTAAACTAAGCACTCTCGTCCAGACATTAGTTTTAAGCAAGAACTTGTTTTTAGGGTGTTTTTCTTTCCAACCGCTATGTAAATTCTTGTTAAGGAAGATATTTCTTAATTAAACTGCTTCTAAAATGTGTAATCTCAAGAAGCAGTCGACCTGTGGGGTTTACAGTGTGCGGCACCTTCTTTGTGTGCGGCAGGGTTGGTGCAAACAATGCTACTACATTCATAAACTCTGAAACACTGCAACATGTCCTATACCTTGCACGAGTAATAGTTTTAACAAGTTGCTAAAGTAGACATAACCAAATTAAAATATGTACTCATCAGCTTTTAAAATAAGATTCTTTTTAGCTCATGATTTATGATAAAAACATAATCAATTTTGTTATTGAACTTACACAACAACCTTCATAAGTTGTGTTTTTGCTTTTAATTAATCAAATCATGAAACACATTAATTATTACTATCCATGGTTGAGCTTCATTTGATAATAGATTAATTATATATTGGAATATGGACAAATCTATACTCATACTGTATGGATTTTATTACTAATTTAAACAAATAACATTGATAATTGAAACGAAATAAGCACAGACGTACTAAATACAATAGTATGTACGTATCATGTTCTCGTTTGTCAACAGAAAAGTTTATCCTCAAACATTTCGCCTTTTAAATATTTTTGGCAAGAAGAATGGAATGTAATTATTCCCTCATCAGGGAAATTATTTCTGGTTGTGCGCTTATGTTTTGTTTAGTCTCTTTTGAGTGTAATTTAATAGAAAATGTCGCTAACAAAAAGAGCAAGCGAGCTCTGTGGACATGGCTGAAGCATCCACGTTATACACTCATTAACAAGTTAAGCCCCATGCGGGTAAGCGATACCACTGCGGACAAGCTGGTATTACAAAGCCTTTAAATGGATCATTCATTAAGTGTACACCACTCATGTTCGCAAAGAGGAATACAGCAACCATGCAACCTTTGTTGCTCGGAGTTGGGATTCTGTGCTTTGTGTATAAATGGAATATACTTGAAAATAAAGACAAAACATCACCGTTGGGTTCCAGCAGAACATCTGTGTTCGAAGCCCAGCGGGGTGAATATTTGAGAATACTTTATTATATTGAATTGACTATCCATCAAAGATAAAATCTATCAAAATCATATTCTCGCAATTATTTTGTTAATTTTATATCCATCCTATTCCTGAGATTATTAAATAAAAAATAAAACAAACAGCTATAACCAATAATATGTTTTAAATATTTGTTCTCAGATATGGGCTTGAATTCACAAGAGATCCAAATTTAGGCTGGTATAACAGACGGTTAGCACCAGAAATATACTTTGGACCTCTTGTGCATCCATCCCCAGTTCTTGTAAGCGAGTGTTTGTATGTTGTTGTATCCTTGTATGTTATTGCTAAAGGCTATTGCTATTGCTAAGGGTAGTGAACACGTGTTAATAGTGCACAGCCTTCTCACCGGGACGAGTTCCGTGGACGGACTAGGCTCCACCGCCCCCTTAAAGTCAACGACCCCCCGCTATCATGCACAACATATCCTAGCATTATTGCTAAGGGCTACATATCCCAGTGCAGGGTAGTGTACACGTGTTAATAGTGCACAGCCTTCTCACCGGGACGAGTTCCGTGGACGGACTAGGCTCCACCGCCCCCTTAAAGTCAACGACCCCCCGCTATCATGCACAACATATCCTAGCAGTATTGCTAAGGGCTGCATATCCCAGTGCAGGGTAGTGTACACGTGTTAATAGTGCACAGCCTTCTCACCGGGACGAGTTCCGTGGACGGACTAGGCTCCACCGCCCCCTTAAAGTCAACGACCCCCCGCTATCATGCAAAACATATCCTAGCATTATTGATCGCCAGATAATAAGCAAGTTCAACGGGCAACGTATCCGTCTAGAAAGTTTTACATGGGCAACGGTTACGGTAGAACATCAGTTCGGCTGAGCTAATCGAATCAACGCGGATTTGCAATCACTTGAGTTGCGAAACACTGTTAGAGATGTGTGGAGACTACGTATTGATCTTGTTTGCTGGAATGGTCTGCTCGTCGGTGCAAACCCAATTACCATTTATATCTTGTTAAACCTAGAACAATCTAGCTGGTAATTGAAGGTAATTCATCTTGGAGACACATGTTCTAAGAACCATACAAGTACGTTTGCCTTCATACATGTCTGCTACGTCTTGTCTTGCGTGTTGTAAGTCATTGTTACGGAGACTGAGCAGTCTTGTGAAGTGATCGCAATCGAAAGACAAGTACTGCATGGTCGAGGATAATTACGATATAAAATGAGTTTGAAGAGTGAAAAGGTGAAAACTTAAAACTATGTATATAGATAAACTTACACACATTCGAGCAATGCTCGTACAGCTTATAGTCAATGTCCCAGGTTTACATCTGAACTTATATCAAGTTGGGTTATAATAACATCATAAAGTATGTATTCATATTAAACAATGTGTGTAGTTGTTTTTACTTTGTAAGTAACCATCTAATTCATGGCAACGTGAATTATTCAATTAATTGTTCTGAAGTCAGTTGAGAGTTTCCGTGATTCAGAAGCAGTAGGGTCTACACAGCTTTACTTGCACAATAACAGGTCACCAGTTGTGAAATAACTTTTTATTATTATTGCTGTTATTGCTTGTTTTGTAATAGTGTTTTTTTTTTCTTTCTTTTTTTTACCAAAGTCAAAAACTGTTAAACGCGTATCAACCGTTGGTTGTATCAGCCTCTGCGTCATGTCTACCCTATGCGCTACTCGTGACGCGCGTACAAAGGCGTACAGTGATGCGTCAAGTCTATAACGCCGACGAATCATGATATGCTTCCTCCTGCCGCAGCAAAATGGTGCCCGTGTGAAATAGTAAATGTGTTTGCCAACATCCAACACGAATCTGATTGCTCTACCTGTTGATATTCTAAAAGTTCTAAACTCACTTCGTGTTATAATAACTTTTCCCGGTATTCAAAGTGTGAACTGTGAACCGTGAGTAAATATTTCTACTGACGAAATGGCAGCTTGAAGAAAAATATGACCGAGCTGCAAGGCTATGAGCTCTGCCTGTCGTACGAGGTGACTATAAGAGCCGACGCTGTGTAACCTTATAGTTACACCTGGCTTATACTGCGGGATAGAAGTGTAGATCCCACACGTACGAAACCAAACCTCGTGAATTTTATTGAACTATAATTTTAACCTGCCAAATTATCTATAACGGTTCAAGGGAGTTAGAGATGTTACTAAATTTAATTGTAAAATTTTACCAGCAAAAGTAAACGCTCATGTTTTAAGTGTAAATTAAATCACACGTTAAAAATTACTTGACAAAATGAAAGCAGTTCTGTCCCCTATCGCACAATGCCCTGGCAGAAACTTACCAACGTAACTAGCGAAGCTTTAAGTTTGTTATTTATTTTCGTCGCCTCTGAGAATTGAATGTAATTAAAATATAAAGTCGCTCGCACAGTTTATGCGCGGAGTATAATCCTGCGTATAATGTACAAGTTGCTCCCGCCAAGAAGAGAGGCTGGGTCGAGGTGAGCCTCGCCCTGAGGTTCTCGTAGTGTTATTCGTCTTGCATAACAGAGATACACGTCACGTCACGTCACGTCACGTCACGTCACGTCACGTCACGTCACGTCACGTCACGTCACGTCACGTTAACAGCAGAGATATCGCAGGGATTGCATTGCTTCAAACATGTCTCGCACTTCAGGATTGATTTATTTAATCGACGGAATAACATTGAATTATTCCTCATTTCACGTCAAGCGAACTGACTAATACCGAAGATGGTTGACCAAAATCAAAAAGCTGTACGACTGTGCAAAGACATTACAAAACATGAGGTTTAACTACGGAACTGTACAATATCAATCACACTCACACTCACAGCATAAAAGTTACATCAGTGTTGACAATATTAGTCCAAGTATCTACAAAAGTTGATTTCTGTAGGAAATTGTTTTCTTTACGCTTCTCAGAGCATATAGCTCAATTTCCGTTGAAATATCAACTTTCTCACTCTTTTATTTTGAAAATACCAATAACTTTGTAGCATGTGTTATTTTTAGAAGTTCATTATTTGCTGGCTGCACAATTCTTCATTAAACAATATTTTTTAATGTAACGTCAGTATCTATTTCCTGGAATTAAGTGGACGTATTATTACTGTGGTTATTATAGTTACTGATTGAAAATCATATGAACTTATTGTGTTTTAAGTTGGTTATATTCGAATTGAGCTGCATATTTAATATTTAGTGATTTATATTTTGTATACATATTTCAATCATATACCAAAATTTGAAAGTGATTTTTCTTTGTAAACATACTTATTTTGATATTTCATACCCTTATTAGAAAATATCTCATATACAACAAAATCTATCTCCCCCTCGGAATGAAAGAATGCCAACTATAACATATTCTCAGCTGTCACCAAACAGTGAGTCACATGTTTTGCCGCCACGACATTAGGGCGTGTGATTGCGCCGGGCCCCAGAGCATCGGGGTGCATATCTAACGCATCGCGTGACCACAGCCCATAGACCGGGGTAAGCGGCTTCCAGAGAGTTCGGGGTACAACTTAATAGTTTGACCTTTGCACTAAAACGGTTACCGTTTTGAATTGCCAAAATAATTGCTGGCTTGCAAGATGTCAAGGGTTAAGGTAACATAGTGTTACTACATCAGGGGTTTTACGTTAATTCCTTTTTCCCAACGTAATCTTCTCATACATACCTGAAATCCGTATTTACTGCCCATTTTATGCACACGGTTTTCACGGACATCAACTAATTCCTTGCGTTAATCCACACATTCGTAAACGCGCGGTCTTCTGCTTAGTAGAGTGCACACGTTGTTAATGTTCAGTCTTCAATGTCTAAACCATCAGCTGTCATCATCATTATCATCCCATCACCATTCACCACACATATCATCGCCACTAACATTACCACTTTCATCACAATCATCATTAGGCCGGTTTGCAAGATTTCCTTATTTCCGTTGATGGTCTATACTTTATTCTTTACTCTATCCAATGAGAAAATACTTTCTTGCAGCAGATTTTCTAAACGATATTTCCTGAGAAAACTGTTGTTATCGATAAATTATGAGCAACGAATAAATCTTCCCTAACGTTGTACAAAGCTGCGAATAACATAGCGTTGTATTCAAGCCTACGCTAGCTCGCCGCTACGACTGTTCCCGCACTAACTAGAGACAGATGAAGTCTTCTCACAATAATGAACTTGCTGCTTGCCAGCGTAGAGACTAGAATATGTCAGTGTCAAGCTCTTGTCAATTAGTGTAGAAAAACATTCATTTTGTTATAATTGTGAGGTAAACGTAGTCCACAAAATTCATGTGAAGCTTATCTCAACACTTGCATTAACACTTCGTCGAGAGTTTTTATTACTGACACTGTCCCCAAGCTAACAACCAGTGATATCTAACGCAGCAAGATCCGTAAGAAGGAGATTCCGATCTAGAAAGATATACACTCACTTTATGACGCCCATAACATTCACTACAAGCTTTATGCGGCTTATCTTTAATACCAGGAAATACTGGCACGTGATTGGCTGACAAGCTTACGCTCCACGTTGCTAAGCAACCAAGCAATTGTTGTAGTTACACGAAATAACAAACGAATATTACAAGTGTTTTGGTATAACCTTGGATTGAAGATGGTAGCCATGCGCCAATAAATATGAGTTGTTTCAATCAATAACTAATCTTGCATTGGGATACGCTGTGCATTCATCATTATAAACTAAACTTTCTATTAATTGAAAATATTATTCAACATAATCTGTCTTTGTGAGATTGAAGTTGGTCGTATTTCTGTGATGAAACATGAATCCAAACCAATCTCTCAATCCCGACCGCTCAATACCAACATTTCATCAATATTCCTAACTCCACCTACAATGATGACCCGATTCGGTTGACGGGATGTTTATTGTGTTACTACATCAGACGAGCGTTTTCACACATCGCTGTTAAAACGATTACTTTGAACGACCCTCGGTGCGTTATTGTCCAGTACAACTGTACAACTGCAGCGCAATGAGCGTAATTGACCGCGAACGAAATATCGCACATGAAACTGAAAACTGTTTCACAGCGTTCTATGCGCGTAAATAGTCTGACGGGTAGATAAAACATTCATTTCACTTTGGATTGTATTACATTCAGCCATGAGTGTTTATATTTGGAGTAAGGAATAGGCTATATCAGCTATATCATGTATATTGGTCTTTATTTCCAACACGACTTCCTTTTCAAGGATATAAATAACTTGCTATGTTCCTGGTTTGAATATGCATATGTAAGATATTATTTTTCTCTTCACTCATAATTGAGATCTGAAATTCGTTTTCCATAAACATGATGACGGTATTCGTACAAAGATTAAGATAATATTCGAACATAATATTTAGCAAATACAAAATAAATGCTAAATGGTTCACTACATTGATTGAATGAGATCCCAATAAAGTTATTACAAACGAAACGAGACAAGACAGACAGACAGACAGACAGACAGACAGACAGACAGACAGACAGACAGACAGACAGACAGACAGACAGACAGACAGATGAGCTTATTATTATTATCTCGAGAATCTCAGAAAAAGCCTCGGTAATTGAAGTGCTTTTTATTTCATCGTTGCGAATAGCGCCGGCAAAGCTTGCAAATGCGAGCGAGTAATTTAACATGAGCGAAAAATTCGCGTTATGTGGTGGAGAAAATTGTGTTAGATTAAATGCGAGGCGAATTTCTTTGAGCTTCGAGCTTATGCCCGGAGATAAGAGACAAATGCATTGCCAGATGTAGGCTGGCGGTGGTTGGGGGGTGGGGTGGCAGGGGGCAGAGAGGGGGCGGGAAGTGGAAGAAGGAAAACACAATAATAATAAAAGCCTTTACATTTTTATTGTTTTATGGCTCATAAATTGCGGGAACCAGAAAAATAGTTTTATAAACTAGTGGGAAGCTGGGAGGGGATGAGTTAACGGCTCGATGTGGCTTCAGCTAGACTGTTACGCCCTCTGCCACCCAACGCGCGCGTCTGAGCAGCCAGTCTTGCTCCATGTGCACTCAACGTTGGGTACTCACACCACCACGTGTGTACATAACTAAGAGGGTCTCTCTTTTCACAATAATGATACATTAGTTTATTAGCATAGATGTGTATAGTGTTGTAGGGCATGGCCCAATGCTTTCTGGACACATGTGGTGGGTATTATAAGTTAAAACTTGCAATTTTTAAATTTTTGTGTGACAACATTTTAATAATTGGCCAACATAATTTAGATCGACTTATAAGTGTCGATCATGGTTGTACTTCAATATATCTGTGACGTAAGCCAATCTACTCCTGATTGGTTCGAAGACCAAAGTTGTGTGGCCCTTCGCACAGTCTGAATACACCTTTACCGCACCGATATTCTAAAGCTGGGCGAGGCTTGAGATACACAGTAGGTGAAGTAGAGGGGTCTATTGTCCCGCCCGAACTTGATGTTAGATGCCACTCAAAGGTGGACATATATTCTGGGCAGGGACAATGGACCTTCTTTCATCCACTTTGCTTCATCAACCCTGGACCGAGTTTATACCCCTATTTCTGTTATTGCTCACACACGCTGGCTACATTTACCTTAGCGAGTTATGGCTTTCCATGGGTGGGGTTGGACGGGAGCGATATTTTATAGTCCACTCACTTAGCTGCTGGACGTGATTTCTAGTTCCGGGCAGACAGAGCCCTAATGGAAAGATTGCCAACACGTCAGTGCGGTGGCTTAAAGAATTTACTGAAAGTAATGGATTAGTTTCTGTTCACAAATTACTTCAACTTAATTTTGAAGGTATAGTTCTAGATGAAGTTCATAGAAAGAGTTTCTAACCTAAACACCATTTCAATATCCAGTTTTTGGAATCAGTAAAATATAAAATATATTTCCACAGTAGCTATAAACAAGACCCGATGTCAGGTTACTTTTGTAATAGCGATAAAATGTTCAGCCATTTCGTAATGTTTTTTTATATCATCCATTTGCAGGATACACCTCCATTCAAATATAATTAATTGTTGCCAAACAAAGGATTTGATTTGTCTACATCCGTGGAAGTTGGTGGTCAGGTGCTCGCTATACACAATAAAGATAATTGGTTGGCTATTGTGTTTGTGGTGATTCAATTGTGTATAGGCTAGTCTTGTGTGTTGGCGAGACGTTTATCAACTACACGCATATATCGTCCCCTCTGGCTTTCTCACGGAGTTGGCGCCATTTTGGAGACGCCGCTCAGTGAAGATGACCCCAGCGACATAACGCGGCTCACCTTTAAACTAAGCCTCGCAGTAAACGTGAGGTGTACTTGTAAGACTCGGTCTGCCATAAACAAGCCTTTATTGCAGCACAACTTTCTGCTGAGTTCACGTTTTAACTTTTACGACAGCTTTCAAAACCGAGCGATGGAGAAACATTTATGGAAGTATGTTGAGCGGTTAATAAATGTTCCATGCTATATATTTTAAAGCTCGTTATACCAAACTTGTGTCGCATAAATAAAATTGAAACATAAATTGAAATTTAAGTTGGAAGTTTAGTTATACCACGGCCGTGCTCAATAGGAAATGTCAGCATATTTGATTAGATATGAAGCGAACAGCGTCAGTGTTTTCTACGTCTATTGTTAGACTACCGTGTCCGCTAGGAGATGACAGACTACAAACTACTTGTCTGACTTCAACTTAATATTTACAATGTTATTTCCGAGGTCACTAATAGAGACACACAGTACAATACTACGTGTAGGTCCGCATATTGGGGTATAGCAAGAGCAGCATCGTATGATCTCTCGATATCTAAGCTTTTTATGCGTTCGAAACAAGTTCATCATTCTTGCTCGAACTTCGCTCTGAGAGATGCGTCAAGAAGATGCGTTACTACTCGGTACGATAGTGAAAGCCAAACCATGCGCTCAGAGATTTGTATCCGTATGTCAAGCTGTTTCAGTGAGCACAGCAACGCTCTCACTTACTCTTGTAGTTTACACGATTCCCAGCTAAGCTTTCACTGGGGCTTTACCACAGTACATGGCTCGAATACATTATTTACTCGGCGAAACTGAGTGGATTTGTACTGATATCGAACTGAAATAAACTCCTGCTTCTATAGACGCAAAGTGCGCCAGAGTAATTCGGGAGTTTATCGGCAACCCCGATCGAAGGTTTTGCCATTGATGTCCAATCCCTCCCAACTATCCTCACCCCCTATTACTAGTTAATCTGTAGAGAGCCAAGAAGCCGATGGGCAGGTTTCTTACAAAAGGAAACGCGCAAGAGTTTCAGATCATATCGATGTGGTCTGGTTCCATCTGCCCTGATATTACATCGTATGTTCTGGTGTCAGGCTGCGACTCTTCTCTGCCGTACAATATAACAGGGGGGCTGGCTACAACATCGGCTGATTCATCCTAAGAGAACCGTGAAATATTAAACTGCTGCAGCAGAGACGCAAGTCTATGGTCGTCTAAATAATGCTGCAGGTTATTGTGGCTGTGTCGCATGCGTCAGTCTAGCGTACGACAGCCTACAGCTAAACCCTGGGTACAACCAACAGCTAAACCCTAGGTACAGTCTACACGGCAAACAACATATTTGTTTCAACATATATTGTATAATTGTCAGAGATGCATGAAAATAGTATTTTGATATTAATTATTTAGCACTTTAATTTCTGGTTCCAGATAATATAATATAGAATTCCGTATCGTCAAAGAATTGTCGATTGTGTGTGTAGTTTTACAACATTAGTGAATGGTTATGATCGGTCAGTTCACTTGACGGCCTCACCGCCTGTGATTAGTAATATACTTAGTAAATTAGTAACCAATAATTAGCTGTATCTGATTGGTCACTCACTATAGTTAGTGTCAACCTGGTACTGCAATCTACATCATGGAAGTTCTTTAACTCTCCCTCACACGCCACCTCTTATATATTTGTATTTATTAAATAATTAAAATAGTCTACTACATTATATATGCACATATATTGTTTTTATCTCTACATGAAAATTGTGCCGCTATTCCGTAGCGAAGTGAAAATTTTAAATTATAATCTCATTAAACCAAAATTTATCTCATAGTGAATTATTAGAATTCCTGCTGTTGCGATAAACCAAGACTTAACTCGTTAATTAAAACAGTCGTGCGAACTGTTAGTTATTAAGTAACTTAGTGTCCCTCGTCAGATATTACGGTGTACTTAGAGTGGGGTTAGAGCAGGACAGAGCACGACGGGTAATGGCTTAGGGAATACAGCTGCGATGCATCACTCGCCATTGTGTGTTCACGCAGAAACCATTGCACAGCCGTACATTTAATAAATAGGCACATTACTTTGTTTAGAACATAAAAAGGATTATATCTCAGTTCATACACTAATGGGTTTTGATTGAAGAGAAGACTCAAACCTAACTTTTTTCTCTATAACAAGTGTACCCGTCTTTTAATGATAGCTGAGAGAGTCTTGAAGAGTCACCCCCTGTAAGTTGGCCTTGAACTCTCCGTGCGCAAACCAACCGTGCGCATCTGACCTTGACTATGTCAGTGTTGTACGGCTGCTGTGTAGAGCCGAGAGGGTTGGTTGGCAGTCCGCCCTCGCTCGACGTGGTTACTGTGCCAGCGAGAGGGTTGGCGACAGAACGCAGATCACCCCCTGTGGTGTTTGAAAGACAATAGATAAAGCTATGCTTGCGTTGTGTCTTCTTGTTCCCAACCCTGTCGAGGTAAAGCAACGGTCTGGCTATAGTTAACCCTCACACACACTACTATAATGAAAACAAGTTACACATCTCGGTATCTTCAATTCCAAATATGTTCCGTTTGCATATATGTTAAAGGGAAAGACCATCCACTAGAATCTAAACTTAATAAGTAATGCATTGTTGGCACGCTTACAGTTCTTACGCATATGTTACATTAAAAGTCTCATTTCAACTAGAGTTTTTATGAACAATTGTTTTCACAACTTATGCATAACACTATGTGTTAAAACGTGAATTAAAACGAAATATTCCCTTCAATGTAAATGAACATTCAGTTTTAATATTAATTTACATTTTCAAAACATAAAAAAAAAAACTGTGATAAAACTGGAGTAAGATAAGCGTGAAGGAAACGAGTTATGTCAAATATGTATTAATACTACATAGTACATAAGTTATTTAAAAATGTAAAGTTAATAATTCCTAGGCAGAAAATTTACAATAAGGACTACGTCGTATTTAACTGTTGGGAATTTCATCAGGTGACTAATTATAAACATTGTTACTAGGATATTAAGAAAATAATGTCTATCTACCGCCCTATCATGCACTCTGTTTCAACGAACATAAACAAATTCCTAACGTTCTTTCCCGCATTTGTAAATGCGGTCTTCTGCTTAGTAAAGTGCACAAGCCTAGTCACACCTCTGTGTTTAGTAGTTCTAGGTATCAAATATAGGGACTTAAATTATCAGTAGTGGACCTGTTTCGTGGTAGGAACTAGAGAGTTACAAAATTAAGTTGGTAATATTGGATCCGACTTTTTCGTAAGCATAATTGTGTTACGTAGGGAGAACTTTACAAAATTTAATGAAATAATTTAAATAGTGCATTTGTAGTATGACTGAGGACAACCGTTGTTACCCGTTCGGTGAGGATGGCCAGTGGCTTCAATAGATCCAGCTTCTCTGCCACTGAGCTAGATAATTGTTGTCTAAGCTATTGATTTCTGCGTCGAGTGGAGGGAGGCTGTGGATTTGCTGTGTGGGCGTCTTTGGACACAATTTATTCTGATCATGCCTCGTCGTGACGTCACGTACTTCCACTGCCTCGGAGTGTTTATATGATGTGTGCTTGAAAGGTAGATATCCGGCAAACGTCGGACATTGACAGACGAGGGCCGATGCTGTATTGAGGGTATAGACACTGAATGACGGTCGTAGTAGGCATTCGAAACATTTACACAATCCTCTTCACTTCAATGTACCTGTGAGCCTTGATGGAGGCAGATGTACATAAAAGAACAGAGGTTTTCAAAATAGAACTTCAAACATTTTTAAGAATCTCAATCATTTTCAAATTAAGTGAAATATGTTTTACGTAAATGGAAAACATATTGTTGAGAATTCTACAATTTCCTCATATTTTAGTATTCTATATTACATTCATCACATAGTTTAAACAAGATGGAATTTTATAAATGATTACAATAGGTTTGTGTATCTGTAAAATATTTCTCGAATGCCATTGTCTTGTCTGGGCCTAGAGTGAAACTTCCAACATGAGACTGGAATGAATTTTCAAATTGTAGTGAGTAGCATACTCTTTATAAACACAAATTACTACAATATTTCAAACAAACTTTTCATTGCTTTTCTATTTGACCTGTTGCAAACAATTTGATTTACTTGTTTACATGTACTGCAAGGAGTTTTCAATTTAATTGCATTTCTGTAACACATTTTACAGTTTCATAGATTTAAACCTATAGTGTACATTCACGTTGCAACATTTAGGCATTTTCCTATTTTAACCACCTTTTGTTTATATATTAATTGATAAATTGGGCGACGTTGTGAAGAACGAGTCACTTGGGACTTGACTGAGAATGTTCTGGTGTTGAAATCTTTCTCTAGCCGCGATGTCAGTTTCTCGATGGGTCAGAAAACAGCGCTAAGAGCAGACTAGTTATTGATGTTGTTTTCCAACTTGTCAATATCAAGCCTGTTGCAAACTTATAATTACACTTTCCACCCCAGATGAAAGGGAAGTCTACCGCTTAACTTCCTAAATCAGTTTTTCGCCCCGGACGACCACAGATTAATCGTTTGACCTTTTCATTCGGCTCGCGACTCTTTGCCAAATTTTAATGACAGCAACTCTCAACTTTGTTCGGTCGTTTTGTTCGAGATCGTCATAAAAAACATCCCTAATTGTGTCTCTGGGTTTAGTTGTTCCATGAGGATCCACTGCTAAAATAACGACACTGATTCGTGTGTTTTATGGCGTTCAAAAACAAGAGAGAATGGAATCGAAATTTCATTAGTGAACACATCGGTTCTTAATTGGAGAGTAGTTACTTTCATCCAAAGTGTTAATTAAGTGTTATATGCTTGAGAATGTTTCAATTGAGAACGCTTTTGAGTCGTGTTAATTGGAGCTTCATTCGACGAAGTTTTCTGGTGATTTATCGAAGCGGGGGAAGTACGCCTCGAGTTATTGGAAAGCGTGACAAGTGTTTGAAGTGCATTGTGTGAATTGTTTTCTCTAAACATATCGTGAGAGAAAGGTGGCCATTATACTAATGGGGCGAGTACTTGAATCAGCACGCTATCGAATAGCATTCGTGATAGCAACGGGAAATCGTTAATAATATTTATTAAAGAACTTTTGCTGTAGACCAAAATACTCTTAACTTCTTTTACAACTTTCTTGATAACGTAAGAAAAATCATGAATACAGTTTATAGTTATAGTTTCTCAACTGGTGGAATGCAAAATAGTATTGATTACGGACTACGAGTTTTAAGACATGACAAACATGAAATCTTCAACAAACGCAATGTCCACAGTAATTCATAAATTAAACTATGCAATTGACTTTATTCATTGTCTCAACAGTAAAGACCGTAGAAGTAACCGCATGTAACTTACACTAGCCAAGCCAGGATTCGAATCTAGTACGCATGAATTATGGTTTACTAAATATAAATTCAAATAAGAGTTGTTCCCGCATTCTGTTTCCTCACCACTGGATTTCGATATCGTTGGTGTGAGTGTGTGAGTGTGAGAGAGAAAGAGAGTGAGAGGGGGGGGGGGGGTAATCGACGAAATAGCTAATGGAGAACGTCCCCTGGGTCCGGTGTTAAACAGTATGAAAGACAAATGTAGAAGCCCGGGAGGTCCCTGGACCAACAGACCACCTGGGTCGGCTGTTTCACCCTGTCTTACAGAGTCTAAGTGGGGTGGGTATCGAGCTAGCTATATAATGGACACAGGCTAACCAAGAACGCTCGCCGCAACCAACTGATCAAAGTGGTCAGTTAGTGATGTAAAAGCTGTAAAAACCTTTCTCCCCATTTTCTCTTTTCGTGCTGCTATTTATTTATCTGTATATCTAGTGTTGGCTACGATGGATCAGTTTGTAGTGTAATGCATTGTTTTATTTATCGAACTGCACTTTGTGTATTTTGAATACTATCTACAAGCTTCGATAGCAATATCTGGCCTTACTTCCATCATAACGATACAAACGTATAAGACGTTGCATTATAACACGTTCTATTCGCTTCCTGTGATCAACATAATGTACAACAAATGTGTATTTGTACTCAATCTTAGATATAATATGCTCGTATGTTAAAGGCATTTCATTGCATTTCAAGAAACGTTTTCCCTTTATCAAGTTTGTCTGAGGAATATGTCTTAATCCCAACTAAACGGATAGGAGGAGATAGTTTTATCATAACATACAGATCCCACTGCCGAAGGACGTCGCTCCTTCACCCACGTGACAAGTGACGTCACATGAAGTCACGTGCAATCAGTGTGACGTCACATGACTTGTCACGTGCAATCAGTGTGACGTCACATGACTTGTCACGTGCAATCAGTGTGACGTCACATGACTTGTCACGTGCAATCAGTGTGACGTCACATGACTTGTCACGTGCAATCAGTGTGACGTCACATGAAGTCACGTGCAATCAGTGTGACGTCACATGAAGTCACGTGCAATCAGTGTGACGTCACATGAAGTCACGTGCAATCAGTGTGACGTCACATGAAGTCACGTGCAATCAGTGTGACGTCACATGACTTGTCACGTGCAATCAGTGTGACGTCACATGACTTGTCACGTGCAATCAGTGTGACGTCACATGACTTGTCACGTGCAATCAGTGTGACGTCACATGACTTGTCACGTGCAATCAGTGTGACGTCACATGACTTGTCACGTGCAATCAGTGTGACGTCACATGACTTGTCACGTGCAATCAGTGTGACGTCACATGAAGTCACGTGCAATCAGTGTGACGTCACATGAAGTCACGTGCAATCAGTGTGACGTCACATGAAGTCACGTGCAATCAGTGTGACGTCACATGACTTGTCACGTGCAATCAGTGTGACGTCACATGACTTGTCACGTGCAATCAGTGTGACGTCACATGACTTGTCACGTGCAATCAGTGTGACGTCACATGACTTGTCACGTGCAATCAGTGTGACGTCACATGACTTGTCACGTGCAATCAGTGTGACGTCACATGACTTGTCACGTGCAATCAGTGTGACGTCACATGACTTGTCACGTGCAATCAGTGTGACGTCACATGACTTGTCACGTGCTATCAGTGTGACGTCACATGACTTGTCACGTGCAATCAGTGTGACGCCACCATGTGGATGACGTCATGATCGTTATGTCCTAGTTAAGCCCCCGGAGCTGTGGCTGAAAGTTTCCCGTCTGACGTCCTTCGATCTTCTCTCTCGGAGCAAGCGAAGGAAATGATCGAATCCCAGTTTTGCTGATCTGCTGTAGGTGGGGATTACTTGGATAGATTCTTCTGAGTGATCAAGCTAAATCAATCACCTGCTAAATCGAATCAGATATATTGAGAGGATCAAGTATTCGTGCGCAGCTTTACTGTCTTCGCGATAAACCTAGTTGTCTTCTCGTTCTCGTTGACACTCAAACCTGATAATAAATGCGTGAGAATAATGAACACAAGTACAAACATTTCATTGTTTCTAATACGGGAACGAATTTTATGTAATTTGAACGAATATACCTGTAACAATACCGTTTTCAAAACTTCACTATAATAAGTTAATCCTTTTAATCATTTCTTGAACGACAGTTACAGTCTCTACACTTTCCAAGATCTTTGGTCGAGAAGTCGCTTGATAACGAGGTTTCATAGCGTTAGGTCCAGCGACCCGACAGATCACGGAGTCACCCGAACGTGTGTTCTACAAGGTTCGGGACGTGCTCGTTGACGTAGCTGACGTTAAATGTCTGGTTGGCCCTCTAGGGCGGACAGTTGAGTTTCTGTCGTGTTAGAACACAACACTGGGATTCCCATGCTAAGCTAAGCGCCCTCGCTTCTAGGCTGTTTGCACAGCCCAATATTGACAGATCGCTGAGTCTACACTGTCTAAAAGGTTGCCATGCAAGACTACTCGCTAACATGACTGGGAACTGCTTGTCTACGTTTATCGCTGAGCGGATATTGTAGAGAAATATATAAGATACACCTTTATTACGTAAATATACGTATTATATTTACTCATGTTCTTCAAAAACAGCGTGCAAGGAACTATGCATAATGGTTTTAACAAGCCTTAATCTTTGAGTATATAGTATGCGAAGTGCTTTGACATAGTGGGGTCCTCTATACTTGACCCTTAGCTCAAATGTAGTGAATCGTCCATACATATAGTTTCAGTGTAGTTCCCTTACTTTGTTCCGAATAGTCGAGTAACATTGTACGATCTAAGTAAATAGAAGTTTGCCTGTCGCTCTAGGACAAGACCGTTCATCATTTCCAAGTCTCATAACATTGAAAGCCATGTCGTATAGTCACGGCCACAATATGTAGGGTTACACTGATAGCTGCCATCACGCATTCACTGCCCATAAGGGAGGCATTGAAACGACGCAGTTAAATGTGATACGCTTGTCAATAGAGACATACCCCGTCTATGGTGGCAGTGGCATCAATCTCTATGGGCGATGAATGTGCCGGACCCGTAGCGCCCAAGGGTCCCTGGAATGGGCGACAGTGGATGAATGCGATGGGTCGGTGCTGAAGGGCTTTATCGCGATGCAAACGGGACGTATGAGTTACTGTTCACCACGTCAATGTAGTTATTTTATCACAAAAAGTGTATTTTCTATTATTGTTATTATAGTTATATATCAACAGATAGTTATTGTAACAAAGTACAACTTTTTTGATATAATAAAGAAGCCGCAAGGTTCCCAATGACTCGTCCCACTCCTAATGACGTCACTAAAATACTCAGGAATAGCGCATCAATGTGTGAACAAGGTAGCGATAACGTGATCTCCTATGGTGGTTGTGCTTGATGTACTTCTTAGTTCTCCTTTCCTCTAAAGACATTACAATTACAAACAGTAAGCTTCAGTACTGATAAAAGTGGTTCAGCGTGACACGAAGTTCTACTCGAAGCTGAACTTGAACACGTGATTTTGGGGATACTTGCTTCACCTCAGAGAATGTATCCATTCATTCACTACAATGTAAATATTCTAATATCCAGTCGATGATGTTTCAGGAAACGGTTTCATATAAAACGTAATTGTATCTAATCGAAACCTCGCAGGCTTCACTAAAGCCAATATGGGGGTTATCCTCATGCATAGGCTACCACTTAGTAAATTAATTACTAGTGGTATTACGAGTATGTGCTACTTTTTGTCTACATTTGCAACGGGTTTAATTACACAGTTGGTTCTATTTTTACGTTTTAAGCCCCTCTACGAAATTACAATAATACAGTTACAGCTCTGAACATACTTTTGTAGCATCTTCACACAAGGTGGAAAAATAGAAAATGTGGAAAAATAGAAAAGGTGCAATTACGTGTTACGAATTAAACTCCTCTCTTTATGGCCACTTCGCGGGTTGTTAATACCATAAAAGTGTTCGTAAAGAAAACATATGCCAACAGTTTGAAACAACTGTAAAAGCACGGATTAGTCTGGGAGTATGGCCACCTGCACTGCAGTTACTATATAATTGGGTCACCTGAGGTCGGTACTATCGCGTCTATATGGTACAGTCTGTGCAATAGCTATTGTCAACCTAACCTCTGACGTGCTGATAGTGCCGACTTGAGACTGTACACCAATAATTGTTCTTGGCTGTGATTGGCGTGACTGAAATGTATATCGTAAGGAGTCGTGATTGGTGTTACTAAGGTTGTACCTACCAACTGCGGTGGCATGTACAATGTTTATCTTAACTGTTAGCGACGTGACTCATTTTCAATCAATGCAAAATTGGTGGTGATTGGTGTAATTACGTTACCTAATATTACCAACTAAAACGAGCACTGGAATTGCTTGTATTTGTTTCCGCCCCTGTGAAAATAACCGGGGTATCTCAATGGTAGCCGAATATAATGAATGCTTTTTTGAAAACAAGAAAAGGAGTTAACTTTGTTTTGTTTTGTTTCAGGCATAAAGGCTTCCTGAAAGACTGTCCAAACGGACTCCTAACGGAACAGGTGAGTAAGCTGCATTTACACTTAGCACTTAACAACTGACACCGGGTGGGTGTATGAAACTTGACACTTGAAACAACACTTAACACTTTGGAAGGGTATTCCTGAAAGTTTTCATTGCCTGAAGGCCCAAATAGTACATTTATACTAACAAAACTCGTCTATTTTTATGATGTAGAAGTTAACCATCAATCCCAACAGTGACACGAATTGTAAATCATATTTTCTTTATTTCTAGGGGTTCATAAAAATCTACAAACAGTTTTTCCCTCAAGGGGACCCATCCAAGTTTGCATCTCTAGTATTCAGAGTATTCGACGAGAACAATGTGAGTATTCTCCAATATTAAATATTTCACTACATATAACATAGTATCAGGATACATAATCAAACGAAGGGTGTGAATGAATCGAGAAATGGTATGAACAAGTGTAATGGTATGAATAAGTGTAATGGTATGAACAAGTGTACGAATGCTGTGATATAGAGTGTTGGAATGTCCTTAAGATAGTTGTATACAGTGACTACTGAAGTGACTGCACCTACTACCCCTACTCTTACAGGTGTAAGGTATTTAATGAATAATTATATATTTTGTTTCACTCACTTATTATGCTATTAATTAAGAAGTATTGAAAGTTTCTGGTTGGTGGTTAAATTTGTCCACATCCTATAATCTGTCTGTTGAAGAGCGATTTCAACAGTCTTTGGACATTTTTTCCCAACATGTTTAATATCATAATATGCAATAAAGAGCAATGTAGTAAACACAGTGTAAAATAAAATATGATGTTAAATAGTAAATTGGAATAATGAACTATTTTGACGTGTGGTCTTTGCTGTCATCAATCTCACTGTTGAAGAAGCTAGGTTAGGTGACTCTTTACAAGAAGCAGGCGTATTGCCGCGCTCTCGTAGCAGGGCTACGCTTGCTATAACCTATGCTATAACGTGTAGCGCCGGAGCCAAACGACCGCACTTCCGGGGACGTTTCGCTGCCGTGAAGCGAATCTTAATCCCAACACGGCGAAGGAAAATTCATATAAACGCACGAATTTAGATTGTTATAAAAGTGGAATATGCGATTATGTAAATTAGGCCTACTTGCTCTCTACCGTTTTATAATTAGGGCCTAATATGAAGACAGAAAAACAGTTTAAGTAAAATTTTATCTTCTGGAGTCTTCCTGACGAGAAAGTAGAACTGGCTTGGTGTCCCCAAAGCACTTGATATTAGCCTATCGCCAGGTTTTTTTAGTAAGATCTTTGGTGTCACTTCACACCGCATCAAGGGTAAAAGGTGAGACAGTTCAACATCGTGCCAAGTTGATGGTTTCGATGTAATATTCTTCATCCATGGTGTAATGCCGTGATTTACCGACACATCTATGATTAAAACATTCTGCTAGAGTTCATGATTGAAAATGTTATAGAAAAAAAAAAACTGTTATTTATTTAAAACGTTGCCTCTAATTTAGTACAATGGAAAACGATGAGCTTTATTTAAGTACATACAAGAAAATACAGTCCCGCTTTTCCTGCGACTTGTTCTGTAATCTAAACTAGAGAACGATAAAATATATCCCGTCATTATATTAATTAAAAGTAAATAGTTGCTTGGTAATATGCAAATTGATTCAGTGGCAGATAGATTGTGTAGTAGATTTGTTTGCGTTAGCGATAACACAATATTTGCATTACACTGAACGAGGATAGCGTCAAAAGCATCAGTATAACTTTAGCTTACAATGGAAACTTGATTTTGTAAAAGCGACTTTTTAAATAATAAAAATACTGTCGCGTTCAAGTTTTTGTCTGTCTTGTCTTCTTACAGTTTCGCTTAAACATTTATCCCGCATTAACTTTCTCTTGCGATGTCAACACACCTCAATCACAAAACAGATTTTAATAATGTAATTCACGTTTATTTGATTACATAATACACTGATAGAACGAAATTACTTGTGTGGCTCTTTGGAAGTATACGTTTATTCCTGCTCCCAATGAAGAAGGCTCAGGGTTCAAGTCCCTGTTCGGGAAACATGGGTTACAAGATTGTACTGACGAGTTATTGGGTCATGCTAGGTTACAATTGTATCTGTGAAGTAAGGCAATCAAACTTGAGCGTAACATTGTACTGACAAAGTTTATCTCGCAACAGATAATTATCCGCGGCTCAACAAACAAAGTGAGGGAGGGGTCGAGCCTGGTTTGATAAGCTGGCTGGTCCAACCGCAGCCCCGGCTTTACCAGCTTCGCAGCCACGGGGAACAAAAACCACCGTTTCAATTTGCGTTGTCGTAATCGACCGTTGCATAAAAATAAACGCCATCATACTCGCTGGGCGCCGGGGAAATGAGCTTTGTAATTGGGTAGTTAGAGAGCTTTAGTGTTCAATCGGCCGGCGCGTTAGTTGGAGTGGCCGGCTACCTCGCTAACACGCGGTCACGCACACGGACAACCACGGACACCCACACGAACACCCACACGCACACGGACACTGTCCTCGGAGACCTAATATCTAGGTTCAACATTGCTGGAATAGTCGTGTGTTCACTAATAAATACTGCCATGTATTATAATACAGTAATATATCCTCAAACGGTGATGGTCCAACAGTCGGCTCGTAATGCTGAGTCCACTTTCACTGAGTAAACTGTCACTGAGTAGACTGTCACTGAGTAGACTTTCACTGAGTAGACTGTCACTGAGTAGACGGTCACTGAGTAGAGTTTCACTGAGTAGACTGTCACTGAGTAGACGGTCACTGAGTAGAGTTTCACTGAGTATACTGTCACTGAGTAGACTGTCACTGAGTAGACTGTCACTGAGTAGACTGTCACTGAGTAGACGGTCACTGAGTAGAGTTTCACTGAGTAGACTGTCACTGAGTAGACTGTCACCGAGTATACTGTCACCGAGTAGACTGTCACTGAGTATACTGTCACTGAGTATACTGTCACTGAGTAGACTGTCACCGAGTATACTGTCACTGAGTAGACTGTCACTGAGTAGACTGTCACCGAGTATACTGTCACTGAGTAGACTGTCACTGAGTATACTGTCACTGAGTATACTGTCACTGAGTATACTGTCACTGAGTATACTGTCACTGAGTATACTGTCACTGAGTATACTGTCACTGAGTATACTGTCACTGTCCTAGCTTGTGGTGCGTGAAAGAATGGTTCAATCAATGATGATGGTAAGAAAGGTGATACTAAGGCTAGGAAGCTGCCGCGTGGGTGCAAATGTAGCCACATCTCCTAGGTCAGTAATACAGCGCCTGGAGTGTCGCGTGTCTCTGGGCCTAGACCACACTCGAATATACAATCAATAGGCGGGGGAGCGTCTGACAGTCTGCATACCATCACACTGACGTCACAGGGGCCCTATGCTGTAACTGTCTGTGTTGAACACTGTCACCTCCTATACAAACACAACTCCTATACATCAGTTACCTCCTATACAAACCACGTACTACAATATAATACATTAATAATGTTGGAGTCGTATAACGTGTGTACGATCGTACCTGGCAAACTTGATGGCTGTGAGTGAGACTGTGATCTATGGAAGAAGTCATTTCATAAACGTCTGCCATGCGCTTTGTGCTAGTTTATGGCCATTCAAGTTTATACCTTACTTTGCACTTTATTTTTATTTGGGAGTGATATTTCATTTTATTGTCGCTTTTCTTATCCATTGTTATATAGAAGCTCTTTATGTGAGCGTAATATTACTCTCATCCGCCTGTTACGATAGTATGGTTGTTGAGAAGGAATGCCTGAAGTATGACTGAGGAAACACCCTGAAACACTTGCAGTAGTGGTAATTGAATACCGTTATAAATATTTCTTATGGTCCATTACTTTACTCTATGACATTGTTCAATGGACGTACATGGGAGGTAGCGAATTAAATGTTTTGTGTCATGTTTATATATTTTTTAAATAGTGGTTGGTCTTACTGCAAGCACAAGGTAAAACTCTGATTATATATTATTGTTGATTGTGTTAATGTATTGTTCCCTGGGTTCAATTTATGTTTATTTATTTATTTATTAAATATTTCTATTCATACATAATGAGTTTTGATTGGTAGAAAGAGCTCAAACACAGGGAGGACGATGCATTTTATATGTTTTAGGCTAAATTTTATAATAAAAATATCTCATTTCAATAACTTGATTACTATATCACACTAGTGTTGGCCAGATTCGCACACAATACGTTCTCTCAGCCACTAGGCTACCTCCATACCAGGTTCACGTGGTTATGACAATTAAACTACTGGGAAGATTAAAAGTGTATTATTTATTATAAGTATTAAAAGTATAAGTATGGTTTTAAGTATGTGTTTTATGGGTACCCGGCGGGTTGGCATGAGCCTAGTTGACAGTCTGACCTCGGTTATACAGTCAAGGAAGACTTGTATTTGATTGTTATCACAGAGTGTTGCGATATTAAACCTAGAAAACATCTACAATCCGGTTGGATATCATTGCAACGGACTTTCCTACTATCTGAACAGTTTTATCAGTTGGTTCTTGTGCTAATGTAAAGTAATTGCAGTAATATAATATATTTTTAATTCTGTCTGAAGAGAATATTTACAAAATTAATATTGAATCTGTCTTTACGAAAGTTGTAAAAGCAATGTTAATTAACATTACATGGAACGTTGTATTTCAAAGTCATTAAAAGTTAGAAACAAAATGTATTCTTAATGAGAAAATATAACAGATCTTTCTTCTCTTTTAATGGGAAAGCGAGATCTTCGCTAAGATTGAAAAAAAGATTCACAATTAGCATTCCCTCCCAAATTGGAGAGCTTGCCTTATTAACTTTCGCAATTTGTTGATAAACGAAGATTTAATATTGTGCTCTTGATGGGGGAGGGGGCGAGATGGGGGAGGGGGGCGCAAGGAATCATGGTCAGAATAATATTTCATTTTGAAATTGTTTGCGTATATTTCAAAGCCTGCTTTAGTTTGAGTTGAGTTATTGCATGCGTATAGAAATGTATAAAACATATTGTGGTATTTGGTTTCATGACATCTTCAATGATTCTACGAACCCCATTGAAAACGATTTATAGATATATAGTATACACAATATATTGGAATAGCCAGAGTAATAATAATAAAACATTTTCAAGTCACGATAAAATGGTAATGTGGATATTCTTGAGAAGAACAAGATAATAAGTAGGATGTTGACAAATATTATCCCAGTTTTTATCTAAACGTCTTTGCTTTGAATGTTTCCTAAAAGATTGTATATAAACACATCCTTAGGCAGACTTTTTCCTTCCACCGCAGTTTTATTACAAATGAATTGTTGCCAACCCCCGTAGTCCTGGTTCCACATCTCCAGTAGAGTGGCAGGCATGACGGCAACTGTCCCAGCCCTCACGTCACCCTTGCACTAACGTGACCCCTGCACTAACGTGACCCTTGCACTAACGTGACCCTTGCACTAACGTGACCTTGTGTTCCCTCAGGACGGCTCCATAGAGTTCGAGGAGTTCATCCGAGCGCTGTCCATCACGTCTCGTGGGAACTTAGATGAGAAGCTGCATTGTGAGTATGAGTACTATGAGTACCACGTGACATATGTGTATAATTATGTGACTAATGTGCAAGTTTTATCTCAATTCTCAATTTCAGTCATTAAACTAGAAAAATTTATTTTGTTAGGGATTTTGATATTAACGTATTAGGTCTATGTGTATGTTATTAAATAATAATTTCCATACTATGTATTTCGGTCCCTTGTTAACCACTAAAATATTATAACGCTTTTTTCAATCAAATAAAGTTCACAATAAAGCCAGGAATCATACTTAGTCCAAATCTCCCCAAATCACTAATATAACAATAATAGCATAGCAGTCAATGTTTTGGTAGACATTTAGTTAAAATATGTTAAAAGAACAACAATTATATGTACTACGCATTTATTTTTTTGATCTTGTATACTTTCTATCATTTGCCAATGGGTCCGCCCATGAAAAATTGAAATGTGGTACCATACAAAGCTTACTGCAACCCTTGCAGCCCCCCCCCCCCCAACCCATTTCTCTGTCTCGCTTTCCCCGGCCGCTAAACCCATTGACGCGAAGTTAGCTGCTTCACATTCGTCTTCAGTGTCCCGAACAAGTGCCTCGCACAACCAGACAAAACGTTTTCGTCTGCACTTCCATTAAAATAATTACTTTCTTTACAGCGGCCGACTTTAAAGAAAATCTTTTCTGTCTGTACTTTTTAAAGGGGACATTCTTCTGTCTACAATGGTAATATCAAACGTTTGAAAGTAGGCTCAGATCTTCATTTATATTTAGTTTCTTTACGGTTTTGAAGGGAAACATTTCCTCTGTATTTCCGTTATTGTTTGAACAAAGTTAATTGATAAATATTGGCACACATCCCAATTTGTCAGAATGGCATGAGCATTTAAAAAGATTACGTCTTAGACATTAATGACCTATTCAAATGCAAAGTAAATCAGAGGGTAGAGGTGGTTCCTGCTTTATTATATGTGGGTGGATGTACGTATGTTGGATACCTGGTATCAATAAATGTACAAAACTAATAATTGCAAATGATATTATAAAGTGGGCAAAGTCTAAATTACACATTTTAATACCGGCTTATGGGTGAAGTTACGAGCTCAGACAATGAGCGCTCGCTAGACAAGGTCGAGCTGAGCGGGTTCTCATTAGCGCATCAGACAGAGTGAGCTTGCAAAGCTCCAACAGAAGCCATCTAAAGCTTCATCGTATAAAGCTTATCTAACAAGAGATGCACGTTATACCAATATCCATGTCGATGCAAGATAATGAAGGGAACTAGATTTCAGCTCTGCTTTATATCACGTTTATTTATATCACGTTAATCTTGTGTAACTTTGTTATGAAAAATAAATATACTCTGAAACCACTAGATGGATATAGGTATATAAGTAAGGTAAAGATATAATAATGGTATGTACAGATTACAGATTGAAACACCATATTATTCTCTATGGTGTATGACAATATAGTATTTGCATTTAAAACATTGTTTACCAAAACTGTTTTCTTAGCTTGTCTCCTTATATTTACAACAATTCATATAAACGTGTTTTACTTCGTAAATAAATTAAGCTAGTTAATTCATTAGTCATAATAGTGACGGTATATGTTTAATTTTAAATTGTCAGTTCAATATTTAATGTTTGTTGTACTAGTTACACAGGCTTCCTTATCAGACATACGTAGCCATTACAAACATGCATGCATATTTTGTAAGAAAATAGGTGGTTGGTATCAAAATACTTGCTGGAATCTGGTATTATACGACGTTCGATTCGGTTGGCTCGTTCTATATTGCGTCACGCCTAAACCTAACCAATGTACTCTTTCGAGTGCATGACATGACAGTGTTGCTAGACTTTGCTACGCGCCATTCATTGCCTTTCAAGCCTCATTTAATATTTAATACGCCCATGGTCTTTTCAATGTTGTTGTGACCTTATTCCAAATTTTGTTCTGAATATTTTAAAAGCGTTGAAAACTATAGACCTTTAAAGTACAACTGTTACTACACATGACTTGAGACGTGTTTGGTCCAAACACATCTGTCAACACCTCGGCCTACATAGCCAAATGTTTTATTTACGAGCATAAATATTAGATGCAACACAATTCAAGTTAATTAAGTTGAACTCGTCTACATTTCCCGTAATGTTAACAAACCGTTTCGTGTAAACTACCTGCGAGCCTTAAAAATGAAACAATGGCTTTACAAAACTTTATTACACGAGTTTTTTGTTCATGTTTGTAAATATTTCCCTACATTAAACAAGGAAAGAACTGTACGTAGTGTTATCATCTCGTCTAGTTAAAACACACATTTCATTTGGCTTTGTGTTCGTTCATAAAACGAACCTCGGAAGTTTAATTTTCTTCGCGGGAAATTCATTCAACAAATAAGTAAAAATTTGTGAAATGATTCTGTAAACTAAACAGAGAGTAGATACTTCTATTCTTGTACAAAGAACACCGAGTATTGTTTATTTTACGCTTCATTTGCATCGAACATTTGTTATTCTCTTCAAAGAAGCTGAAAGTTTCAGCTGCTCCTTGTTTCGTTGTTTTTACAATGGTTGGTTCATTTTCTCAGTATTTGTATAAAGTTTCATTATTTCAAAGTTTAAGTTACTTTTATAGGGTTGAGTTGAGAAGTTTTTTTATAAAACGTTTCTCGGATCGTGTACCAATTTCTTGGTCATCTTCTTTATAAATGATTGTTGATAAAAAAAATAGTTGTTTGCAGGAGCGAGCGTGTACCCTTTATACTATGATCATAACGTCAACACTTAAGGCTGGTCCACACAGATTTTGTAAGCATAAGATTTAAGGTTTTAAGACGTGGTTTTAAAAACAACAATGAAAACAATGTCTTAAAACTAAAACTTTGTGTGAACGCCAGTACGGGTTTCCTATGATCCAACTTTACGACTACGCGTTAAACCTTAAATCTTATGCTTAAAAAATCTGTGTGGACCAGCCCTAAACAAAAAGGAAATATTAATTTATTTACTAACTTATCTTTTCACATTTTGTGTTACCTTATTTAAAATTTCTTCTTTACTTTTAAAAACAATTACCACTTTCAGTTATTGCATATAAGTAATACAAATTCAATTAACTTTAGTTAATTAAATGGTGAAATGTATTGATAGACTCATTATTATCCATGAGCTAATAATGAATCTTTCACATGTCAGTTAGTTTTTAGAGGTGCACCTGTAGGATATCAGAAGCAAACATAAATTAGATAAATCACATATCATATAATAAAGCAGCTTGTTATCTGAAAGTATCTTACAACACAAAAAGTCTGATAACATTAATTTTCTGTACACATAGATGGTTTTTCTGGTTTTTCGAGACAAAAAGTTAATCTCTGCAGAGTTGTCAGCATCCGGGAGCTATGACTACAATAACAAGTCTTAAACATATGCAAATCTCCCCCGCCCTAAAGCACAAGTTTCCCTAATTGCCCCAACTTTCCTCTTAATCCCTTTCTTTCCAGGAAATGTCTGTCCCGAGATAAGAAGTTCGTCGTTGTTGTGATATAAGTGTTGTTGTTAGTGTTGTTGTGTTGTTGTGATATAAGTGTTGTGGTTTCAGGGGCGTTCCGACTCTACGACGTGGATAACGACGGCTTTATCACACGCGACGAGATGTACAACATCGTGGACGCAATCTACCAAATGGTGGTAAGTACAGTTTACCCTCCTCACCCGGTCACACCATGGACGCAATCTACCAAATGGTGGTAAGTACAGTTTACCCTCCTCACCCGGTCACACCATGGACGCAATCTACCAAATGGTGGTAAGTACAGTTTACCCTCCTCACCCGGTCACACCATGGACGCAATCTACCAAATGGTGGTAACTACAGTTTACCCTCCTCACCCGGTCACACCATGGACGCAATCTACCAAATGGTGGTAACTACAGTTTACCCGCCTACCCCGGTCACACCATGAACGCCATCTACCAAATGGTGGTAACTACAGTTTACCCGCCTACCCCGGTCACACCATGAACGCCATCTACCAAATGGTGGTAACTACAGTTTACCCGCCTACCCCGGTCACACCATGAACGCCATCTACCAAATGGTGGTAACTACAGTTTACCCGACAAACCATATAAGCATGGATGCACACGGGTATAACATCTAACTATTCTTAGCTTCAAGTGTAAAGGGAAGTGATAATAAGAAACTAAAATAGAAGTGGGATTCACCTGCTGATTGTAGATAGGTTGGCCTCGACCGTTCATCGTGGCTATAGATGACTTTCTCTTCTGTTCGATGAAAATAATTAGCTTAGAAACTACTTCTATCTTCCATTTAGAAGATCAGTGAATGGTTTATTCTTAATAACGAAATAAGGTTCGATATCTTCTTCTTCTCAAATGCCCACATTTGGCTATTATGCCATCATGCTGGATCTGGTCAACCAGTAGAGACACGCTTCTTTCTCCACCCTCTTCATGCCGCTCGGCATTGCGTCACGTTCCCCTGCCAGTTTTGGACATACAAACAGGTGGCTCCTATCCTGCTCCCCATTTCCACACAGCTTGCAGGTAATCGTCTCAAACACCCCTATTCGGTGGAGATGCTTCCCTAGAAGATCGTGCTGCGTTTTTAGCCTGAACTGGGCCGTTTCAATTTGCCGTGGAAGATGGTTGGTGGGCCTTTTTGAACTCATGGTATATTCCTGCCATGGCTTGTTTCTACCTTTCTCTACCCAGTCCTGCCTGATCTTCTTAGTGGCTGCAGCATTTACATGTGGTTTCATAGACTCGAGGGTTAAAGGTTTTGGCAGTTGCGGCATTCTGGCTCCTCATTTGGCCAGATAGTCGGCCTTATCGTTTCCGTATATGCTGCAGTGTGATGGTATCCATTGTAGAGTTATCAGTTTGTTTTTATTTTGTAGTCTTAGAATCTGTAGTTTACAATGTTTTACCTCAGAGTCCACTTCTTTCTTGCTGGCTATGGCTTGTATAGCTGCTTTTGAGTCCGTTAGTATGACAATCCTATCGTAGCTACAGTCTTTTACTTTGTGTAGGGCTTTACCTATTGCCGTCAGCTCGCCATCATAATTACTACCATTCTCTCCAGCAGGATGGGACTCTTCGAACTCTCTGCAATATATTCCAGCACCTGCCTGACCTTCCCCTGGTGTTGCCGAACCATCTGTATAGACATAATATATATAATATACGATATAATAAACAGCATTACTCTTTTTAACAACAAAAATGTAATTATGACTGTAAAATGCATGTTCCGTGTGTATATTTTATAGTTGTATTAGAACGTCTTCCCAGTACACGTTGCCCCGCTATGGATTGCTCCACTAGTGTAATCACCCCTTGGTATCCCGTGACCCTGCTCGTCGGCCGAGCTACTCCAACTCACCGCCTGTGTCAGACACCTAAGACCTCCCTCAGGCGTCGTGCTGAGCCCAACACGGGTGAAGCGAGGACCGCCTTAATGTGCAATTTGCAAGCGCGTCTAATTTACTAACGTTAATTCAGCTCGGGAGTGAGCTCGGTGCGCGAGTGACGTCATACGTCGCGCGGTGGGGGGAGGGGGAGGGGGGGGGGCGTCTTGGGCAACAGGGGGCTGGGGAAGCGAGTAGTGACGGCATTAAGTCTTCAACAGTACGGCTAGGTATCAGAGAGTACTTTTAAGGAAATTATTTAATACTGCTGTATCAGATTGAGTCACAAAATGGGCAGGCTATAAACTTCCCTAACCCGGCACCGCCACCAAATAGACAGACAAGTTGTATAAAACCATCAATTTGAATCTGAAACATATTTGATCTGTATGAAAATGTTTTAAAAACTGATACTTGATTTCTCCCAACGAAATGAGTCTTGGTCTTGGCATAAAACACAAGCTTCAAAAGTATAAAAGTAACTATAGAGGTTTAAGTATAATGGTAATGTGAGTGGTAATGAATATACGCATTATTCTATTACGTTGCAGTAAGACAAGTACGCATTCCCCGTTTAAACAACGTTTGTTCAAAATTATCATATTCATGAATCGAAATTTATACTTTGTTTAATCCTCCATCCAGCCAGGAAGTTAAATTACAATAATGGTATTAAAGTGTACCGTACGAGTTCGAAAATTGTTAATACCGAGTGAGCATAAATAACCTTTCACATTTGCATTATTATTTCCAACGCCGATAATCCCTTGTGTGATTACTTTGTTTCCTTGTTCGAATACAAACCCGACCTAACATCGCATTTATCATCGACCGGATGTCAAGTCCAAGTATGTCGCATTGTTACCAATAGCGATAGAGCTAGGTCATGTGATAGTCTATGCTATGGATTAGCAGCTTCCTATCTTCTTAGAGTGGCAAGACTGCATTAGCCTGGTTCTTGCATGTAACACGTCGTCTCTATGCTAATGACCGTAGGTTCGAGTCTAGCGTGACATAAGATTGCTCGTGTCTTATCGTTGAACCTCGTATCCTATCTCACACGTGCTTTACATACCCCACCCTTCCGACACAGACTGTGTTAGTTTATCTGAGCGCCAATACGGGTTAAGCAGCACGGCCACTTGATCCGATAGTGTCAATGTTTTTCTTCCTGCTTTTGTGTGTGTCAACTGAGATTAACACCACAATCTACGCCAAGAAAAAAACTCGGTCTTAAAGCGACATTTTTAGGAATAAAAAAAGAAGATAATACCATTTTACATTTTTTAAATATCATTCTCGAGCTATAATTTAGTTTTAAAGCGATGTTTAAATTATAAAAATATGTTGAATATTTGCTTTAAGAATAGGCTTGAGTCACGGTTAAAATAGTATTTCAATGCAATTCTTTGAAACAAAACAAAAAATTCGTATAAATTTTTTCTAATAGAAGTAGCCAGCGTCAGTAGCGTCGTGACGTCATGTAAGGAATATACTCATGTAATCAGGCGCCCAGAAGCAGCGCACTAACTGCTAATCCGCCAGCTACATCCAAGCTCTAGAGCTCTACAGCTACGAGTAATTAAATGCAAATCTTAGCTCGTATACATTCTATGTGGGCTTTAGATTGAAGCTCAGATTATGTAATGAAGATAGTAATTTCGTGTCTAAGGATCAGTTTTTCATGAGTGTTGTCCTTGTTGCATCTTAGATGTGATTGGTCTGTTTCTCTCGCTCATGTATTAACGAATGCAACGGGCTAAGGTTATTAATACTGACTAGGTTTATCAAGCGGGCAAAGCCTGGACTAGCATAAGCGAGCTGAGTAGAATGCGCATCTAATTTATGTGATAAACATCTTCGCTCGAGCTTATTTCAGTTTGGTTCCGATACTGCACTATGCCGCTTTACGAGCAGAAAAGAGGCTGATAAACGGAATTGGATTGGGTTCAAGGCAATATCCCCTAAACATCTGCATGGAAAGAGACTATATACTCATAGTCCGTCTACTTCTTCACTATACACTGAGATTATATCACTGATTTGTTTCTACTCTAAAGCACAGCATAAAGATAACTCGTAGTCTTACAGTCACAAGTCTGAGGATGGGAGTGGAATCTACTCGATACGTCATTCACATCAGCCATGATACCTGAAGGCCAACAGTGGGTTACTATTATGATTAAAACGTGGATGTTCTAAGCGCATTGTTAGACGTTTTATTTATCTTTGTAATGTATTACATTCGATCCTCAAGACGTGGCGGTTTCCGCCCTGTCTGTCAGCCTCGTACTTGCCGCACGCAGCACAGCGTGTAGGTGATCACGCAGCACAGCGTGGCCTAACAACCCCCATGTAGGTGATCACACAGCACAGCGTGTAGGTGATCACGTCTGCTTCCAACATGTCCTAGACGAGGGGGGGGGGGGTCACTGGAGAAGACAGAGAGGCATGGCGGGGCCGTCGTGGGATAGCAGTGGTTTCAAAGCACACATGAGCGGTGTGAAGGCAAATACACCATCCAACCACAGACAAAGCTTGCTGTGTTTCACCCCAGGCTATAATGTCCCACAACTCACTGTTCATTTTATTAACCCCTAACTATAATATGTATTTATAATCTCCTTTAAAATACAGTTTTTAACACAACACTTTTGTCTTTCAGTTAATTCATTTAAAAATGTATTGATGTATGTATGTTATGTAAACCTTTCTAAAACATTAACATAAAACTGACTTTTACTTAGCGGGAATTTAGAATGGAGTGTCTGGAATGGCAATAGTGAAGTATAGCTATCATCGTTGTTGTGGATTGCACAAGGCCAGAAAGTGGCCTACTTGGGATTTACATACATTACCATACGAGGCCGAGGGTTGCTTTAAAAAACCATGGTTGTGTAAAAAATATACGTATATACAGGCCTATATAGCCAGCGTCTTGAGTGGTAAAAATAAAATGGGTTTTTACGAATGTCGTAGTTATCGGTTGTGTATTCTACTTCAAAAGTCATGTTTTAGAAGTTCATAGATACAATCGTGTTAAACATGTTCACTTGATCCCAGCTCAAAACATATCTTAATGCTTTCATTGACTGAAAATTAACTTCTTCATAATCGAGAAGTATACTATCTATTTAACTACATATTTTAATAGTGAAACATTGTTGGTTAGCGTATTAGTTTGTTCGGTTGCTATGCCAGTTAATGCACTATTCTGTTGACTACTGTTATAGGACGTACCACTTAATATGGCTATGAGATTATGTAAGGCTGGAAGGCCAACATAGGGAATCGCTTCTCACTGTCCTGTCACAACAGCGGTTACTACTAAACACATCACATATCTCGGGTCTAACACAGCGTTCGCATTTCAAATTATTAATCCATTCTAAGTTTGTTATTGATCGTTAACTTAACTGAGTAGTTGACAAGTTTGGTGCAACTCAGTTACGACGTAACTCAATCAACAGCAAAGTGTCAGGGCAGGCGAGTTTCTGCTCCTAATGGTAGTTGTTACTTTAACAAACAAAATCCTGATGAAATGGTTGGTAGTATAAGTGAATAACTAACAGTTGTGTTAGTTTTGAGACGTAACGTTTGAAGGCTAGTAGTCGTGTGATGGACGTCATTGTGGCGGTGGCCGTAGTTAGCGACGTCGCCGCCGCAGCGCCCGCGTCGCGTCTTACGTCACTGAGCGAAGACAGTCTCGCTAATTGCGTTAGAATGGAAATTATAAAAACGCGGCGCCGGAAATGTCTCATGACACATTGATAACCGAAAAGAAGAAGAATAAGAATAAAATGAATGTTGAGAAACGAGAACCCATTTGTCAAACCAACTGACGTACAAATTAGAAAGGGATTTAATTACAGAATGAATTGTCTCTGCTCTGGGAAAATTAATTATTTAATTGGGTAAGCTTAATTATTTACATCTTTTGAATTCACATTCTTTTTTTAGGAATTAGCTTTTTACTCGGCTCTATGGTTTGGCCAACTTGTAAAACTATCCATTTAAAAGGTATTAATAACTTTCCAAAAGCGTAGGCCTACTGTGTTTAACTCACTTACAACACTGAACATTCGTTGTGTGAACACACCGAGCATTGAGAAAATCGATTTCAATGCTGTAATTGCTGTAATATATTAATTGAAAAATATCTTACTAGAGAAGCAAACATATTTATATTCTCGAAGGATGATAACTAGTGTGATATCATAACGCGTATTTCCATGACTGAATTTAACTAAGCAACAGCAAGAAAACATTACTTACACACGTATATGTTAGTCAGTATCAAAGGGTTAAGATTCTCTCCACGTCCTGTCTGCGTAGCAAACACACAGATGTCGCTTATTCAGCCCCTCACGTTTAGAGTCGTGTTTGTCCGCTAGAGCGCTCGCGTAGTGTCTTCTGCGTCCACTAGAGCGCTCGCGTAGTGTCTTCTGCGTCCACTAGAGCGCTCGCGTAGTGTCTTCTGCGTCCGCTAGAGTGCTCGCGCAGTGTCATCGGTGTCCGAAAGAGCTCATTGTTGTCTTGTTTGTCCGCTACAGCGCTCGCGTAATGTCTTCGGTGTCCGCTAGAACTCATTAGTGTCCTGTTTGTCCGCTAGAGCGCTCGCGTAGTGTCTTCGGTGTCCGCTAGAGCTCTGTGTCTTGCTTGTCCGCTAGAGCGCTCGCGTAGTGTCTTCTGCGTCCGCTAGAGCTCATTAGTGCGCCGACTAGCATCGCATAATGCATTCACCACAGTAATTTCCCCAGTGTTCCCAAGACATAGTACATTACACATGTAAATTAATGTGGTGTCCCTATCTTCGTTACGGCTGGTATAAATTATTGAGGGAGCGTTCTAATCAAATTGGATAATATTTTACTATGCACGACGTGTATGTTTAAGGGTTAAAATTCTGGAGTAAGAGAAGGTTTCATAAACATGATACGCCCTTCCCACGCCTTTCTATCTACTCCTCAGCTGACAGATTAGAGTGTGTTGCCTATGACTGCAAGGTGCAAAGTGCAATTAAAGAACAATGAATTTGTGTTTTTGTACTTAAAAGTCCTGACTATATTGGCAATGAATATTGACGTGTCATGGACATACCCAACAGAGATTAGAATTTTTAACTGCAATTATTTATTTTTAATAACCGAGTTATAGTAAAAAAAAAAACGCTGACTGTCTGATAAAAACCTATGTTTTGGACTAACTGCACAAATCGCCGTACGACATTATCTTTAATCATTGTCTAGAAAAAGCGACATTTGACAAGATGCGATCCTATGATTAGAATCGCTGTGTGATACGGCCATTAACAGTTCAGTTGGACGAAACTCAACTTGCTTGATAGGACGGTGCTACATCATTGCCGTAGCTCGTCTTGCTTCTCACCTCTAGCCTAAAGCCTCACGGAGTAAAGATGGCGACAGAGCTGAGCAAACATCGCCCTAATGTCAACAATGTCTGGACGTCGGTCGCACCAGTCTTGTTCGTTTATGTGCCCTGTTTACTCTAGAGTAGAAATAACTGAGTTGGCATCCTCGAGTGTGTTGGACACGACAAGGCAGCTGACATCACAAACGTAGTCGTATTAAAACACCCGCGAGGTGTTCTATCAGTTTCTCAGGCCTCAATCAATTATTACAGTAGCGCCACAGTTAAGTCCCACTATTCCTTGCTTTTATATGTCACGTGTCAAAGGATGTATGATTCGTTTATCTCCCCAAACCTTCAGTAGCTACAATAACTTCGGGAGTGAGCATAGGGTGGATATTACTTGTCTAGCTAGGTTTTTGGTGTACTGAAAGAGTGGTTACGTAATACAATTCAATTTTTAGATAATTTTATTTACACAAATCAAACATACTTCCACCAGTACATACAAACAATAAACATAAATGAAACATAAGAAAACAAAATATAATATATGCATACAAAAAACTGAAAACCTTGTTATGGGAAGCTCGCGTAAGGAACGGAATCCTTGTGGTCGAGCTGACAATGTAAATTAAATATGTATACATAACAGACAGTCAGTGGAAATAAAGTAATCATAGTAAACAGCAAAACAAAACTAATACTAACAATACATTATAATTATAGTTAGAAATAGGAACGATAATTAATGAAAATTTAGTTTCAATTAGGAATGTAAGTAAAGCACACAAAAACATGTTATTAGCAAAGAAAATGAATACCATCTAACACTTGCATCATTATGTGTAAAACTGTCTGTTAAATGCTAAAACCAACGCCTACTGTATAGAACGTAATACAACATGTCAAAGTGAATGCGACGGATCTTTCTACTTCAACGTTCACGATGCGCAAAGATAAATAACCGAATAGTCTGGTTGATGGTTATGCGGCAGTGTCAATCATTTCGCACGTCAAACAGCGTCGAGTGAGCCAAACTCCGGTCACATCCGTCACAGTTTGCTGAGTGTTGTTGAATCACTTTGCCTTCAACACAATCCGAGCACTGCACAAGGAAAACACCGTAACAAATTACAGAATAGTTGATTACTAATGAAAAGCAATGCACTTATATTATCTAGTCAGAATTAGTTACTGCGATAAAAAGCTAATGAGCGATAGCAAAACACGTTTAAGATCTTTGATGACTTTGAACCACGAACAAGGATTCGTTACTTATGTGGTTGCCTGGATTAAATGATAAAATATCTGGAAATAATTTGTACCTGTAAATGTCTAATAAATTAAAATTGAAATTGAAATTGACTTGTGCGACGTGAGTGACTCTCTTCTCTCTTCTCTTGATGCGTCTGAAGTTAGAACCTATAGTTTCTGTCGCGTGTCATTTCTTTGACACACGATTGGTATTTTCTTTAAGACAGTGTGTTTTTCTTTGCAAGCAATGTTTTTCCAAACATCTTCTTGTTTTGTGGAATTACTTCATACAATATCTCGTGTCAGTGCGCATGTGCTCTTATTTTCTCCAGCATGTTTTCTATGGAACTCGTTCTTTCCCAATTAATTGTGTCATTTGATATATCTTGCCTCATTCTTTATACAATCTGCGTACGACTGGTGATTTCCGCAATATCCTGTACCTCTGTATATTAGTTTATCTGCTGCTTCATTTCTATCAAATAGTCGACATTTTGCTTAATTTATTTATATTTTTATGTACTTGTAATTCGCCGGTATCGTGTTTCTGTGTTTGGAGCAATACCTTGTTGTATTGACCGTGTGACGGTGTGGTTGCCTGCTGCTCCCCCGGGGGGGGTCCAAGTCTGTGCTTACTCGCGCTCCGCTTCACCGCGGGCAGACAGATCCTCGGCAATCGATACCCCCCTCCCCCTCCCCCCCCCGCGACAACAGCGCGACACAGAGGACGGGTGATGGAGCGCCCGGCCGTATCACTTGTTGAAGACATCCGTCAATGGCCGAGCAAAAAAGCAAGATGGCGCCGCACGCATGGCGGGGAAATTGGAACCACACGCTAGGATGAAAGAAATGCGTTTTTTTTTTTTTAGCTTTCGATCAACATTGAAGTGGATATAAATGGTCAATTACTTGCGCTTTTAGAGTATTAACTTTTTTCAATGGATGAATAGAAGTTTTTTTTAGGCCGAACACGAGTGCGCAATTGATTAGAGTTTGCTTTTAACAAAATGTAAAGTGGGAAAATGTTGAAGACTGTGTTGTAGCAGGAATTTACAATAGGTTCTTTTACTTTGTAGTTTTTGCACTGTACTCTATGATAGAGCATGGGGGACAGAGCAAAAGGTACAAACGTGTAGGTAAATCAAACAAACCAATTGACTTTGGTCTCATGTCAACAATATCGTCCATCAATGTACACTGGTTACAAACAACTACCGTTTTCAATTACCTACAACCCTCGGTTCTAATTTGAAACAATCTTCTAGCACTTTACAACACTTAAGTTCTTGTGAAATCACATTTCAATAATTCATTAACACATTTTCATTGTATTTTACCGTTCTTGACATGAGCTGCGGCTTACAGGGTTAAATATCTCTCAGTTTTAGTGCTGGTAGTGTTTGGGCGCGAGGGAAAAGTAGGTCTATGTATGGGTGAAATAATCTGGGTGTTTAGCCATAATTGACATACTTTGTATAACAGAGATTGCACATAGTAGTTTAGATACAAGTAATGCGAATGCGTTTTCTCCCGGCTAAGATCGTCCCCAGCGCTCACTCCCATAGTTTGGAGCGTTGAAAAGTTAGTTAATGACCCGTGACATCGCACGAGGATAGCTGGTCTCACTTCGGGGACCCCTTTCGTTGCGGTAGGAAGCGTCAGCGAGGCGGGACCTTATATAGAGGCAGCCATCTACAGCTACACCTTTCTCGCACTGCCGCGTTTATACGGTCTTGCTGACACTTACACCTTCCTCTACAATACACAATCGAAATTTACCAAAGTATTACATGGTTCTTGTTAAAAAGAAAAGCAAAATCTCTATGTTTGGCTCAAGTCCATTACAACGCACAATGGAAAAACAGAAAACATCGTTATGCTCGAATGGTTGTGAGTCTTCCACCATATCTAGAAGTTAAATAAATTAAGACATGTTATCTTTTTGAACAGTTTTTCCTTTGTACAGAAAGAGTATTATATAATCCTTATCCTGCCATGCGCCTTGCCTTGTCTACTTGTTGTGTGGCCGAGTAGTAACCTAATGACGTCATGTTCTCAGGGTCAGCAGCCGCAAGCAGAGGACGAGAACACACCGCAGAAGAGAGTGGACAAGATCTTCGACCAGATGGACAAGAATCATGACGATCGCCTGACCTTGGAGGAGTTCCGTGAGGGGAGCAAAGCGGACCCGCGTATCGTGCAGGCTCTGTCCTTGGGGGATCCCGGACCCGCTGCCGCCGCCGGACCCGCCTCCCCCTCCCCCGGCTAGGACCCGCGGCCCTGCCACAGAACACACCATATCTTGGTGCAGACTTGATGATATTATTGTTGAGGCATTCTTCTGGTTTGGTCGAAACAGTGAGGTGACAAATATGAACAACCCTCCTCTACATGGTTTAACCACACAACAAAAGAACACTGTGGGATGTTGTGTTGTGTTGTTATGAGTTTATATTTTCAAAAGATAAGCACAGATATGCCATGTATTGTTATTGCATTTGCAAAAATATTGTTTTTTACTTACTCCAGATAAGGTTGTAAATTATCGTTTCGATGGTTGTAACTCATCCGAGCAATACATTGGTTGTTGTGTGTTGTGTGCTTCATGCTCTGCCCCAGGGCGGGGTGACAAGTGTTCAACTGCTTACGTAAAGCGCGCTTAACCCCTAAGAGTCGGTAGAACAACACACCACTCGTGCGTAGGCTCAATGTATGAAATGCTTCGCGAAGCAGAGAACATAACCTACTCGTAGTTGTTGTACGTTCATTTGTTTGAGATTTTCAATGCAAACATTTTTGTAATGTAAATTTGTATTGGCAGATATTGCCTTCGTTCAGGCTTCAAACACATTGTTCGCGTTTTCAGCTTTTCAAAATGTGTTTCAAGGTTATAACGTTATGCAAAATGACTGCGAGAAGCCGGAAACAAAAGTTTCTGGACAATCCGAGGTCTTGTGTTATGGTTAGTCTATTCGTGTTAAAGATGACGCCTCAACGGTTAAGACCCCCCCCCCCCCCTCCATCACGCTGCTCCACCTTGTTCGCACGAGCCACTTAGAGTTCCCAGTGCAGCCATGTTGATAACAATTGCAAACCTACCGAAACTTATCCCGCTTCCCACCTTTCTACAATATGATTCAACTACATAACTAGATCGCAATTATGTTGGTATCCCCTGAAAGAGTTACCGCGGTAACTGTTACCCGGTAACACAGCTAATATTGCCCCTCTGTACCAACTCACCGCATCTCAAATCAATCCCTGAGGCGTTCAGCGTTGCAGTGTGATGTTGAAGCAATACAATACTTCTCAATGGTGACCGGTTAAACTTTCAGATGCTTTTAGACTTAACAAGTGTTAATGATTATGTGATAGGTTCTAGTTGTTGTTAGTGGTTGTTCATAATCATATTCTTGTGCGTGAATTGTGCGCCCGGCTGTAAAACTGTTATAGTTGAGTTTGATATTGTTACAAGCGGCCTATATACGTACAACTTATGTGAACAAATATATTGTTATTTTATTGTTTCCGTTAAAAGTTCTGTGATAATTATAACATAATGCAATAATGAAATGTTTTATCGGGAATGTGTTTGAAGCGATTTGTTATATTTCGTGAAGTGGTCGCAACCGAAGTTGGTATGAAGGAGGTTATAGCAAACTGGAGACGCGTCCATGGTAATCGAAATGTTGGAAGTTACAGAGCTGTGGATACTACAATCGGGGTGAGAAAGTTGAGTCTAGTAGCTAATACGTCCATGGATGTAATGAAGTTGGAAATAATCTGGTGACACAAATACGTTGGCACTGAAGAGGTAAATGAATATGTTACATAACTTGTAAATACTTTCATGGGTGTAACACAACATAAGGTAGTTCACTCTCTTACACTGTTATGGATGTAATTTGTCAGTTAACTAAATAACACTGTAGTGGATATAATAAATTAGTAGTTAACAGTAAAACACTAACATGTATGTAAGAATCTTGCCAGTTAACTATTTTACATTTGCATATGTGTAAATATTTGTACTTACTGTGTAATCCTGTAATGTGAGCCATCAGCTCGCTGGTCAATCATTATGTGTATGCAAAGAAGGTGGTATATATAAGTATGGAAACACTTAATGGATGTAATAATTTGGTAAATAACCAGTTAATTCTAACATGGACTGAAAGAGATTGGTAGCTGTACTGGTACAACTACGTCAGTGGTGTGTAGAAGTTGGTAGTTAACTGACAAAACGTTGGTGGTTGCAATGAGCTGAAGCTGGTGGTTGTCAGGTGTATTTCCAGCGATGTATATAAGACAGATGGAAAATAACTGGTAGGCCTAAATATTTCAACAAAAGTAAAGAAATTGTGAATTAACTGGTAACAACCTAAATTCATTAAAATAAGTTGGTAGTTAACTGATTAAGACTCCATTGGTGCACATAAGTCGACTGTAAATTGGAGATCTGCATGGATGATCAATAGTTTATAATAAGCTTATTCCGACCTTGATTGGTGTCGAAGTTTGTAATAAGATAAATATGAAATAATATGAAGATGTTCATCGAAAATTGAAGTGACATATTATGCTCAGGCTCAGACTTGCATGAACAGCATAATTATTGAAAAGTTGGTAGTGAACGGATGGAACATGAAATTTGTAACTCTGGCTTTGGCCACCATCAATTCCAGGCTACAACCTATAATGGTTGGTTGGTTGTAAAGTAACAGCTTATATAACGGTTCGATCTCCATGGTTGTCCATGGTGGCTGTACTTAATGGTTGTCATAAAGGTAATGTTGACCTGGTGAATATCTCTGCAATGATCTAAAACACGGAGTGAACTGGCTAAGACCTCGACAGGCGTAAGGGCGTTGAGCTAACTCCATGGATGTGAAGAACAAGTGTTTGTGGCGTGGGTAATACTTCGACCACGTAACGGCGGAAAGTTGGTGTACTGTTATCTATTATGAGTCGCTATATTATTGAAGCGCATATTTTTATTCAATGCTAATACACGGAAGATCGTCAGAGACAGAGGATGCAGCCGAAACAGTACAAATAGGAGCTGAGGCTTGATCGACTCTGTCTTCTGAAACATTTCACTAAACTAATACTACAATATACTTCGTACTAAATTACCTACTCTTGCTGTTTTATTATTAAACCTTCGCCTTGATGTGTTAATGTGAGTGAACAATCATTGCAGTGTAGCAATTGCTTAGGGAAGCCGCTAGTTGAAATTAATATAATAATAATCAATAAGTTATCATCTGAAATATAATAATGTGTTACTGTAGATTACCTAAACATTCTCAGCTATCTATAGACACAACCCTGCGTTCCAAATACTCTGTAACCTATTGCACATGATGTCGTTCTAAAATAATGTAGACCACTCTTAAAACAAAGTTAAATTTCTGATTAATTAATGTTTTAAATAGTTTTCAAATTCACAAATAAAAGGAACTCTAAATATAAATGACTTTACTATGGCATTTAATTATTACATTCACCTTAATCCAATAAAAAAACATATTAGGATACTAAAATTCGAATCTAATATGGTTTTTAATTCAACTACAATAATGTTCTATTCAACACTCCTATGAAAGTGGTGAGACCAAGAGGGTTTGTTAGTACTCTACTTTATCGACACAGTCAAGCCAATCATGTAAGATGGTGTTTCAACTCTCCTGTGTAAAGCTAGCGATACCAAGAAGATCAACTTCATGAGTCTGCTATGTATGGTTCTTTCTTATTTATAACGGAAACATTTCAAGAGCTTTTACCTCTGCTTTATTTACTGATACAAATGATTCCAGCGATTAAAAATTACTCTTCGCTTGGACATGTAAAAAGAAATTGATTTCTGGAACTATCAAGAAGACGGATGCGATCTACTTTACCGACACAGCACAGCGGCGTCAGAAACAGGAGGGGATGGGGGTGGTACACCCCCGACTTAAGTTAACGTTTGTGTAAAAGAGCAACATAATCCCCCTCTGTGGAAAACAGAAGATGTTTACTGAAACCTATGAGTTCTTTCCGGACTCTTACGGAATACCGAATAAATACTGCACAACCTCGGCATGCTGGGGCTTTGCCCCAGGTCCCATCTTCATAGAAGATGCTCGTGGTAACTAGTAATAACTATAGCGTATCCATCGTACGACCCCCTCTTGAAAAACATACCTATTACATGACTTGCCTTCAGACCTCGTCTGCTGGAAGCTCAAGATTTTAAAACTGGGATGTTTTGGCTTGTGCACTACCCTAGTGACATAGCTATTCGTCTGAGGTATGGACGGTTTTGTATTGAGATCTTACTACATAATTATAGAGGGTTGACATATTATTATACTGAGGAGGAGAGATAAATTCCCTTTCCACTACAAAACCGAGACAAAAATAGTTGAGCATTTGGTTGACTTTTACTCTACTTTACCGACAAAGTTAAATCTCTGTTTATAACACTCGTACATTGTTAGTTCAAAACATCGTCGTATGCTGCAACTCATTATTCTCCAGTACCAATAACTTCACAATTCCAGGTTTTATCTGCACGATGAAAATAGGTTACACCCTTCTGATGTGTCAATATAAAGTAGATTGTAATTTACTATTCTTTACCTGTTGAGTCAAGTTATTATATAAAACCTAGTAGTTGGACTATACACTGTTCCTTGTCAAGATCAAACGACTAAAACCGCAATATTTCGAGCCCTAATCAGAGCTCTTCGACAGGCGAAATCAAACTACTCGCAACCTGACAGCTGAACCAGACACGAAAGCACAACCAGACGCTGTCAGGTTGCGAGTAGTTTGATTTCGCCTGTCGAAGAGCTCTGATTAGGGCTCGAAATATTGCGGTTTTAGTCGTTTGATCTTGACAAGGAACAGTGTATAGTCCAACTACTAGGTTTTATATAACGTTTTACCTGTTCTACTATGTTTCCATCTTTTAATTGAGTCAAGTTATTGGCATAGACGACGTTATACTTACATTTCTTTTTGAAAAGTATACTATCTATAGGCTTGATTTGGCAGAAAAATGTAGTTGATTATTTGAAATCCTATGTAGTAATATTTTATTTAGCATGGCTATGAAAGATATGTTATGTCAAGTGTCAAGTAATATTCTGTACCCTATCTAGCACTAAGAGGAACATTTATATTATTTTCCTGTTCTTAGTTTTATTACTTTTCACCACTGATTGTAAGTAAGAATGTCGATGGTTGACTATATAGACGTCTACTATACCGACACAAATGGGCCTTGTGATTTTTATGTGTGCTAACGGATTTGGTTTTCTCAGGATTGATAGTTTATTTTCAGAACAAACCAAAAGATTATACGGAGAAAAATCTCATAAAAACATGTAACAGTTATATAAAATAAAAGTGTTTATGAATTTACAACTATAATTCGAATATTTATGTAGAAAGAAAGTAGTGATAGGCCTCGTTAATATTGTTTTTAATCTCCTTTGTAGAATATTTCGCATCAAGAAATAGATCGTGCTGAACTGGTCATGGCACTCCTTATCTGAGCCATTGATACAACAACGAGCAAGTGAAAGCTAAACTCCTGTGCATAATAGTTTGTTTTCTTTCCACCAAAATGCATCTAGTTTTTAAAAAAACACCTCACTTCAAGATTCAATAATGATGATATCTAGAACAAATCAATTTTAATAAACAACTATTAGAGGAATAAAATTGTGCAATGTTCACAGATCCAAAGGCAAAGCGAAGATGAGGAAGAAGATAAAGATGATGAAGTAGTAATCACGAGATCTGAATGTTGGATTGAGTCATAGTAAGTAATAATTCTAGTAGGCCTAGAGCGTAATTTAAATGGTAGTTTTCTTTCATTTATTAGAAACTAGGACCAACGTTTGTATGTTTGTATGTTCTTTATTAACCAGCATGAGCTTTCGCTCTTTACAGTGGCTTTAACAATTTATGGTAATACAGATACAAAAACGAATACAAAACAACACAGTTGTTGAAAAAGGATGAGTAGATCACAATGTTCTTGTAAAGTTGTGACCCATGCGTTGGTCCCGAAACAGGAATCATCTTCAGGCAAACAAGGCAACTCGTGTTTTACTCGGTCGTCATTTCGTGCCTGTACTTCTCCGATGGGAGTCACCTTTTGTTGTCAGTCATCAAACGCATTTAGGAATTCATTGTAGCTTTAAAGGTGGTGATAAATACCACCATAGTCGATAAAGAAGTTTCACCTGTGCTTTGGGACGGAACAATGTATCTACTTCTTACTACACAGCAACATAACAAAGTTCAACAAATTGAACTGCATGTGAGAACTTTAATTGAGTTAAGTTAATCATACAGTTTCATGTGGATTAACATTAACAAACAAAGCACATGGGCGGCATATACGGCTTTCTTCGTTAAAACACAATCAAACATTGATCATTGTTTCACACAGAAACAAGATAAAAATAAAATTCAATATCATAATCCTGGAAAACTATTAGTTTTACCAGAAAGGACATGGTTGTGGCGACAAATACGTTCTTAAATGTTGATTTTATAAACTATTCTTACGAAAGTAGGTTGAAAAATGAATTAATCCGTGTTGATTGGCAAATGTCTATGCACTCATCTATCATTGACTTCAATTTATATATTGTATTCTTATAAGTTATAAACATAAACAATCACCTTTTTTCTGCAACAAAAAGTGAGAAACATGGGGCGATAAAGTGCGATTAGTTGTACCTTGCTCGCTGCTGGTCAAGAGGCTTACACTGATTGAGAAACTTTTATTTTTTAAATTACTTACACTATAATAAAAATTAAAAACTGATACCTAAATTCTAAAATGTATAGTGTCCTTTGCTGGTCCATGTGTTACTAGTATGGTTAAGGAATCATTTCCTTGTACAAATCAATTACTCATGTATTGGCCTATATATAAAATAAGAGCAAATTGCAAAATGGCACCTAAAACTGACATAATTTGCACGTTGACGTGTATCGACTCAAATGTGACAAAAAGTTCAACAAGATTATCTGATATCATTGTCAAATCACATTTTATATGCTTCTATTAATTAACAAATTACAATCAAAATGTGTTCATTGAATATCAGAGATACTAAGCAATTACACAATATCAGTCGGTAAAGCTCAGGCAACGTAAGTTTATAGCGAGATTTATTGCGTGATTCTGGAGTGGAAGTTGGACCCATCAAGAGAGGAATCTAAGCAGAGAACACTGCAGCAACACGTAGACCACTCCTCCTGAGAAACACCTACACGGTCAGTATAATATAACCACTTGTTTCTCTCTTATCCAGATCAGCATCGCAGTGAATGAGCACCAATGATGCACTCAGTTCTAAACATCTTGCCTAGACAGGCCCACATTGATGAATCATTTCCACATGTCCTTAGTGCAGTAGTTCAAAAGAGTACATTGCTCAACTGTATGTACATGTATTTCCACTTTACTCTCGTCAGTTGTTTATTTTGAGTGCACTTTTCTTACATGCTGTAAAAGTATGTATTAAAACTGAAACATTTTGAGACACAACGGATCTGCATATTATTCACATTATATGTAATGTAACTCCTCAATATTAAGTTTTTATTACGCCTACGAGTGACGCTTCTATTGGTTAACTTTATGAACTGAACTGTCTATAGGAATGATGCGGGAAGACTATTTGTAATTACTTTGCTTTTAAATACACAAATATATCGTGATCTTTAACGCATGTTGTTGAGACATTACATTGTACAGATATGACAAAAGATAAAAGATTGCTATTGATTGCTTTAGAAGTTGAAACTGAGCCATGCTCGACATGCTTGCTAGTAACTTGCTTCCATCTTCCACTACAATACAGCACAGTAAGGAGTACAAGATGCTGTCCTGTAATGATGTACATCTTTGCTGTGTCAATAACCACTTGTTCAGGCGAGTACGTCAACGACTCGAGTGAATTACGGAACCATCTGGTCGAAGAGACAAGAATACACTTCATGATCGTTATCACAGCGAGCAGCCAATGTGATCGAGTTAGTATAGTTGTCCCAAGACTACCTTACACATGCTTTCGTCACAGGCGACTGGTTCGTAGCCAATCAGCGATCGGCATTGACGCAGGTGTGTCTCGGGCGGTTCGCTGGTTGGCTACGACTGCTCCGGATGTGACGAAAGCAGGTGTAAAGAAATCTTGGGTCCACTATAAGCGTGAAATACCACAGTGAGCGTTTGTGAACGAGTAAAGAGAAGTCATTTTGAAAACAAGCAATAAGTGTATTAGATGACATGAACAAAGTTTGATATAATAGATTCTTTGCTGCCTTTTTGTACGTTTTATTTTCATATACTACTCAATTCATCACACCACATTTCACCGATATCTTCAGAACATTTCTTAGATGTTGTTAAATGTTTTACATGGAGGTTTTGATATTGTTCAACAACGATGATGATGATATTTGGGGTAAAGGTATCATATTCCTGCAACTATGCTATTTGAGCCGATGCGTGTGTTATACTGTACACGTGTCACATTGTATCCATGCCCAAGGAATGATTCGGTCCTAGAACTGAGGCCAACACCTAATCGTCCGCAGCTACCACGGCAGCTGATATTAATACAAACAAATTATATTACATATCTACTCATTCATGAGCTAATAAAGAATGCACCTTGTTCAAATCTTGGTAGGCCTATTATGAAAAATTGGCATTGATCTAAAACCGGTAAAATGATGTATCAATGCGTAAGACGTATCGTGTAGTACAATGCTACTACTCGGGTACACACTGGTGGTTCGTGGGGTTATTCCTGTTTCCAATGCAGAAGGTCCAGGGTTTGATTCCAGGTTCAGGCTGGAGTTTTTTGGCTTCATAACTTGACTTGACTTGTAACTGAGTGAGTAGACAATAAACACGAAGGTATTTGATCTATGTGTGTACTGTGTACTCTGGAATCAACTAGAGATAGTCATCGCGGTCTTGTCAGCTGTGCAGAGGGGTGAGTGGGATGAACGCACGAACAGCCGTGACACGTCAGCACGCTCACAGTGTCTTGTAGTGTCTGACTGCGGCCGGTCGCATCGCAGCGAGCTACATCTAGAGCTGACGCAGACAACCAACAGCCGTGACACGTCAGCACGCTCACAGTGTCTTGTAGTGTCTGACTGCGGCCGGTCGCATCGCATCCTACATCCAGAGCTGACGCAGACAACCGCAAGAGGTAGGTCTACATGTGGGTGTACCGTAGGAATACCTGTTATAGGGTGCACAAAGAGAGCTGGCTACCTGCGCTGGCTACCTGCGCTGGCAATCTACGCTGGCTACATGCGCTGGCTACCTGCGCTGGCTGCCAGTGCTGAGCTACGTCATGAATGTCACCATGTTTTCAAGTGCAGCTATGCACAATAGAAGCAGATTCTAGCATGCCAGTGTTCCGTGTTCTTCAATTATATTAACCCGTTTTCCCGCGCCGGTTACCATTACGCGGGTAACTAGGTTTCTTTCTGCGCCCACCCTTACTTGATGTGTTCCGTGACAAGATGCAAGAGTGTTTGGACAGTAGGGAAGGAATATCCTAGGGCTGTTAGTAGGACTCAGCCCCCTCGGAAAAACCTTCCATCAGGGTTGCCGGTGGCTGGAATCGAACCAGTGACCTCCCGAATGAGTCTCGCGTCTTATCGCTGAGCTACCTCTATCGGCTTGTGTATGTGCGTGTTGTTTATAGTAATGTTGAGGATGTGGCTAGACAGCGACGTGGCAAGACGAACTGCTCAGTAGTGCGGTGGCCTTGCCAATGCCAAGCCACGTTGTCGCGTGATAAACACTGATTATTGGACCTCGCGCGTATGAAGAAGATGGATTGACTCCCCCCCTCCCCCCATCACTGCCTACAAGGTGTGACGTCACTGGAGTCTGTACTGGACGTTGCCTCGCTGTGTCACCCAACACCTCTCGTCTATTGTATCTTCTTCTCAGAGAGTTCCTGCCCATGCTATAATCTGTTCTACGTTCTCCAATATTGGCCTGCGTCTACTATTTTTCATTTTTTTTTACTTTACCCTCGTTTTTAGTCCTTAGTAATCTTTCATCTAGCTTTCACTTGACTACCTTCCGTATTTATTACTCACGTTTTGTTTAAACTTTCACTTGGCGTACTCACGAATAAAATCACACAACTATTGTAGGTCCGTCACCATTTGAGATAATAACACACCACAACGTGTTCTACGGTCAGATAAAATATAGCCCTTAAAATGATGTATGCAAGTCTGCAGTACGGTGCTTATTATCACACTCCTCTAGATTCGTGTGTCCACAGCTTTTTAGCTGGCTGGCTCAATACTGACATCGAACTGACATCAGTGGCTTCGTATTCGTGTGTGTTTAAGTTTACCTCTCACGTAGATTGTCTGGCTGGACACAGTTCCCTAATTAACGATACCAACAAATCACATAAAATATATGTTCATGACGACTGACGCGTCGCTCGCATACTTCCGTGTGTTGATTGCGCTAAACAACATCCACGAAGCCATAGCCAAGATGTTAATTGCGGCATTGGATTTCGAAGCCTCTTAATGATATCGTGCTGATTGCGACTGTTGTATCTAGGCTCCACTTGGGAGGGGGGGGGGGGGTCCTCTCCTCATCAACATTCTAACGGGACTGGATTGCGTGAAGTACATTATCAACTTGTACTAACACTTATTAAAATGAGCTATCCTAAACTGAGAGAAAATGTACAAAGTGTTTGGGTTTACTATGATTTTAACTCTATTTCGCTGTAAAATATTTGGTTCATAACCATTGTTGATTAATTTGTTTAAAGTGAACCGTCTTTACTATTAGTTCGTACACTAACGATTATTATTGTGTCAGTTTATCTAATTTATTATGAATTAATGGGGACGATGTTTGTCAATCTGAACATATACGTTTAAAAAATGTTATCCATAATGTCAAGTTTAACGGAACATTTGATCTCTTTTGATATTTAAGAAGCACAGGTGTATCAAATTTTAATAAATAGGGTCTAGTTATCAATGTCTACATGGGAGTCTTCAAAGGAAGATTTGAGATTATTTTTTTTTAAGCTTACCATAACCCTACGCCAATACCAAGTGGCCAAGTGGCCAAGTGGTTTAGAGTCAAATATAGTTATCACACTAATTCACATCTTTCTTGTGAGAGCTCCAAGCTTCAATATACCTCCCATCAGATTCCGGCAGACCTAACAAGGTTGAGACTGTTAATCTGATTAGACACGTGTGATAATTAGAGTATTACGAGATGGCTCTCTCAGTTGTACCGAGATTCATCAATCAACCCGCCACCCCCACCCCTCCCCCCCCCCCCCCCCGCTACACCACTCGAATGAAAGATACCGTTCGTTATCCAATACTCACTAACATAATAAAGCGATCGTCTGCTACACCGAAACATTTTAGCGCCGTAACTTACGCGAAACTTCTGCGATTGTGAATAATTTGGTTATTGAACTTTACAATACATAATAAAGATGGAATTCTTCATGAACAACTTTGACTTTTACAAGGATTTTCCCGGTTCACTTCAAAATAATATGATACACCTGTATCATTGATTTTTTTCTTCCATATAATCCGACAAACTGTGTCCTGACATCTATTTTAACTGGGATATATACACTATTTAGTCAGAGATGGGCGGACTCTGTAACAAGGGGTGCAAATATTGGCGTAGCAGAGACTATTATCTCCAAACAATAGCAATACAATAAATTTCATTTATTTATTAAATTTATACTCTGTTCAGTTGACAAAGAACAGTAAATACTATATGTGCAATATGTAACCTTCCATAATGTACGAAAATAAGTAATAAATAACTTTTATTGTAGTAATAATTTATATTGAAAGCACAAAATGACATAAAAGGAAAGTGGTTCCAAATAATTAATTTTATATCCTATTATTACGAAAAAAATCTTTATATATGCGTTTTTGTTTTACTTATCTGTAAATTGGTACAAATTATTATTTTAATTTTGCACTTATTAGTAGAAAATGTTCCTGTTCTAAGCAATATGATTAAGCGTTACCGATAATTAACTATTTAATAAAAAAAAAAATGTGTTTCGTAAAAATTATAAATCGAATTTATAACTTGGGTACATTTAAATAAGATTTTTTTTTCGACGTAACAATTTGAATATATTGATGACTTAAGCTTTAAAAAATATATTCCTGGAGTTTAAATTGTTTTAGTCATTTTTTATTTATAATCATGACCATCATGACCAATCATGACATTAATCTCTTGAAATTTTTAAAATGTGGACCGAAATTGTGAGTGAAAAGGTTTATCGCCTTGTGAGTAGAACCAATCAAACGTAATTAGTTTATCTGAGTGTGTCTGTGTGTGTGTGTGTGTGAGAGGAGATAAGCCTACGCGCAACATATGTAGCGCGCAATGCTACATAGTGACAGGATCATCTCATCGATCAGTCAGGCCTACAGCGAGTAGAGTAACGCGACTCTCTGACCACTTGTAGCTTCGCTGTCCACCGCCACGTCTGAGCGCTCTGCCTGCTACGCGGTGAGTAGGCCTACCCTAGGACGGGGTTCATGAGATATAGGGACTAAGAGAACAAGAACCAATTATTTTAATTATAAGGGTTATTTTACACAACTAATTAAAGTGATTAATTATTAACTAGTGCACAAAATATCAGGTGTGAGGATTACAAATTCAATACTTTTATGACGTTTTCTTATTAATTGGTAACTAAGAAATTCAAAAACCACTACAATAAACAATCAGAGATTAATTTTGAAAGGACACGTAATTAAAAAATGTCAAATCTCAATAATATTTTCAAAACGAATATATACAATTTATTACGTAATTATCGTGGCAATTAGTAATAAATTACCATCCAAAATTACGTAATGTAACGTAAAGGTTTTAAAATATTGCATGAAATAAGTCTAGAAATATAACTCTTCCGCATTGATTTGTTGACTAAACAATTCGTACTGAAACTCTTTGATATTTCATCATCATTGAGTGACATGTTAGTGAGTGCCAGCGTGAGGTAAACGAAGCGATCATATTCACGCCAATAACTTCACGTATCTAACAATTAAAACCTTAATTACGAACTAGACATTCACTGTTAATCATATTTGCCATAATATCTTCTGTGTGTGAAGTGTTCGAATCAGAAACGTTACAGCCAACGCAAAAGTGAGGTAGTGAACCGAAACATGTTAAAAACTAGAGACATGCCTGAATCAGCACTTAGAAATTAATTGCCAATTATTTAGGCACACTCGCAAAATTTCTCACCCTAAGATTGACAGAAGACCAGAATGGGGGGAGGGTGGAACTGGAAATAACAACCCACTAATGAACCATGGCCCTGGGTAAACACAGTAGTTTGGAGTGAAGGCAATTAATGCATGACTGTAAGGATAACGAACAGTTAGTTTACTGTTTGCATACACCGTTGTTGTAATCCACGTTGTATAGTGTTCATTATGTGACATAGTGTCGAGTCAGGCAAACGTTTCATAAGTCGGGTCTGCATGATAATATATTTGCCAACATAGTTCTAATGTACCACCCCTGTTCCAATACTTTGTAGCTCTAGTAATGAGAATCTATTTACAATCACAATAATAATTATATTGACCCCCTAACGAGCCCAGTTGGGGGGGGGGGGGGGGGGTGTACTTATAATAATGTCCTCAATGTCATCTACTTTTTTTGATCTCTCTGGTCCCAATACTTAGAAACTCTGCTAATGAGTTACTTTACATCCACAATTATAATAATATTGACCCCCTAACGAGCCCAGTTGGGGGGGGAGGGGGGTTTGAGTCTTATCTGATGTTCTGTGTGATGCGTTCGATCTAATTAGTTCTTTACGTGTTAACTCCGCGGTTCCACAACTTTCAAGATGTACTGATGAATTTATTTCATTCATAATAATATAATAATAATAATAATAACAATAATAATAATAATAATTACAACACCCCCTAACGAGCCCAATGAGGAGAGGGGCGGGGTTGTTTCTACAATTATCCTAATTCGCCCGAGAGATAATCTCATTTGTAGCCAGTATCGCGTGTATCCATTGGTGTGACGTCAAGTCAGAACATCCTATCAGTGCTGCCATCTGTCTGGGGGAGTCATTAGCTCGTGCGTACGTTTAGCGTCGATGTGTGACGCGAGTATTGACCTTGGCAGGAACTACCCCTGTATGTGTTGGTGTGACGTCACGCCAGAACATCCTATCAGTGCTGCCATCTGTCTGGGGGAGTCATTAGCTCGTGCGTACGTTTAGCGTCGATGTGTGACGCGAGTATTGACCTTGGCAGGAACTACCCCTGTATGTGTTGGTGTGACGTCACGTCAGAACATCCTATCAGTGCTGCCATCTGTCTGGGGGAGTCATTAGCTCGTGCGTACGTTTAGCGTCGATGTGTGACGCGAGTATTGACCTTGGCAGGAACTACCCCTGTATGTGTTGGTGTGACGTCACGTCAGAACATCCTATCAGTGCTGCCATCTGTCTGGGGGAGTCATTAGCTCGTGCGTACGTTTAGCGTCGATGTGTGACGCGAGTATTGACCTTGGCAGGAACTACCCCTGTATGTGTTGGTGTGACGTCACGTCAGAACATCCTATCAGTGCTGCCATCTGTCTGGGGGAGTCATTAGCTCGTGCGTACGTTTAGCGTCGATGTGTGACGCGAGTATTGACCTTGGCAGGAACTACCCCTGTATGTGTTGGTGTGACGTCACGTCAGAACATCCTATCAGTGCTGCCATCTGTCTGGGGGAGTCATTAGCTCGTGCGTACGTTTAGCGTCGATGTGTGACGCGAGTATTGACCTTGGCAGGAACTACCCCTGTTGGTGTTGACTACGAATCCGTCCTCCAAGGTATGGCCACTCGTCAGTCAAACCAAAAGGTTTACACAGGTTGGCAAAGACTGTCGTTGAGTAGTTTGAATTCAATGTAGGATGTTCAATGCAAATATGATTAAAAGCAATCGCACAAAAAATGTATTGTGAAGTTGCTTTTGCTTTAGCCTAACATAGATCTTGATCTAACCACCTTAATACAATTGAGTATGAATATTTATTATTAAACATCTTAAAAAGCTTTTAAGGAGGAACGATTAACGTTTGGAGGAATATGAAATCCGAATATCTTAACTACAATTTGAATCATCGTGATTTTAATCGCGATTGTGATCTCAATCGTATAGTTTATCATAAAAAACCTTACGACATTACGATTGTATTGTGAACAGCGCCATAAGAACCATGTAAGTTAAGTTTTTCATGATGTCCGTTTCGAATGCAACCCCGATACCGACAGCTGTGGTTGAGGCTTAACACTATTCTGTATGCATATAGTTTGACGTTTTGTATATTGGAACAACGCAGACACATACGCACATAAATCATGTTCAGTTTCCTATCAATGAAGTGATTTTGTTTTAAATCGCGGAAATGTAATTATTAACTATTATGGTGGAGGTGCCGGGTTGACTCAGGTTTCTTCATTGCGTGGAAACGTGCGTGTTTGCGTGCGTAGATGTCACATTCGAGTTATCTCACATAACTTTAACCATGAGCAATTAAAACATTGTTTTCCAATGTGTTTATTCATTTCATTAGTAAATTAATTTTATCAATATTTCTTAAAATTATAATTAAAAATATAGTTCAACTCAAATCAGAAATATACACATCAATCTTGTGTGATTAATTGTTGATGTATGATAAAAGTATTTTTTTGTCGGTTATAAGTAGAATGCATGCAGTCTTAATTCCTCATTACTTACCGTTGTTTATGTATCATTTATTTTTGTATCTCTACTTTTGTTCGGTCAACATTAATATTCGTTACTTTTGTTTTCGTCTGTTCAATTATGTGTTTGAGTGTTGTTGTTTGATTGGCTTGGGTAAATATTTGAGTATTCTCTCACCCTCTCTTTTCCCCGCGGATTTCAATTCACCCTTTCTATATAAACAATTAACCCAGGCAATTGTGCGTGGTAGGTACGTTATTACCGAGAACTAATTGTGCTAAGTAGCACTTACATTAATTGAACCCTATTCTACGACGTGTTAAGTGGAAGTGTTGTTTAAACGTGTGTTTACCTTATTACTCCTTGTCATTGTTTTCTTTATGGTATAACACACCCAGTTTGTGGCGTTATAATAGTGGAGGCCATTAAACGCTCATCAATGCATCAGGTGTCACGACACTCCACGGGATGTACAGCATAATTGATCTATACTGTATGTGAGATAAGAGAAGTTTGATAACAATCCCATTCAAACACAATGATGCAATCAAGGGGGATGTTGCTGTAGTCGCCACATGGAACCGTATACTGAATTCTTAATTTCATTTTCTGAAAGTCATTATTATTATTTTTTAACTGTCTCCTTGAATCGTGATGATAATGCTGGTTTAATTAATGTGTCAGAATTATAATTGCTTTATAGTACAATATGAAGCAGTGCTAGGGTTGGAATCGCATTTATAAATAAGATAAAATCTGATACCCTTTAAATTAGTGGGTTGATTAAACAACTGCGTTTAATGTTGGAGTTTGAATGGGTTTGGGTGAAAACTTGATATTTACTCATCACATCCAGACTTGGAGTTGAAGCTAACTCTCCAATCTGCTAAGCTCGTGCTTTGTGACTCGAGCAGAGCTGACAACGTAACATTGAGACCACACGCAACACAGACCGAGTCCCTAACGGGGTTCAACTTCTTAATGTATGGTTTCACCCAAGGGTGTCTTTCTATCATAATATTAGACATTTTATTATTCTTTTCCATCTCCAAATTAGTTTCGTCCAGTTCACTTCCACCGACCGAAGGTCATTTTGTTAACCGTACCCCAACAATCAAGTCCCAGTTGTGTAGTATACACGCCGACTTCTTGTGTAGTATACACGCCTACTTCATCTATGGGAAACATTGCGTTCTGCGTCGGGTGATGCTGCTGGCTCAAGGTCCACTAGATCGCTAGTAGCGTGCGCGCAGCGCGCGCGAAGTTCGACGACACACCGCTGCTGGCTTCTGTGGGGCCCCCTCACACGGGAGACAAGTTGCCCAGCAACAAGTTGCCCGGCAATAGCAAGTACATTGGGGTGATAGGATGTCCTCACACGGGCGACTGGCAGTCGCCAGTCTCCCGACGACAGGAAGTCAGTCGTCCATCCCCTCGAGTTGCCCAGCAATAGGGCAACTGCCCATCGACAGCAGAACCATGCAGTTATACGGTAGTCCTCACACGAGCAACAAGTTGCCATGGCTCCTTTATCGAGCTATTATTCGACACCGAAAAACTGATAAATTCAATGGAATCGCCCAGTATTCCATGGAATCGCCCCACACTCACAGGCCAATCAGTTTGAGAATGGGGCCGCAAGACTATTCAATATACCATGCAATGTTTAACCATTTGAATATACTGCTCTGAAGGCCGTGCACTGAAATGAAACAAAAATAAGCAGTGAGTGTATTCTATCCAAGCATTGAGTTTCAAGTAAATCATAAATATTATAGTAGGATACATATGAATTCGTTAATATTATGCGTATATAATTTGGAGTTGGAGCATATGAAAGATGACGGGCCGCACTGCACCTCAAAGCCAGCGTACAGGGAGACTAAAAAGTTTGGTGGGGCATCGGAGAGTGGGGTATCGGAGAGTGGGGTATCGGAGATGCGCCCAATAATTCATCGAATGATTCCATTTTCATCCGAAAATAATTTAAAACTTGACTTTGTCGCGTTTCAAATCTTCACACAGAATCCAAAACGTTCCCGTTGTAAGGCGTTCGCTTACCATAGGGTGTATACCCACAATGAGCAACGATCTTTTTAGCTTCCTACATCGTTCTGCATTCATTCCAAAAGTTCGCGCATGGAGAGGGGATGGTCTGACCATGGTCTGACGTCACGGGCAACAAGTCGCTCGCGAATTGCCTGCACGTTTTCGCGGTCGCCTGCCGCCGAGCAACAAATTGCTGGGCAACTTGTCTCCCGTGTGATCTCAAAGAGATTTGATGGAGATCTAAATTATTTAGAGGACCGTTTACTGTTATCGTTTCCCTTGACAGGCGGTGGTTCAAGACGCTGTTTGTTTATATTTCTCTATGGTTTGCGTGATGGTTTTTGTTCTTATGTTTTGGGGATGCGTGAAGATGTCGAAGTGAAAATTTTGCTATAAATAGTGTTAGTTGCCCATACAAATACTTAAACATTGTCACAGAAAGAAGACAACAACATTCTTCCAACACAGTAAGTACATCATAAAGCTGAAATATATATTGGAGTTCTACAGGAATTCCAGTACCGTAAAGTTTTTGCCAACAATTATTGGAAATATTTGTGATAGAAAGATACACATCAGGTAGAAAGTGACAGGTGATATAACTATATGAATCAGACAGACTATAAAGTAAAGTAGAATGGAGGAACATGTGAGCTGCTCAATAGCTGCGTCCAAGGAACTGGCCCAGTTTTACAAGAAGAGGTTCGAGGACGAGAAGTGTGTGAGAGAGAAGCTGCAGGAAGAACTGGAGGCGATGCAGGGTGTGAAGAGTGCGCGCGACAAACTGCAGCAAGAGCTCGATGCGTCGCGACGTCAGCTGGCGGAAGAGCTCGGGGCGTTGCGACGCCAGCTGGAGGAAGAGAGAGAGACGCGCAAAGAGGTGGAGCAACAGTTGGCCAACTACAAGGAAGCGTTTCAGTCCGAGCAGCAGAAGATCAAGCAGATCTTTGAGGCGCTAGATGACGTGTTGAAGAGTACCGGGGATATGGGGATACAGCCCAGCGGGTTCACCCTGGGGCCAAGGAGGTCTCTACCCTAGATGGAACCATGCGATGCTTGCAACTGTACGACAAAACGAAATTTATGTTTACTAATCGTTTTAATAAAAATTACACATTCGAAAAGACAATGTTCAAACATTATGTCATTTATGTCAGGAAATGTTATAAAAACAACGTGTTTACATTTATAATATGTTTATTTAAATATTTTACGAGCTTCTAAAAGAATACAACGTCTTTTGCAGTAATTTTTGCACTTGGCCGCGATATAGATATAGATAATTAATAACACACCAATCTAGGTTCTCTCCCAACGCTTCTTCAATGTCACTCAATGCAGGGAGTGGTGGCGCGGCGGAGCGGAGAGAGGTGTGTACTACTACCATAAAACAAAGCACATCTGGTTCAACCCCTTCTTACACACTTGGATAGCGTCTTCATTTATTCACAGACGGGCGCCGAGTTTGTACTTTATTTCCGTTCCCAGGCGTTTGGTTAATTGAGTTTCTTGAACATTCGTGTGATGTAGTTCGACCGCAGTGCTCGATATGATGCAGTCACCCCAAATACATTGATCCCGTTTGTGACCATCCACCATAATACGACCTTCACAATCCCTTTCATAAAAAAAAATAGCCACTTGGAAAACAGAACGTCACAAAATATCAAGAGCACATAAACAATACGCCGTCATTGACGCCTATTTGTACCCCTTGTACCGGAGAGGGCAGTAAACGCCGCGGTGCCTATACGCACCCTAATTGAAGACCAAACAGACCTCCATCTTGGGTCTAATTATCTTAGATTTTATGTGACTGTTTTAAAATCACTTACAGGTTTTACACACATTATTAAGGTGCAAATTCGACCAGCGCCCCCCGCCCCTATCCACTGCGGTTAAAAATAGTTGTTTTACACCCCTTTATAGAAACAATTTTGAATTCGACCACTAAGGGAAAATAAGAATCTTAATATAATCGATTTCTTCTTCCTTTAGTCACAGTTCTTTGAGCTGGGCCGGACAAAGCTCGTATGTTCAATCTCTGATTGAGGGGTTTCACTTCGAATAGATTGCAAGTGGGGCTTACAAAGTGAAGCTTATCTCACAGAAATGATTTGAAAATCCTCTCTTCAGTAGTTCAAAAAGTCTCACTTCTTTTGGCAATGATGTCATTGAACCATGGTGACTGGTTTACGCAACGAAGCAACCAGATTATTCAAAACTATAATAACTTTAACTTTGACTTTAATTTTGATTAGGGTTATGTTACGCTTAAATCGATATCTAGCTTCAATGCGGCCTTGAAGCGTTGGTGAGTTAATTACTTAACCTTATAGACTTGACTTGATGGGTATGGATGTCACGACATTCCCTCCACTTCCTGATAGTGAACACCGGACGTTCCCAACAATCAGGGCGTGGCCTTCCCACTCTACCTGTTGATGTTACTTCATGATATTAACTTGTTCTCTCGCTTACTACAAAGTGGCCGAATCATATTTCCACATTTTGTCTAGTTAGCTGTCTATTAATTTATCGCGTCTAATTTTAGCCAAAACTATCAATATTTGCAAGTGATGCCCCGTCTAAAAAGTTGAGATTCACAGCTCACGATGTTGGTAATCGAAATGTATGAAAACTGTATTATTTGTATTGATATTCTTTCACACTAGTATGAAAATTTACAATAAAAATGCTCACGTTTTCAGTTACACAAGTAACAAGTCAGTAAACCAATGCTCGTGTTTTTGATATTGTACTTCTAATGATCACAAATAATCTTGTTCACATATACTATTACAGGCTCACCATAATAACACTGGGTAGATGTTAACCGATCTTCGTTGTGGTGGTGGTTGAGTTTGCAGTTGTAGCATCTGCAGTTGAAGTAGGAGCAGCTGCAGTAGGAGCAGCTGCAGTTGAAGTGGGAGCAGCTGCAGTTGAAGTGGGAGCAGCTGCAGTTGAAGTGGGAGCAGCTGCAGTTGAAGTAGGAGCAGCTGCAGTTGAAGTAGGAGCATCTGCAGTTGAAGTGGGAGCAGCTGCAGTTGAAGTGGGAGCAGCTGCAGTTGAAGTGGGAGCAGCTGCAGTTGAAGTGGGAGCAGCTGCAGTTGTAGTAGAGGATCGACTGTACCAAATATAGCTGACTATTGAGAGTAGCGCTTCTTTCTTCGTAAGCTCTTTGCTTTCGAGTGAAATCAAGGGATTCCCTCGCGACTGAGGTGCCGAGACCGTAAAACCGTCAGCTATACTTTAAAGAGCGTAAAACTTAATCAATTCTCTCCCTCGCGGGGAATATTGTGTCACCAAAGCGGCTGGATTTGCGTTGCTGCGAGATGAGACTCGTTCCCTTCGTTATGAGCTCGTCTACGGCCTACACGACACTATACAGGGCTCTGCTCATTGTGTTTCAAGTATCAACAGGTACACACTTCTATTATAGGTGGCTCGTTGGTCCAGTGGTTAGCATCCCTGCTTTCAATGCGGGAGGACCCGGGTTCAATTCCCGCTTCAGACAGAAGTTTTTTAACTTCTATTATGGATTCAATTCCATTACTTCTTGGCTTAGGAATAAGTAAACGGTGACTTTGGAGCCGTCCTAGCAACGAAGCACTCAATAAATTCAAAGTTGTTCTGAATCGTCCTTGTTGATTCTGGCATTTGTCCGCAGGTGTTCGCACAGTCCAATCACTGATTCATATGTTTCGTATTTGAAATATCGATCTTTGATTGGTTATCGCTCACTCGTCGATGGTGTTCGAAGCCTACAGTGTTGGTTTAGTGACTTTAAATTAAAGTCCCCCACTGCAAATCAGTTTAGTTACTGAGTGGGTAGACTCTAAATGTGAATTTATTTATTATATCAGTGCATTCCCGTCTTCATACTTTAGTGACAGGACTATCGTAATACGTTTCGTAATCCCGGAACTCAAACTATTATGTACCTATTGAAACCTTTCTTATATCTCATTACAGCTCTCAACGTGTTTCAATGTCAATGTGTTTAATTGGTGTAGCTCTCAACTGTTCCCACATATTTTTTTACGTATTATTTCTTATTTTTTTCGTAGAATTATTTTTTAATATAATTATTTTAAAATGATAACACACATAAAGGCTAACATTCTCAAATGCATAACACTATTCTAAAAGAGGGACGGACAGATAATAATAAATGTGTGATTCAATAAATAATGCCAGCTGTACAGGTTTATTTATATTAGAAAGTACACAAGAATATTCGCTTCATCAATGTGTCAGGGAGGATGAGGCTGTGTTGCGTAACAACGTCTGAGTTATGATGCAGAGCATCGCATAATATAATACGTAGCGGCCATTATTGTATTGAGCTCTCACGTTAATGAAGCCTCCATATGTAACGTGAGTAGTGAGCAGTGAGCAGTGAGCAGTGAGCAGTGAGCAGTGAGTAGTGAGCATTGAGCAGTGAGCAGTGAGCAGTGAGCAGTGAGCACGGCATAGGGCCAAGGCAGCAAGGTCAAGATGCGTGTGACGCGTATAGCAGCACGCGTGGGGTGGCTCAGATGATAGACAAGCAATGTTTCACTTGAAAGTAGGATTCTATACAAAAACGAAGGAATGTGCGGGAAAGCTACAGCTTCTGGAAATGCAATACTTTTAGTCTCAACGTAGAGGAAGACAACTTTAAATTTGAGATTTGAATGTGTGTATAATACATAATAGACTGTTAGGACTGTGTCTTCCAACCTTGCGTCGTGCAAGAGTGATTTCTAGCACTTCAAGTTGTTCTCTAATTGTATCTAGGAAATAAACATGATGTCATAACTTAGTGTTCTGTTTCATTAAGTTTCAATAATAATGTTGTATGTGTGTGTTTCAAAACACATGAGTATTCCATAACTTTATGTTTATTTTCTTGGAACAATTGGAAAGCAACAGAAAGCAATATAAAACGTTATAAATGATGCTTTGCCCCGGGCTGGACAAGTTTAGCTAGCGTTACTCACAATAAAATGATGAAGATAATTGGGGTTTTACGTCCCATATTTTTGAAACGAGGCTAATGGAGATGATGAGTGGGTGATTATGAGAGTGAAAAACGCCGCATGACATCCATGCCCAAGCCAGGATTCACAATAAAACTGCTACGCAACCTAGGCTACTCGGCAACTGGACCTTAATTGTTGTTTGTTTGGCAATGTCTTCCCTGGATTGGCGTTGTCTTAGTTCTGGTCGGTTGGATCTGAGTTCGGCATGAGACGTCATAGACGAGTGAGTCGGAACCAATCAGCGGGTGGCTCTTTAAATACTGACTTTTGGTTGGCCAATGCCTCTCATGTACGATATCAGCAACCACAAGGATGCTGTGGAACCAATCAGCGGGTGGCTCTTTAAATACTGACTTTTGGTTGGCCAATGCCTCTCATGTACGATATCAGCAACCACAAGGATGCTGTGGAACCAATCAGCGGGTGGCTCTTTAAATACTGACTTTTGGTTGGCCAATGCCTCTCATGTACGATATCAGCAACCACAAGGATGCTGTGGAACCAATCAGCGGGTGGCTCTTTAAATACTGACTTTTGGTTGGCCAATGCCTCTCTCATGTACGATATCAGCAACCACAAGGATGCTGTGCAACCAATCAGCGGGTGGCTCTTTAAATACTGACTTTTGGTTGGCCAATGCCTCTCTCATGTACGATATAAGCAACCACAAGGATGCTGTGGAACCAATCAGCGGGTGGCTCTTTAAATACTGACTTTTGGTTGGCTAATGCCTCTCATGTACGATATCAGCAACCACATGCTGTGGAACCAATCAGCGGGTGGCTCTTTAAATACTGACTTTTGGTTGGCTAATGCCTCACTCATGTACGATATCAGCAACCACAAGGATGCTGTGGAACCAATCAGCGGGTAGCTCTTTAAATACTGACTTTTGGTTGGCCAATGCCTCTCTCATGTACGATATCAGCAACCACAAGGATGCTGTGGAACCAATCAGCGGGTGGCTTTTTAAATACTGACTTTTGGTTGGCTAATGCCTCACTCATGTACGATATAAGCAACCACAAGGATGCTGTGGAACCAATCAGCGGGTGGCTCTTTAAATACTGACTTTTGGTTGGCCAATGCCTCTCATGTACGATATCAGCAACCACAAGGATGCTGTGGAACCAATCAGCGGGTGGCTCTTTAAATACTGACTTTTGGTTGGCCAATGCCTCTCTCATGTACGATATAAGCAACCACAAGGATGCTGTGGAACCAATCAGCGGGTGGCTCTTTAAATACTGACTTTTGGTTGGCCAATGCCTCTCTCATGTACGATATCAGCAACCACAAGGATGCTGTGGAACCAATCAGCGGGTGGCTCTTTAAATACTGACTTTTGGTTGGCCAATGCCTCTCTCATGTACGATATCAGCAACCACAAGTATGCTGTGGAACCAATCAGCGGGTGGCTTTTTAAATACTGACTTTTGGTTGGCTAATGCCTCACTCATGTACGATATAAGCAACCACAAGGATGCTGTGGAACCAATCAGCGGGTGGCTCTTTAAATACTGACTTTTGGTTGGCCAATGCCTCTCATGTACGATATCAGCAACCACAAGGATGCTGTGGAACCAATCAGCGGGTGGCTCTTTAAATACTGACTTTTGGTTGGCCAATGCCTCTCATGTACGATATCAGCAACCACAAGGATGCTGTGGAACCAATCAGTGGGTGGCTCTTTAAATACTGACTTTTGGTTGGCCAATGCCTCTCATGTACGATATGAGCAACCACAAGGATGCTGTGGAACCAATCAGCGGGTGGCTCTTTAAATACTGACTTTTGGTTGGCCAATGCCTCTCTCATGTACGATATCAGCAACCACAAGGATGCTGTGGAACCAATCAGCGGGTGGCTCTTTAAATACTGACTTTTGGTTGGCCAATGCCTCTCATGTACGATATCAGCAACCACAAGGATGCTGTGGAACCAATCAGCGGGTGGCTCTTTAAATACTGACTTTTGGTTGGCCAATGCCTCTCATGTACGATATCAGCAACCACAAGGATGCTGTGGAACCAATCAGCGGGTGGCTCTTTAAATACTGACTTTTGGTTGGCCAATGCCTCTCATGTACGATATAAGCAACCACAAGGATGCTGTGGAACGACTTCGCAGGGACATCTTTATTGCGAACGTATCGGAAAGGTTTTTTCGGGACAAGTATACTATGGTTTTTCTTGGTCCCCCTTGTGACGTCATGACCAAGTTAATAAGCCACGCCCACTTATTCCTGTCCTTTGTTTGTAGAGTCGACCGAGGTTTCAACAGTGACGTCACCGGAAGTGAAAACGACGGATCCAGTGTCCGGGGGCCAGGGGGCCGGGCGTAGGGGCGGGGGCGGGGGCGGGGGGCTCAAGATCTACCCCTGGCACATCATCCAGGCGCTGAGGGGTGGCCAGGGCAGCGCCCTTCGCGATGACCCACAAGAATCGGTGGAGGTGAGTTGAATTCATTTCATACAATCATACACGATACTAGTGCATACGCAAACTAAACCATGCTATTGATCCACCGTTAATACAATCAATCCAAGAATCTTGTTATATTTTATCTAACTAAGTAAAACTACAGAACGAAAGAAAAGCTACAAAACATTAACATTTAGCTCTGGCTAGATAGAATTAGCCTTAATATAATAACCAATTGCATTGAAAATTAACAAAACATTCCTGAACAACATAGAACAAGGCTTATAATCCCACCGAATGTATTTTGTGTTCATTGGTGTTTTACGTTAATTAATATCACTAGATATCCATCTTTGAACCAAGCAGAAGGTAAGCCCTCTGCAATTGCGTTGATAAAAACATACGATGGGCCTGTATTTACTCTCATCTGACATGCACATCAGGATAGAGGTATTATTAATATAAGTGCTCTAATCAATTATTGAACGAATGCATTGAAGGCAATGTTTGCATTACGCCTTTGTGTGTTGCTTGCGCTGAAATGAGGCGCCGATACTAACTACTCGTCCTTAGAGGGTTCGACGCGTAATGTGTCGGGTGTTTGTTATTGTATGACAGTCAGGCATGCGCTAGGATTGACACAGAAGAGGTTGTTGTGGTGCTGTGAGTTGAGTAACGCTGAACCGACGACCTATAATTGGGGTTAGAGTGTTTCATCAGTGAGAGAAATGCGTTTCTGTAAAGTGCGACCGAGTACGCCAAAGCCAAAAGTTTGTATACAAAATATTATTAAAGTGTTATCTAGGTATTCTCTCTCATTACTCACCATGAGCAAGATATGTATAGTTATTAATGTACTATCGTCAACCCCTATTCTTGGAGCTTAGATATTTTGTGTCATAGCAAAGTCATAGCCGCATTGTTTTGTTTTGGAGGATAGTTAAGCTCAGTTCGACGAGCTTCCGCTAGGAGATCAAGTATAGACCTTGCCCATGGGTTACAAGTGGTAGAAAACCTTTGAAATATAGTCAACTGTTAGGTCGGCATTTGACATACGATGTTTTGTAGTTGAGCATTCTACCTATAGGTGTCACTTTGATTGTTTTTCACGCACATGCAGTTCACGCATATGAAGCAAGGCGATGAAAAGCCCGTTCCAGCAGGTCCACCGGAACCGTATGGAATGCGCCATGTTTTAGGTCTGTGGGACCTGCAGAAGTTGGTCGCTACCTGTCTTTTACCTGCCGGAACTAACAGTTCCGCATCGTTACAAAGATAGCGCCACACGTCTTATTTGCCTACCTTCCTTGGGCACTATCTGTCGTGTACATCTGGAACTGCCATCGCTGTTGTTTTCAAAGCAGCCATGGCACAAGAGGTGAAAGGTGCGAAAGGAAGAGTACTCATACATTAACTAAATTAAGGCCATCCCTTCTTGTGTTGATAACCTCATACAGAGGTCATCTACATATTCATTTATTCATGTTATATCTATCCTAATCAGTTGTACAATATTTACAAAGGAGGCCAATTAGGAGGGTGTATGTTATGCTCCGTGAGCCAACGTTGGTTCCCAGTATTTCATCGCTTAGAGTGATTACACGTTACGCAATAGGCCTACAGCTCTAGGTCATCAAATACCCACGCTGATCAACTAAGTCCCTTGTCTCTTGCTTACGTCACGGGTTGTGAGTCTGTCCCAGAGACACGCGTGGCACGCAGGTAGGCTGACGCGCTAAGCGGGGTTTTACGAATATAACGACACAACTGGGCGTAGTAGGCGTGGTCGACTAGGTGGAAGTCGGACCAACCACGGAACACTGGCTAGAGTATGGATGTCTTGTGCTGTTTTTCATTTCATTGTGGCGTATACTCATCGTCTCGATTGCCACATTCCGAGAAGTAAGTCCCAGATATCATCAGCACTACAAAGTTTTTCACGTTTTAGGCTCCAGCATCTACTTCAAACTACCATAGTACTTTCAGATTTGAGTAGGCGTTGGATATCAAACGGTATCAACTCACTAGCGTCACTTTAAGATTTGATGTGAGACGATAGGGGGGTGAAAGTCCAGTCCCCCTTCTACTTGAGTGGGAGCTCAAACCGTTGTCCTATGAGCAGTGTGAGTGCACCCCACACCCCACGATAGACCAGAAGATAACGCTACCAGAGCCAATCAGCAAGAGATAGTGAAAACACTAGACGCAGAGAGCTTTGATTATTGACGCCATATGGAGATAGGCAAACAAGTGTATGCGTGTGATTGCTGATAGACAATTACAACAGGTGGGCGTGAATCGTAATGGCATTACAATAAGTTACGAGTCAACCCACATGGGCCACAAATCGACCGTGATTCTTTGTTGACCGATAATTTCTGGCACAACTGCATTAATTGTATTTGGATATCAGGTCATTAGTTTTATTTCCTAAATAATGTTTATATTTACATATATGTGTTTTAACGTTGTGAACAATTGTGCGACCAAGCCACACTTGTTTGCTAGTCCGACGAGCCTCCGCCAGGGCATTAACAACAATGACGTCATGACTCTGTCTGTGTCTAGCGACGCGTGGTGAACCTGCTTGCGACCAAGCCACACTTGTTTGCTAGTCCGACGAGCCTCCGCCAGGGCATTGCCAACAATGACGTCATGACTCTGTCTGTGTCTAGCGACGCGTGGTGAACCTGCTACGTCGCCCGCCCCACCCCCGCACCAAGAACCGGCACGCTGACTGCCACACGTGCAACAACTCCGAGCTGCAGACGATGCTGGCTCCCGTCGTCACCATCCACAGCCTCAAGGAGAGGAAGAGCATCTCCATCCCCAGGGAGGACAACGCGAAGGTCATAGGGGAGGTTTGTCTGCTCACAGACAGCCCCTTCCGCATCCTGAGGGTGAGTAGAACTGTCTTACAATCATAGGGGAGGTTTGTCTGCTCACAGACAGCCCCTACCGCATCCTGAGGGTGATTGGACTGTCTTATAAGGCCATAGGGCAGGTTTGTCTGCTCACAGACAGCCCCTACCGCATCCTGAGGGTGATTGGACTGTCTTATAAGGCCATAGGGCAGGTTTGTCTGCTCACAGACAGCCCCTACCGCATCCTGAGGGTGAGTGGACTGTCTTACAAGGTCATAGGGGAGGTTTGTCTGCTCACAGACAGCCCCTACCGCATCCTGAGGGTGAGTGGACTGTCTTACAAGGTCATAGGGGAGGTTTGTCTGCTCACAGACAGCCCCTACCGCATCCTGAGGGTGAGTAGGACTGTCTTACAAGGTCATAGGGGAGGTTTGTCTGCTCACAGACAGCCCCTACCGCATCCTGAGGGTGAGTGGACTGTCTTGTAAGGCCATAGGGGAGGTTTGTCTGCTCACAGACAGCCCCACCGCATCCTGAGGGTGAGTAGAACTGTCTTACAAGATGAAAGGGGAGGTTTGTCTGCTCACAGACAGCCCCACCGCATCCTGAGGGTGAGTGGACTGTCTTACAAGGTCATAGGGGAGGTTTGTCTGCTCACAGACAGCCCCACCGCATCCTGAGGGTGAGTAGGACTGTCTTACAATCATAGAGGAGGTTTGTCTGCTCACAGACAGCCCCTACCGCATCCTGAGGGTGATTGGACTGTCTTACAAGGTCATAGGGGAGGTTTGTCTGCTCACAGACAGCCCCACCGCATCCTGAGGGTGAGTAGGACTGTCTTACAATCATAGAGGAGGTTTGTCTGCTCACAGACAGCCCCACCGCATCCTGAGGGTGAGTAGGACTGTCTTACAAGGTCATAGGGGAGGTTTGTCTGCTCACAGACAGCCCCACCGCATCCTGAGGGTGAGTAGGACTGTCTTACAATCATAGAGGAGGTTTGTCTGCTCACAGACAGCCCCACCGCATCCTGAGGGTGAGTAGGACTGTCTTACAAGGTCATAGGGGAGGTTTGTCTGCTCACAGACAGCCCCACCGCATCCTGAGGGTGAGTAGGACTGTCTTACAATCATAGAGGAGGTTTGTCTGCTCACAGACAGCCCCACCGCATCCTGAGGGTGAGTAGAACACTCATATACAGTAGAGCGCTTTCAAGGTCATATTGGATCGAGCTACTGTTAAAACAGGAATCTTTCCGTATTTATTGTCGTCACGTTTTTGTGGTGATAACAGCGGTGAGGGTCTAATCTCAGTCCTGCTCCTGGAACACCGAAATGGTATCAGTGGTCGCTGAAATGGTTGCGACAATCCAACCAACTAGAGATCCTTGAATACTGATGCATATTCAACAGGCTACGTAAATCAAATTAATCAACAAAAAAGCCGCTACGCGTGGTAGCGCTGTTTTCTACGCCAAATACTAAATTATAGTAATATAAATAGTACACATATTTGTATCTACTCTCTTGTTCGTGATGACGAGAATTTTCCGTGTACTAGAACGTCGTTTAAAAAAAAGACACATTTATCAAAGTAGTAACTTTATATCTTTAATTTCCTAACGGATTTTGGTTTGATACCTCAACAAACCATTGGTTGCTTTTTTTAAAGTGTGGCTTCATGGACGGTTTTTTATCTTATTATCGTCTAGATTAGCATAGTTCCAAAAGACGAGTAGCGAAGCCCAGGTAGCATCATTACCCTATTGATGGGGTTGTTATCACGTGGACCTTGCTCAGTCCAAGGTCAGCTTCTTGGCAAGGACACAAGTCCTGCATTGATCCTGCCCGCATGAACACCTTCCATTGCAGCAGGACACGTGAACGCAGCGATGCAACTGCGCCCCTAAATGTCCAACACGCGTGCGCGGAGTTCTCGACGCCGAAAACAAGCTAATGTTTGTTTTATTTAAGAAGTATGTCACATATATCACCACCGTGAAATGGTAATTATTTCAACGGTTGGGTACCTATACAATAGATGTGTATTTATTTATTTATTTATTTATTTCCTACCAACTCGGTTAGAAGGGTAGTTCATTTTTGATGGGTGACATTGTTCCACTTATTTGTGCCTCCTTATACTCATTACTTAATGAATACAAGCCAGTTATTGAAAGATTAATTGACTTTAATCAAACTTAACTCAAATCAACGTTTAAAAATGAAAATTGTTACAATAAAGCTTACCATTAAGCTACATTATAACAAGGGTACATCGGACACGTTTGGTCACAAGCAGAATAGAATCCACCTCTCAAAAACGAATTCTAAGTGTGTGTAATGTGATGATCTTAATTGGTTCACAAATAATAAATTTGAGTCTTTTTTGTTCTTAAAATTCACGATTTTTATAAATAAAAATCTTAATTTTGCTATGAATTAATCCAAAATGCGTCTGTGCCGTCATGTTACCATTCATTGTACATATTTGTTTCTCTACGAACAAGACCATCTTGTATAGCCTTATTTAAGAAAGGGTTTGAGAAGCCCATAGAGGACATAAATTGGAACATAATGAGAAGATTCTCTCTCATTACTGCGTTGTTAGTTGTGTCACAACCGTGCCCGATGCGACGACCTAGAAGGAACATCCATGCCTGATGAGCAACAACAACTGAGCCCTCGTTCAATGTACATCTCATCGAAAACCAATTGAGATCCGCGAGACAAATTACTCGCAGAATGCAATTTACACAATGAAACTAGAATCCGATACATTTTCTCGGGTGAAAACTGTACAAAATGTGATGCAACAACAGTGTTGACGCTAGGATGTTGCATTAGGGGAGGCGGTTCAGGGGCGAGTATGCCAGTTGGGGGCGCAAACACTATCGCAATCAAAACGTGTAAATACCGTTTCCCCCCCCCCCCCCCCCCTCCGACATCGTATACCCTTGGATTTTTTCGGGATGTTGTACTAAACTGGAAGAAAATGTGTTTTTATGCTCGTTCTGGTACTCAGCATCAAACCGCAGGACGACTTGTTGCAAATTGATAACATTGACGGTTGATTTTTCAATGGATAATATTGTCAAATCTCGAAGGCGACTGTTGCAAACGTAAGACACGGAAGGTGAGCTCGCAACCTGCGCTTGATGCAGGATAACAACGAATGAAGTCACGCAAAGTTAATAGTTAATACTTAGTCACCGAATAATTGAACCATGACTGAAGCACTGTCATGAAAATGTTCGTTGCGTTCTTCGTTATGTCATCAGAACGTGGTCGGTTAGATTACTAGAATTGGGATTTTAATAAAATAATTAGTCACTATGAGAGTACACCCCTATATCTTTACAGTTTACCGTATACTCTTAAAATGTAAATAAATAAAAAATGTATCCGACAATTGGACGCGGTTTTGAATGCATAGCGATTGTCTAGTACTACTAGACAATCTAGTACTACTAGACAATCTAGTACTATCTAGTACTTGCTATCTAATACTACTAGACAATCGCTATGCATTCAAAACCGCGGTACTGGTTGGGGGGGGGGGGGCGACTGGGGGGGCGAAGGCGATGCTCGGGGGGACGACTGCCCCCCAACGCCTCCCCTCAGCGTCTCCCCTGTGCAACAATTAATACCTTACACTTGTTGGGATTGTTATGAATCATCTGTTTTATTGCTCGATTACTAAACACGAATATTATAATAATATTATGGGATCAGATTTAACGAAACATCTCATTTCGGACCTAATTCTAATCTATATTATAAATGTAAGGTTATGTGTTCACTGCAGAAATCACATTTAACCGCCGGTACACCAGGAATATTTCAACACTTCTCTAGTGAAAGTTCTTTCTCTGTGACTAACAAAACATTTCGGTTACTTTCACAAGTACACAGATATCACGACGGTTGACTGTCTGCTGTCGATGCAGTCCTGTGCTGTATGATCCTGTGATGAGATTGATTGGAGTAGTTGAGTTGGTGCCCGACAGGTGACGCCACAGTACGGTTTCTACGGACAACCAATCACAGGAACGGATCATTGATCGGCGATCAACAATTTTTGCAACATTCTATTAACTCTACAAAAAATGATTGTTTAATCATTATTCCATACAAAGTCAAATTTTAGTACCCACAATATAAAAGTAGAGCAATAGATTTAAGTAGATACCTTGCTTTAGAGTTATTCCAGGGAAATTGATGAGTACTATAGGTTTATAAAAGCTTCGCGGTTGGTAGTAGTCTATAATGGTTTTACCTAAAAATAAAAACATATCAAATCACACTTTGTGGAATTGTACAATTATGTTGTGCATATAAAATAAATTATAATAATAATAATAATAATAATAATAATAATAATAATAATAATAACATCACAGTACTGATTTATGGACTAATTTATTCCGCACAAGGAGAATAAAAGAAACAAAAACAAGAAACAAGATTAAAACAGCTGACTGGAGTTTTATGTGACTTGCACTGCACATTTAAAATACAATTTTTTAGTTTTTTTAGTGAATCTTAGATGTATATGTAACACCGATCTTCTATCTTTGTCCGTTCTAAGAACTTGAGCGAAACGAGCTACTTCCTCTAGATTCGTAGTTGATAAAACGACGAACAAAATCGAACGAGACCAATCAAAAACTGTAGTTCACAGGAGTTCGATCGGAATTCGATACCAATCCGTGATACGGAAAACCAGCTAACTTAACTTTGGTATTACATATGAAATTCTGATCAACCTCTGTCGTACAGTTGGAAAAATGTGAATGCAACTACGTATATTGTATTGACACATTTTACGCTGGTTTTAGATACTTTTTCAGGAAATACGTTCCAAGTACGCGTTGGTTTCTAACGAAGATTGTCACATTGATTAAATATTTATCTACTGGGATGAATGTAACTGTTCAAATGTATGTGACAATACTTTATACTTCCCTTAAATAAATAAATAAAATAAAAAATACACATTTAGAGTCTACCCACTCAGTTACTTAACTGATTTGCAGTGGGGGACTTTAATTGAAAGTGACTAAACCTTAAGACACCTTAAGACTAAACCGTAGGCTTCGAACACCATCGACGAGTGAGCGATAACCAATCAAAGATAGATATTTCTTCTTTTATTATTTATTTCTTAATTGAGTTCCAATTAATAATTTTGTTATGTTATAGTTATTGCAAACGCCTCGTTTTTCTGTTCTCGGGTACAGATTAAGTAGCGGTATGTTTACCCATCCTGCGTTTCCCCGCACTTCTGTCGGTTACAATCGCGTTTAAATGCTTCAAAATTGTAAAAAAAAAAAAAAAAAAAATAGGTCTTGTAAATACATCTGGGTTCCGATAAATATTTTCCCTTTTTTCAATTTAACTTATTTATTTGTAAAAGGTATGTTCCATTAACACATTACAAAACTTAAATAAGTTAATTTGAAAAATGGAAATATTTATTGAGACAAGAAACAATAAAAAGAAAGAACACTCATTTATCTAAGAGATGACATTTTAGTTCTCTTTGACGACTTGAAGCGTGTGAAATCATTTTTAACTGACAGAAACGGCAGCTCCGCAGGTTAGGGGGGCGTACAACGTTAAATACCTAACCCGGCGCCTCCACCATTTACAAAGAAAGTATAAAGCATCACTTCTTATGCAACAAATAACGTAAGTCTTTGTGAGTCTGAGTAAAAATGAAGTTAAGGGAGGAACTGACACTTGATAACGAGCTTGAAAGCAGCTAAGTAGTTCTTGAATGCGATTACTTCTCGCGAGGAAAGTGGGGCCTCGTTCTGGGCATCACTGATGCTACACATTGGGTTTATCCGTACAGTTTCCATGCGGTATTGATATAGTCAGTGTTATTATGGTCCCAGCGTAACTATAGTCTGACCCTAATTAATCTACTGCCTACTGCATTCGCGCTGTTTCGAATAATTTTAATAGATTTCTGGCGTCTTTTCACATATTCGTAAAGGCATTCTTCCGTTTAGTAGAGTACACAAGCCTCATAAGTCACCCCCGCTGTGTTTGTAATTGATAGATATTCAATCTGTGGTCGTAAATAATCCCTAATGACCTATTTGAAGTAGATGGCAGAAACTTGAGAAGCAGAACAATGATCGGTTACTGAGTTATTGAACTCTGCTATTTAAGGGATGAGACTATAGTGTATAGTCACGTTGTATTAACATTCACGCAACGTTGTCGTATCAACTACAATTCTCAAGCGCCAAAACCATTGAATGCTTGGTCAAATTTTGTATGAACTGACAAACATGATTCACATAATAATAGTGGTTAGCAATAATTTTTAATATGTAATCATTTAAATATAAAAAACCAATACTAGTAAGTAGTAACATTGTGAAATACTCCATTTCATATTTAATTCCATGTATACATTTTTATCATGGCGTGCTGAATTGTTTTCTAGGTAGTTGTTTCTCAGTTGAATATCTAGAACTTTCTGGTCTGAACTGAGCATGTGCGAATATTCTGTTGACATCTAGAACGTTCTGGTCTGAACTGAGCATGTGCGAATATTCTGTTGACATCTAGAACGTTCTGGTCTGAACTGAGCATGTGCGAATGTTCGATTATTTAGGGACAGCAAATCTCGAACTTTGCATGACTTCAAGCAACAAGCAATCAGGGTGATTGAGTTGCCATTATGAAGCTCTATTTTATAAATCATGTGACCTCTAATTTTGCAAAAATTAAATCAAGATTCACTCTAGGGAAATTTAACAAACGAACGTAGGATATCAATAGGTATATTTTAAGAGTATTCGCACAAAAAAAAGACAAAATACGCCATCCCCATGATATTTACAATTATTCATTTGATTTATGATATCGCACTGACCACAAAGTCGGAATTTTAGGACGTTCGACAATAGACGTTTTAGTTTTCTAAATGTTAATGAATTGAAAACACAAATGCAACAACTTATCAAAAAAAAAAAACAATTAAATGAATACTTATGCACTGATAATAAAAAAGGAGTGTAAAATATGGGACCAGAACAGGTTATTTGGTAGATGATGTGTTACATCCGAATGTTGAACGATATTTGTTTGGATAGAGATGCATAATATGAAGAAATACTAACAAATGGAAGTTGGTACATAGTTAAGCAAGAAGGAACACTAAAAGGATATTCTACAAGTTGAAAGCCAAGCAAACGAGGAAACTAGGATTGAACCCACGCTTAGGACATCATTACTTAGTTGCTTTGTGTGCACGAGTAATGAAATGAGACTCTGCTTCTATGAGACGCAAGACTTCACGAGTTGATCCACCGCTTCGTGTTTGACAGAGAAAATTAACTCCTCTAACTAAAACAGTTTCGTTTGTCTTTCTGCTGATAAGTTCTAGAATTTTACTTTCAACTCTAGATGAATAAATACTCTCAAAGTAATAAAATTAAAATTGAAACTAATTAATTCACTTAGTAGTTTCTAGAAGCTGAACTTCGTCTTACGGTGTGTATTGAGTACAAACGTTTCACGTTTCGTAGCACGTGGAGTGAACGTTTCTTTGTGAAGGTCGTAGCAAGGGGGATGGTAGTCTAGGCCATTCGCTGGTGAGCTCTCGCCGGGGACGGACGTTCGACGCAGCTGGTTTACTATGGGTTTGAAACTATATCACTAGATTAGTCGGATACATTAGCTTGTAAGTAGCCGAAACAATCACTAGGATGAAGGGCCAACACATTTTAGCTGATCATTGCCTTTTAGTGGAAATATAAGAAACTATAGTCTGCATGTGTTAATAATAACTTGAAATTAGTTAGCCCATGTTCCAGACGCTTTTTCGTTTCAACAAGTATCTATATTTAAAGTTACTTGTAGAGAGTGAACTTTTTTAAACTGGTTATAATGCATTGTTCATACATAAAGCAAATACACGAGCAATACAAATAACGAGCGAGATGAAAGTGTGAAGGTTCATATTTTTTAAATAATGTAGGCCCTACTTCTAAGACATTTTTTTTTAAGATACGAAGATTGGCCAAAACGTTTTCCTCAGCAGTTGGTTTTATATTTTGTTTCCCAAAACGGACACAAACGGTTGTTTTGTAGTTTGTGTGTTGAAGAACAGGTCAATGTAATAAAATTATCTTCATGTTGTGATAATGTATCTTCGTACAACAAACTTTACTGATGTATTTTATTGTCTTGTTCCATTCGAAATGTTCAAAAAGATTTCATTTATTTATGGTTAGATACGAAATAATAGTATTAACTCATTCATTTTCTATGACATAATACAAATTCTAAATTCAAAATTCAATTATATTGATTTTAAAATAAATCATTATTTATATTTAATAAATTACGTAAATTTACAAGTTAAAAACTATACAAGGATAACAAATTTGAAAAATACTTAGTTTAAACAACGAAATTAATAACAATGATACGTGATACAGGTAAATAGCCACTGATGAAATGTTCCCCAAGGAAGTAAAAAAAATTCTTGCAGAGCGTCTATACATATTATGCTTCCTGTTAGCGTAATGAACACTCATCGTTTTGTGAAATTACTGCAACAATCAAATTGAATGCACATTAATCCAAGTAGAACACGCGATAGGCCCAGATAAACATGAGCAGTCACAACATTGACTCGTCACAACATTGAAGGTAGCGGTGACATCGGTTACCATAGCTACAGAGAGTGCTTTGGTTCCTGAGTTGTTTGGCGCGCGGTTGCGTCGTGGAGCCAGTCTGCTGTTGTCGCGAGGAGAGAGTAGTGAGGGTTGGTCTGTTCGGTTCGGTTCTCAGCGGCGCGAGGGTCGTCCTACTCTCCGCTGCCGCCCGGGGGGGTCGCCAAACTCAGCACCCCCGCCAAGATGGCCAGACAGTGGCGCAGGGTCTTCTTGGGGCTACAGTTCCCAAAGAAGATTTCGCCGGAGGAGCTCATTAAGGTATTTTACAACGAGATCATCTGATTCACGTTTCAGTGATTAGGAAGATTTCCGCGGTGGCTCAAGCGGTTGGGACATAGGTCCTAAGCGTATGGGACGCTGGTCCTAAGCGGTTGGGATGCTGGTCCTAAGCGGTTGGGATGCTGGTCCTAAGCGGTTGGGATGCTGGTCCTAAGCGGTTGGGATGCTGGTCCTAAGCGGTTGGGATGCAGGTCCTAAGCGGTTGGGATGCTGGTCCTAAGCGGTTGGGATGCAGGTCCTAAGCGTATGGGATGCAGGTCCTAAGCGGTTGGGATGCTGGTCCTAAGCGGTTGGGATGCTGGTCCTAAGCGTATGGGATGCAGGTCCTAAGCGGTTGGGATGCAGGTCCTAAGCGGTTGGGATGCTGGTCCTAAGCGGTTGGGATGGATGCAGGTCCTAAGCGGTTGGGATGCAGGTCCTTAGCGGTTGGGACACAGGTCCTAAGCGTATGGGACGCTGGTCCTAAGCGGTTGGGACGCCGGTCCTAAGCGTATGGGACACAGGTCCTAAGCGGTTGGGACGCCGGTCCTAAGCGTATGGGACACAGGTCCTAAGCGTATGGGACGCTGGTCCTAAGCGGTTGGGACGCCGGTCCTAAGCGTATGGGACACAGGTCCTAAGCGTATGGGACGCTGGTCCTAAGCGGTTGGGACGCCGGTCCTAAGCGTATGGGACGCTGGTCCTAAGCGGTTGGGACGCCGGTCCTAAGCGTATGGGACACAGGTCCTAAGCGTATGGGACGCTGTTCCTAAGCGGTTGGGACGCCGGTCCTAAGCGTATGGGACACAGGTCCTAAGCGTATGGGACGCTGTTCCTAAGCGGTTGGGACGCCGGTCCTAAGCGTATGGGACACAGGTCCTAAGCGTATGGGACGCTGGTCCTAAGCGGTTGGGACGCCGGTCCTAAGCGTATGGGACACAGGTCCTAAGCGTATGGGACGCTGTTCCTAAGCGGTTGGGACGCCGGTCCTAAGCGTATGGGACACAGGTACTAAGCGTATGGGATGCAGGTCCTAAGCGGTTAGGATGCACTCCTTAGAGACGTGGGTTCGAATCCCACATGACATGGGTTTTTATAACCTGTGTTTAATCTTTATCAATCATCCTACATCGTATCGAATAGTTGTTGCAATAAAGCCAGAACAATCATCATGACACATTAATATAACACATGTGTGCGACTTAATCAGGTTCTCTCTCCAACCGCGAATTTCAACAAACGCTAGTGGTTGTTCAAACAACTTGCAACCAAATGTATTTAAATGGAATTAGAATAATATATTGAGACATCTTGAAAGGAAACAATTCAGCATATATATATATATATACATATTTATATTTATATAACTATATATGTATATATATATATATATATATATATATATTATATTGGGTTATTAGTGGATGAACATCAAGAGACCCTACCTACCTAGCCTGCCTGGTACCAGAATATTTTATGTCAACAACCTGATGAGCTCAGGCGCTCATGACTCCCCAAAATGTCGTTCAAATTTTGTTGTACTATTCATCTTGTGATAGAAAGTTTAGAAAATAAGAACATAACCTTTCATAAAAGCTGTCAATTACGTAATCTGATTTGTGCGCACCCGGCGAGTCCATTATCAGCGATGTAGTTCAATCAAGGGGGGGGAGAAGTTTCAGTTGGAAGAGCTTTCACTCACGAAGTAATTAGTTGGACAAGTGAAACTAGCAAAGTAAGTGAAATGTCGTCCTAGTACTCTTGTACCGTCTGTCAGTAGTTTCACTTCAAATTCACAGGACCGGATGATTCCATTACTGAAACCTTAGGAATGAAATGTTTTCTCAAAATGTTGTTGTTTAGTTATGTCGTAATAACTACAAATAATTGAAACAGTCACATTAGCGGGAAATATTCCAAAAGAATTGATTACTGTGAGTAACAGTTTCAATATTGTAAAAGTTACAATGCTCTTATTTCTTAATCCTAAGGTTATTACTTAATAATAACCCTATTGATAACTATATATTAACTTATTTTGGGTAATATTTAATTCTTGAGTGAGCTCATCCCCTCACTGGCAACGCTTCGCTGTTTCACTGTTTCTGTTTCTTCGTTTCGATTCACTACACTGTTTTCATACGATAAAACTAAAACGTTGGCGTACGTTAATATCTAGTAATTGTTTAATTACTTTTGTTTTTACCCTGAATGTCTTGCGCGCTTGACGCCTCCTTCCCCATCCGACCTCAACGAAGATATACTGACATCTATCGGCCCCGTTTGTTTTCGTTTTATCGTTACACTCTTAGTACGAAAACCATTTGCTCAATTTTAGTTTTCGTGTAAAACTGAACGCTTGCGAGTTTTGAGACCACTGTTGTTGGCAACACTGTATTATGACCTAGACAAGCTGGCAACGTGATCTGTAATGTATGCTTGAGCTCGTTAGCTCATTGCGAATAACATGGATTGTTTTATTCACTCTTGGAGAGTATTTCACTTATCAGAAGAGGACAAAACTCTAGAGCGTAGCTCGATGTGGGTTACACTTACACCACCGGTCTTCAGGGCTAAACTCAAATACCAATCAATTGATATCCAGCGTTATAATGTAACTCTATGACAGAGGGTGCTTACGGAAACCTACATCTGAGTGATCCGATCACTCTTTTGCTTACGAAAACCTACATCCGATACATATATCTGCTTTCGGAAACCACTCAGATTCCTCCGATCAAACGGTCGGAGGAGCAGATCAGTGATCCGTCTGGAAGTAGGATCACTTGAGATTCGACGAGCGTTTACGCGGGAAATTGATTTCACAAATTCACGATGAATATTGAATAGTGAAATAGTTATATTAGAGTGCGGTATTTGCCACATACTGTGCATACTGTGCAACTTAAAGTGCCTTTTGAAGTCTTTGCGTATGAAACAAGAACACATTCGTCAACAATTAATGGTGAAACATGATAGGTATTCAACATAACCTTCAAGTGGCACATTCTCTACATACTTTTGGATGCACACTCTTTTATTTTTCGCTTTCTCCATCATTCTTAAAGTAAAAAGTTCATTTTCGTCGTCTTCGTAATCATCAACTATAGAACTTTGTAGTATTTTTATTCCAGCAGCTATGCTAGGGCCTAGGCCTAGGTTCTCGCCCTCCATGTTTGTTTACATCGGAAATCTGCTCGTTCGGAAACTGACAGCAAACCCAAGTGATCTGGATAAATCTGTCACGTGACCAGATCCATCCGATCAGATCCATTTGGGAGGTTTCCGTAAGCACCCAGAGAGTAAAGGTATATCTAGGAGGTTTTATCAAACCTGGCTGGAACTTTTGAGTTTAGCTCTGAAGGTTAATTATATAAAAACTATCCGAAACGGAAGTCTAACGTCAACAGTAACAATATTAGCTACAATATCGTAGGGTTCACACTAGATCAATCAAGAAACAGACACAGGTTGAGAAAGTATAGAATAAACATATTCTATATAAATAATGAAGTGAGGAGTAGGTGAAGGATTCGATTTTAAGAACCGATGCGCATATTGTGTTGAAAGCTGTTCTAAGATGTGCATTGATACGTTTGATGAAGTAAATAACTCGTTAATTGTCCTAGGGAAAATTACCGAGATAAATGCATAAATGTATTAAGTTGAAGAAATTGAGTCGTTGCAGTCTTGAAATGAGAGAGAGGCAGCTCAACTAGTTTATATGAGGTCACGTAGAGGACAAGACGCTAATAAGGCTGAGTTATTGAGCGCGCTAATGAAGCCATTCAGGACGCTGAAGACATTAGGTTGGTGCGTCTTCCTTGACCAGTGGGAGATTCCTTCTGAGACCTACTGCGGTCAGGTGACGTAATGAGAACAAGATGGCACCCGTATATTACAGCATTAAACCATGCTACATACAGAATGTGTCTACGTCTTTATAATACCCAGCGACTTTGTGCAGAAGTGGTACGTTCAACGTTTGTACTGGCTTTAGAAGTAGCTGCGTCTCGAGAGTACCCTAGATATTACGCAATGTCTTACCCAGCCTTGTTGGCGTCAACGGTCTAACGCTGCATCTAGTGACCTGGCAGGATGCCTGGACTGGAATACATAGAAGCGCGTTGCATTTGTTTTATGCATTCAGCAGACACCTCCCTTCACGTCAGTACATACATACATACATCCCAATTGGCTTGTTGCAGACGCATCTTTCAATCTTTAGCTATGTTCATAGTCCAGAAGCATTAACATTACATCGTGCTTGACGAGGGATGGCAGTATATGTAAATAATAAAGTTGCATACATACATTTATCCATTACGTGGGTAATACTTGTCAACCAACAGAATTGGTTCATGCGTTATTCATTTTTGTTTTGTGTTTTTTCGTTTGCTTGTAAGACGTTTAGTTCTTGTATTGTAATTTCCAAGTCATTATTCATTATTACTTGTTTTTGGATGTAATCTACAGCTACATAGTACAACGTCGGTATAATCGCCTCTTCGGACAGCCAGATGTTTGTCATAAGTTAAATGTGTGTTTGAAATCACAAATTTACAATTAAAAATGTCTAATGTCACGTAAATCTGGATAACATAATTAAACTAAACGTTTGAGTACAACTCTGTGCTGTGACACCGCACCTTCACTTGAAAAGTTGAACTAAAGTGAATTACTTGGTTTACTTAAACAACTTTACCCATGCAGCTTAGTTTAATTAATTTTCAAAAAGTTGCTGTGTACTTGTGTCACAACCACAAGGATTACATCTATGTGTATTTGAAGTTATGATTGGGTTGCATTTGTCATGTTCTGGTTTTCCTCGTCAAGCAACACTCTGTTTCACAGGCAAACATTCTGCCGCCCTTGTCTATCATCATCACACGTCTTATAGTTTACAGTTAATGACGTCAAATCTGTCGCATTTATCAAACATTACTTTTTAAATAAGTAAAACAAACTACAGACACAAACAGAAAATAAAAAGCAACATGATATGAAAAGATTTCTACTAACATATTAAAAGAAAAAAAATGGGAATTAAGTAACTAAAACTCACGATAAAGTTGACTGTTGTATGTAGGATTATGATTAGACGCAAGAAGGCTAGACCAAAAATATTTCATATGATGGACGGTACGTGCACTTGAATTGTACTAGAGGAGTTGTGTGCACAAACTATCATTACGCGTTTCAAGATTACATAATACCCCAAACTTTCTTTCTTATATTTGTGTTGTAGAAGTGTTTCATAACGTGTTCATTTTGATTTTTGGTTTGTTTTTATACATTTTGCTCTTTTTAATACATTATGTTTTATCAAACAGAATGCAGTTGAAACGTTACACTTTAATGTTTATAAAAGAATAGTGTTTAGGTCCAAATAGAATTAGAGATGTCTAGTTCAGCTTATTTATCTGTTCCATTAGTGTCCTTGTTAAAGACTAGGTGGTATGGTACGTAGTTTTCTAGATAGTATAGTTTTTAATTTAAAATCAGTATAAAGGGAACATCAGCAATCTCCCGTCCGTAACCAATATATGTTCTGAAAGGCAGCTGTATTTAAAAGTCACGAGTGAAGATAATGCATGTGACATGGATTCGAACTGGCAAATGAGCAGAGTACACGAGATGTATTGGTATATTTACAACACATCATCAGTACTTTGTGTCAGTCTGGCTTTGAAGCTGGGGTAGAACCAGCCACATAACATTACTCAATCATCAATGCTACCTGATTTACAAAGTGAACTTCATTTCACGGACAGCGCGCTAATTAAAAGTGCACAAACATGACTTACAGTGAAATTAATTACCTTTTTTTACAAATGTAATTAAAATGGATGTGTGATGTCATTTTACATGCGAAACTACCTAGGCCGTCTAGATACTCCAACAGAGACTCGTGTAACTATCATACTAGTTCACCGCTAATCACAGAGACTACAAAATTAAAAGCTTAAAACCATTTGTTCTTGAAATGAGAGAATTATTGGAAATATTTGCATCACTGAAATCAAACAAAATGTTGGATGAAAATACCAGTCTAATAGAAACATAACAATGCATCTAATCCTGCATGCGAGTTAAACCATCTGGTTTGCAGGACGATCAACCGTAGAAATGTCAGCCAGTGTTAAGACCATCTGTTGCAACACACACTACAAAACATGTCCCCAGAACTATGTCAATGGGTCCGGTCTCCTTGGTTCCATGGGGATTACGAAACACATAAACAGTCGGCTGTCAATATTACCACTGCAGCGAGCGGCTGAAGATACGCTTATCAGCGAAACTGAGCGCATTACCACTGCTGAATGAGTTACTATACAATACCATAGAATTTCATAAAACGAATATTTACACAATTAATCCCAAATGGTTGAAGAAAATCTGAATACGAAAGTAATTAAAAACAAAATCTGGAACAGCTGTAGATATGTGTATGTATGCACATTTACGACTATATATAGTGAACAATCGGCTCTAGCAGGGAGCTCTCATGGTACAGGGTGTCCCGATATTATAGCCTGGAAGCAACTAAGGTGAACGGGGTATATGGCATTCGCTTTAACAATATAATGGATAACGAATAATGCATAATGGAGGTCAAAATCTTCATTAACACTTCAGACGCATCTGATTAACACGAAAATGTAAGTTTTAGCACGTTTGTCCCCCCCTAACTAGCAAAAACATTCATTTGTGCTATTGTAAACCACAACAATAGTGGAAAAGACAAGGGAGTTATTTTATTTTGTGTTAATACTTAATAGTACTAATTACTGTACCATGCTGTGAATGCTGAATTATTTGCTAATACCATACTACTGTTGGAGAATAGTAGAATTTCAAAAAAACTCCATATTATGAAACATGTCAACAATGAACTGGTAAACAATATGGCCACCACGCGCATTATGTGAATAAATCCTATTGTTCAGAAGTTGATCCATTAATCTCTGTTTGCGTCCAATAGTGAACAGATTTGGAAGTCTCGAGGGGTTTGTGTTACGTAATTGCATTAATTGATAACCTTCAAACTCGAGCTCATTATAGCTCACACTGCCACTTGTATGAATACGCTACCCCCGACCTCTCACCTTCAAAGCTGGTTACAAAGCTATCGTCTGAATGACAATGTAGCTTCTATCTGCATCAGAACAAACAAGCAGGCAGGGACTATTCTATTCCCTACTTGGAGTTGGGTTGTGGTCACTGTGGACTTATAGGTTACGAACATGTGAAACAGATTCATATTTTTGAAACACCAACCCTATCCATCTACTGAACTCGTACATCTTGTGGTTAAGGGGTGTTACTTGTCAAGTAGATACCCGTTTGTTTAGGGGTACAAGAGGTTTCTGCAACTTAAATAAGTTTGGTCATAGGTGGCTATAGATGTGGCATGTTAGTTATGGCAAACCCAATTCGTAACCCACTTGACATAACCATATATTATCACTAGGAAAACGCTCTGTTTGACGCGTTGATAAGCGAGCGCGTCCATATCTACGAACGTTCTGGAGAAAAGATTTCAAAGCTAATAAAAACAACAATTAACAACAATTCAAGAATGCGCATTGCAAAAATGTTACTCTAGGCCCAGACAGATCACAGTCAGGAATAAGGCTAATCATTAGTGTTAACATCATAAAACGGAGATGTGTCTATGCAATGACTCTCATGATTGCCTCCCGATATCAAACCTTCTGACATACACGTGTGAGATGACGGCCGATAACTGCTCGGGTGGATATTCACTACAGCTCAAAGAAGATAATTATCTTCTATCTGATTAGCACAGATTATATAGAGCAATCAGAACTTCTCCCAGATGGGCGACTTAAAGCTCAGCTGTGTGGTGACGCTTCAAAGATGTAATCTCAATTAACTCACCGCTAGTTCGTCCAAGCTTATAGGAAATCAGGAGTCGCCACGGGGATAACCTTGAAACTCAACGACAAAGTTGCAATGTAAACTTAGCGAATTACCTCGACATGTCTGCGTCAAATGGAGTAATTATCTCAGGAATACTTCTAAGTTATTAAGTGTGTCTAAGTGTAAGTTGCGGTTTGTTTAATCAAAGACAGCTTGGAATTAACGGTTTTCGGTAACATATAAGGAACTTAACATGAAAACGGGGAGTGATATGGTTGAGCTTTCGTATGAACTCAACACTTTGAATAGTGTCAAATATTGTTTTATCATTTTTGTACTAAATTTTCAATTATAAATAATAAATAAGAGAAAAATAGCATTCGTATACAGATAACAATATTAATTGTTACTAAACCATATTTCCACTCTCTGTGTTTACTTATTCAACATTTCCAAGAAATAAGGATTGTTTCATACGGGATTAATTTAATTTTAAAGCTACATACTTTAACTTATGTAGTCATGTAACTTAAGTTGATCAATAGTTAATTTGTAACACCACCGTAGTCGCCAAAATTAATAATTTCTAATCCGTTGGCAAATTGTAAGATCAACTCAAGAACAGACCAGTAACATTTGAGCAACGCGCAGGTGCGCGTGGACTGAGCGATCTGATGTATCGCTGCGTCGGGCGTTACGTGTTAGGTTTTCTACGAGATTGCGATCCACTATTTGGGCGAATAGAAACCATTAGAACTAGGGATGAACATCGATAAAATAAAAACTATCGATAATCGAAAAGATGACTGCATTATCGATCGATAATATCGAACGATAATAAATTTACAAAATTGAAGTAATCTTTTACAGTTTCAGTGATATGTCGCCTAATCGAGCACATAAGGATATGGCAACATTACTTGGACACATCTGACGTGACACTGCTGAGAGTATAATCACATTTTACGAGGCCCGAGGCCTAGTATTTTGGCAGTATCTTTGAGTATTTCAATACTAGAAAGGTCCGAGAAGAACGAAATAATGCTTTACGAACCCGCTTTTTTAGAAATCAGACCATTCGATAATATTTGTATTATCGATTATCGAAATTTTATTGCATATCGAATATCGAACGATAATATCGATTATCGTTTGCATCCCTAATTAGAACCTACTCAAGCCTGATCGCTTGCTTGTCCACACTATAATGTTAAGTAGTGAGGCATGGACGACAACCCTTTATAATCTTTGGTAGTAGTGTTGTTGGTGCTTAAATTCTCTGAAAGCACATAATGAAACTTATTTGACGAAACATCACCTACACTATCTAGAACATATTCGAATAAATGATTATTGACATGAACGCCTCATATTCCCACAGAAGTCAATACCCAGTTTCCACACTCTTTTTATCGCTGGATGTTAAAACGATTATTCTAACCTATAATGAAGTTTTGACCATTTTTATTGAGGACATGATATTTATTTATTCATCGAACTCATGTCAGCTCTTA